>PVJH01001380.1:0-212946 GCA_004026705.1 Nesogale talazaci | reverse complement strand
CCTTTCTCAACCCTGAGAATAAGAAGGCCCTCTGTTCTGAGGGTCGGTTCTCCCAATTACCAGGTTTGGCTGCATGGCAGAAGGGAGGCTCCCCCGTCCTTTCGCTCTTCACTTCGTTTTCCTGTGCATTTTCCTTCTTTAAGATCGTCTTCATTTTTAAAATAGCCTGTTTTAATGTCATTAGTCTCTGGGGGGGAGGGGGAAAGAGAGTTGATATGTTAGACTTTTTTTTTTCATTCTCAGGAAAGAGCCAAGAGGGGCAATTATTGTTTCCTTCTACTTTACCCTTCCCCGCCCCTCCCCCCCAACCCCGTTCTGCCCTTGAAAAATGGAAAGAAATTCATAATTGGGGCTGGGACGATTGCATCTGCTCAGAGGTCACCAGGTTCTGTTTCTCTCGAGGGTTCTAAATCATGCTCCATTAGTCTGCTTCCCCGTCCCAGCCCTGAGACCAGAGCCCCCAGCATGGGTCATACCACTGAAAAAGTAATTGCAGGTAGATGATTTATTTTTTCCTGGTCTAATAAAACCAGGAAGGCTGAACAGTAAAATTCTGAAAATGTTAAGCTATGGCCGAGGAAGAAGTGCAAGCAAAGCAGGCAGTTTTAAAAGTGGAGGTAAACAGAGTAGATATGGAGGCACCGCGTTAAAGACGAAGAGGATTGCAGAGCTAAATCACCACTTGCACGTTACAGGTGAAGTACACGGAGCCTGATAGCCTCAAGCAAACTAAAATAGGAACACTCCGCTATTTAATGGTGGGGCTAAGTCTGTGTGGGCTTCTGCCCCAGGAGACACCCTGGCTTCTCAGGTGGATTATTCTTCATGTTTCTGAGTCTGTTCTTCCGTGAACATCAGATGCATAAAGGTGATCTGACTTCTGAAAGCCCCCACCCCATCTCCCCATCTGTCCCACAGTGGTAGCATGCAGGGACCTGTGATTCTGGAAGCTAAGTCACTGGCATTTCCAATACCACCAGGGTCCCTCCAAGGGGCCGAGCTTCAGAACAGTTTATAGACTCAGACAGACTAGGAAGAAAGGCCTGGCGGTCTACTTCTGGCAACCATCCAGTAGAAATCGTATGGGTCACCACAGAACCTTGTCCAACTCTCTTGCTTTTGACCTGCCATTGAGAGAGATTGTCTGCTAGAGGGGGTCTTGATTGGTGAGAAGATAGAGGGAGACCCTCAGTGAGATGGATTGGCACAATGGCTGAAACAGTGGATTTGAGCCTACTGACAATTATGAAGATGGGACAGGTTTCCTGCACTTGTACAGAAGGTTGCCTTGAGTTAAGATCAGTTCAACAGCAGCTAACCACAGCAAGTTCTGTGTCATATGAGTTTGGGGGAGATGCCACTGTGCCTCTTTGAGATTCACCATGTACCCTGGCATCTTAAAGGCACTGGCTATTGGGTTGCAGCTGCTTTGTGATAGAAAAATGAGGCCTTCTACTCCTGTAAAGAGTTCATCTCAGGAAGTTCTACCCTGTCAGGTGTGGCTGCTATGCGTGAGACTTGACCCAGCGATAAGTTTGGTTTTCTGGGAAGAAGTGTGACAGCAGATCTTACTCTTTGGCTTGGCTTAGGTCAGCCTTTCACACAGTCACTCAATCACCAGGTCCTGCTCCCTTGTAGTGCCTAGGAACATAGTGCACCATTGTGTACAACCTGCTGTAGAAGGCAAGAAGGTGAGTGCGGTATTGTCAAGTATGAGATATTCAGCCTAGAAGTAACTCAGGATTTATTGAGGAAGAGGAAGGATTGGCGTGTAAGGTTAGCATCAACATTCCTTCCTTAGTGGAAAGAGTTTGCACTTTCACACCAAAGCTCAACGTGATTGGTTGTTTCTGCTTTCATTTGTTAACCGATGATGCTGTCAATAGCAACCTCAAAGTCGGGATGCTTCACGGCGTGCATTCTTGTTTTCCAGGATACAGTCATTTACGATCGACTAGCAGAGACCTCGAAGTACAAAGAAATCACCCTAAAGCATTTGGAGCAGTTTGCTACAGAAGGTGAGTGTCGTATGTCCCTCCCTCAGAACATTAAAATAAAAAGGAAGCATGTCCTGTTCTACCTGGCAGCTTCCTCATGTCAAATATCAGTTATCGCTCATCATTTAGATTGTACTCTATGCTTTTCTCATGCAATGTGTTAAAACTTTACTTCCCTAAAATAGTTTTTATTTTTTAAAATGGCAGAGTTTATTCCCCATGTCTTCAGGGCACCAAGGCTAGAAATCTAATTTGCTCTATGGAATTGGCACCATTTTCAATGCCAATATTGTACTTCCTAGCTCCAGGAGTTCATTGGGAAAGAACCGAAAGTCAGAGACCCAGGAGACGGTACCTGAATGAGAGAAGGGCAAACCCCTTGGCCTGGAGTCGACTCTGCCTCCTGACAGCCCATTGGTCTTATCAGCATGGGAGAAGGGCAGAAGGGCACTGCCCTTTAGTGAGCCCAGGATCTTAACTCTTTATGGCAGTAGAAAGCCTAGTCTTTCTCCTTTGGAGCAGCTGGTTGCTTTGAACTGTTGACCTTGCAGTTAGCAGCCCATTAGTAACCACTTTACCACCAGGACCCCTACATACCTATTACCGTGTCATTCATTCATTTTAGTTCCTCTGTGCCAAGCTCTGTGTGAGGCCTGTGAGGAAATCCTCAGTGAACAAGATTCTCTCTCCATCTGAACTCTTAAACTATTTGACCTGGGACACTGCACATAGTCTAGCAAGTTGGGTTAGGTTAGGTTAGATAAGAGGAAAATTGGGGGGCAGGGGGTTTTAAGCTGTAGACTCCTTACAATGCCACAACAATTTATAGTCTTATCTCTAAATTTAACCACAGCAGGAAGAAGGTAAAGAAAAAAAATATTTGTTGCTGTCACATTGATTCAGAGTGCTGGAGGAGAGCTGTGCTGCATAGGGTTTTGGTGGTTGATTTTTCAGGGCTGGACAGTGCAACCTGACTTCCAGGGTGGCCATGACCTTCCATCTGTTCTATTAGCAGTCCTGCACCTTAACCCCTTAGGGACTCCACGGGAGCCATCTTCACTGTATCAAACCCCTGGAATGCTTGCTGAGGGCGCCAAGCTCGATGTCTGATCCAGTTCTTTGTGCTCTTCATCCAGACCAGGAGAGGGAGGACTGGGTGTTTTCTAAAATGCAGGGAAACAAAAGAGTCCGCACTCAATTCTGGGGCAGCAAATGCAAGAGCTTGGACATGAGTATTCCACAGAATTTGGACACCCGACGACTGAGTCTCAGCTGGACAAATGTAGCCTCCTCAGAGTACAGCACAGATTTTGGTGGGTAGAAGAGGACACCTCTCTCTTCTGGGCTTCTAGTGTAATTCAAAGTCCCTCCAGCTGCTACACAGATTGGTCTGGTCCCCACATCCACCTTATTCACTCGGGGACTGGGCTGAATGATCCTTCTTCTTGTGCCATCCCTAGAATTGGTTTGCCAGCTAGATTTGCCAATGAGAAAAGCTTGGAATTTCCTACTCAGATGTGACTCATCAGTGACCTGGCTCTCCACTCCTCTTTTTAGAAGATAGGATCTTATGATTGCTTCATGTCCTCCTGTTGCTTCTGACTTTGCTTCGTTCTCCTGGCCATGTTTGATTTGCCTGGGGACCACCAGGCCTAGCACCAGGTCCTAGGTCTGTCTACGAGTTAAATGGCCATGGGGCATCACACTGGTAGGAATCAAAACTCCACTTCCTTCCAGGACTGGCAGGTGCCTTGCACTCTTCCTTGTTCTGGTCACTCTACTTTTTCTTGATTGAATGTAATGTTTAAGTGAATTATGAATATAGCTTCAAGGGAGTCAGCAACCACAAGGGGAAGGGTTCCTCAGACTTCCACTTGAACCATCTTCCCTAGGCAGTGGTTCTCAACCTTCCTCATGCCACCAACCTTGCACATGGTTCCTCATGATGTGGTGACCCTTGACGATAAAGTTATTCCATTGCTACTTCATAACTCTCGTTTTGCTACTGTTATGAATCATCAGGTAAATATTTCATATGCAAGTTGTATTTTCACTGTTACAAACTGAACATCATTAAAGCATGTGATTCTTCACAAAACAATGTCATTATATATTCTGAAGTATTTATGGCTAATGTCAGATAAATGAAGTTTAGTCTTGAAGCATGGTGTAGCATGGGTTAACAGTCTTCACGCTAAATACTCCTATGTGGGCCTATCTGGAGGAGCTGTGTCTAGGTTCCTAAGACCATCGGAAATGTGTTTTCCAATGGTCTAAGGTAACCCCTGTGAAAGAGTCGTTCGATCTCCAAAGGGGTCATAGCTTACAGGTTAGACCTGTGAGAACTGCCCTAGGTGTTTGTGGGGAGCCTCCTCTGACCCTCTCCCTGACTTAGACTCTTCATCCTACAAATGTGCAGTTGCCAAGCCTAAAGACACCTGCTGCCGTCAGACTGATCCCGATTCATCACGAGCCTGTAAGATAGAGCAGACCCGTCCCCGTGGGGTTTCTGAGACGGGGACTCTCGGCGCGAGTAGCAAGCTGGGGTTCCGAATTGCTGGCCTTAGTTCGCAGCCCCCCTGTGTGACCCACTCCGCCCCCCAGGATCCTCGTGGGGAAGAGCAGTGAACAACTAGGTCCTGGACACCCCTGAAAAGCAGGCGGCTTCAAGTAGAGCTCCCTAGGAAAGCGCATCCTTTCTTCATCAGCCTCAAGAAGCCTCTGACGAGCCGGGCACTGTGCGGGCTCCTGGAGTTGTACAAGTGTGAAGGAATCGTGCAAGGTGCAGTCTGAGAGTGCCTCCGGAAGGACCTTGCCAGGGACGCTGTAGTCCTAACTGTTCCATTCACAAGAGGTCCTGAACTCAGGGAGACAAGACCCTGGAGAAGGATATCGTGCTTGATAGAATTGAGGGTCAGCGAAAGAAAGAAAAAAGAGAGAGAGAACGAAGAAAGAAAGGAAGGAAGGAAGACCCTCATCCAGATAGATGAACTCAGACAGAAGGACACTGGGAGGGTGGCAGCAGATAGGCAGTTCTCTTGCACATACAGTTGCTATGAGTTAACCCCCCCCCCTCAACACTATTCATCAGCAACACGTGTCTCGGAAGAAGCGCTGGTGGCTCAGTAGTTAAGCACTCAGCTGGAAATCAAAAGGCACTAGCAGCCCCTCTGCAATGAGAACCCGCCAACCACTCTGCAGGGGAACAATAGAGCCTTCTGGTTCCAGAGAGAATACAGTGGTGAAGACTCTCTTGACTGGTTCTATCCAGTCCTGGAGGGCTGCAGTGAGTTAGAATGGACTCCATCGCTGGGAGGAGATGGAGAGGGGGTGCTGCTGTAGGATTTCATCTGATGGGATCTGGGTGGGATGGGGCCGCTGTAAGAAGCCATGACCATTGAGCTGAATCTGAAGTGGTGGAGAACAATTGGAGGGGAGGGGGGGGCAGAGAGAGTGGTCAAAGGGAGATAAAGTGTCCAGTGTGAGAGCCTGCTGTATTGGGACGGAATGGAGGGGACTGAGACTGTGCAGCTGATAAAACCCATATAAATACAGTTTGGGGTCTAAACTTTTTCCTGGGGACTGATAGAAGATTTCAAGCACTAATCAATAATCCGTTCAAATGAGGGTTTGGACACCATCATTCATTTTAGACATGACAACTGGAAACAAGAGTGGCTTGCAGTGGTTAGGCGTTGGGCTGCTAACTGCAAGGACGGCAGTTCAAAACCACCAGGTGCTCCGTGGGAGCAGCCGAGGCTTTCCACTCCCTCCAAGAGCGACCGTCTTGGAAACTCACGGGGAAGTTCTACCCAGGCCCATAGGGTCGCTATGAGTTAGGACGACTGGTGTGCCGTGAGTGTGGGTTGTTTCTGGAAGAGAACGCTGATGGGCATTGAAGGCCTTGTCAGACTGAATGTGAAGTTAGCATTTTGTTGACGTGAATCTGCTTTCTTGTATTGCTATTCTTTTCAATGAGATTTTTGAAATCACCGTGGACACCTTGTGAAGACTTCCTGCTCAGGGGATGGTACTTTTTCAGGCCTCCGGACGCTGTGCTTTGCCGTGGCGGAGATCTCCGAGAGCGACTTCCAGGAGTGGCGAACTGTCTACCAGCGGGCGTCCACGGCTGTACAGAACCGGCTGCTCAAGCTCGAGGAGAGTTACGAGTTAATCGAAAAGGTAGGTGGGGGAAGGTTTGACCCCCTTGGGCTCCTAAGTGTGGTTTCCAGTAAACCTTACCTTCTTTTCAGGGGCCCAAGAGAGTAAAACTCAAACTTCCTCAGCACACGACTTGTGATGAAATTGCCTTCCATCGGCCGACAAATCTTGAAACAAGTTAAAGCATTTGCTGCTAGTCTTTGGAATGAGAGATGACTTTGTCTATGTCTCTACTCATCACTTCATCTGAGATCCTTGCGGGCTAGGTTAACAATTTCTTTTCCATAATATTCCATGACTTCTGCCTCCTGGAGCCTAGAAAGCATGCCTACGTGCATGCACATGTGTGTAGTCATGCCAT
Organism: Nesogale talazaci; assembly: GCA_004026705.1. Classification (NCBI taxonomy): domain Eukaryota; kingdom Metazoa; phylum Chordata; class Mammalia; order Afrosoricida; family Tenrecidae; genus Nesogale; species Nesogale talazaci. Next base: position 206,427 of record PVJH01001380.1, on the reverse strand, counting down.
GCCTCTGACATCTGGAGCCCTGTGGTGTAGTGGGTTATGATGGCGCTTTGGGCTGCCATAGATCAGCAGTTCAAAATCACCAGCCACTCCATGGGAGAAAGGTGAATTGGCTTTATTCCCCTAAAGAGCTGTAGTCTCTGAAACCCACAAGGCCCGTTCTACACTGTCCTCAAGGGCCACTGTGAGTCAGAATCAATGCCAGTAAGTTTGAAGAGTTCGAGGATGGTTTTTTTTTTTCAGTTTATGTATATATATTAGCCAGTGTGTATAACCTATGACATAAAATAATAGAGCCCTATATGTACCCAATGGCTATATTCCCAGCTAGTATCCTAATTTCAACTGTTACTGGACCCAGGGGACAGAGCAGAACTGCTGGATTAGGGTTTCCCAAGGTGTAAATCTATGGAAGCAGAAGGTCTCATCTTGTTCATTACCGATTAAAAACAACTAGTTATTTAATTGACCCGCACTCTTAATCCACCGTACCACCAGGGCTCATCTGGTTGGGGACCACATAACTGATAAGAATATGAAAGTGAAGAATTTGGTGTTTGCCCTTGGCCTGTCATCACTGTGCTACTGGACTTAGGTACCTCTACACAGCTCTCCATATCGCCCCTTTAGACCTAAGCCAAAGACATACCATCAGAACATGCAAAGGCGCTACGTGTGGTGGCTGTTGTCAGGGGTCATCAAAGGGATCCCAGCTCAGAGTCCCTGGGGGCTGGAAAAGGAAGCACCTCCCGGGCCTGCACCATCCTCACGAGGGTGATATCTGAACCCAGTGTTGTAGCCACCGTGTCAGCCCATCTAGTCCAAAGTCTTCCTCCTTCTTGCTGTACCCAACCTTTCCTGAGCTGGATATCCTTTACAGGGCGCTTGTCTCTTTTGATAACCTGTCCAAAGCGCTTGAGACAAGATCTTGGCATTCTGACCTCTCAGGAGCATTCTGGCTATACTTCTTCCAGACAGGTTTGTGTTGTTCCTTTGGCAGTCCATGGGTCTGTCAGTATTCTTCCCTAAAACTATAATTCAGATGCATTGATTCTTCTTTGCATTTCTGATCTCCCCTATGAATTGTGAATTGTGACTGCTTTTTAAAGCAGGTTTGCTTCCTAATCTCTCTCCCCTCCGCCTGAATATAATTCTATTATCTTCCATATTTCCCAGAAGCTTTACAGCAGTCGGCATGGTCTCCTCTTGCACGTGCCACCCACTTTAGTGTAAGCTGAAAGCTTCTTCTTGATCACGTCAGTGATACTTTGGGTTCTTTGTTCTTTGCTCTGTTTCTTTTTACAGCTTCCTGACTTACTTATGTGTGGCTATGGCCCCCAGAAGATTATGTGGCAAAAAAAAAAACAAGTGAGGCCAGGACCTAGTTTTTCCCATTCTCTATGGAAACAATATACAGTCACTTGTATTGCATGGGAAAATATACAGGGTAGTGATTTTCAGATTTTGGGTTTTCTGACTCTTTTGGGCAAGTTAAAAAAAAAAAGATAAAAGAAATTCTGTTTGGAAATGATTCTTATGATGTCTCATTTTTCAAATAACCTAGCTAGAATGTAGCTTTTTCTCCAGAGGTAATGGGAGAGAATTAATATATAATAAGTGACAAAGATAGTGTTGAAAAAGCCAGATAGTGTTGGAACCAATCAAATCGTTTGTTTCCCCTTAATGTACACTGAAAAAAAAAATCCTAGAGTACTTGAATGCGTATTGTGTCAAAGATATTTACTGTTATTGTTCAACATTTTATAGATTCAGTTCTCTACATTCAACAGCTTTAAAAAATTATGAGTAGTTTTGATTGTTAACAGGCATTCAGCCTTTTTCCAGCAGATGGCAGTGGTGAGTTACTTTGAAATTTAACTGAGAAAGCTCATTAAAAGTATTTGTGCATGTTTTAGGTTTTAGACAAGACGAACTATTCCCTAGAAGAAATTTTAAAAGGAAGTCATCTACATTATATATCATTCATATTTACTTCCTGATAAGTTGTGTTCTCTACTTTTTGTTAAAGGTAAGCTAAGAGCCTACTCTGATAAATAGATAGGGCGTCTTGGGTAGCGAGATGTTGAGTTCTCCTGTTCCTGGTGTTCTGCAGGCTAATAGTCATGTGGTCCCTTAGACCATTGGACTGCGCCCATGCATTTTTCAATTTTTGCCACACTTTCCTCATCTGAAATCAAAGTGACTACGTGTGCTGAGGTCATGAGAAGCCCAAAATTAGCAACTAAAACCAGGCTCATGTATAAGTTCAGGTTGAAGCTGAAAAAAAGGAAATCAAGTGACCAAGAGCCCAAATTGAATCCATCCCGTCTGAATTTCAAGAACATCTCTACAGCATATTGGCACATTGAGCACTATGACAGGTGAGGTAATTAAAGTTTAGTGTGCCAACCCGGCCGATAAACAAGTGTGGTTAATTGAAGGGCAGAGAGATAAATGGCTTGGTGAGCCTCATTTCTCGTTCTTGGGTCTCTTGCTTTCTGATAATCGGACCGGGGTGCAGCTGCCTTATCTGCTTCCCTGCTTCAGCTTGCAAGGCTCATTTTCTGTGAGACATCCCTGAGGAGAAGTCACACAGACCTACCCCTATGAACCCCTGGCTGTTGAACCCGCCGTGTGGAGAACCCTGCCAGTGCAGAGACGCTTACGTATTCCCTGATTCAGCTTTCCTCCTGTGATCAGGGTCATCGCATGTGTTTTGTGAGATTGAGGAGGACTTTGTAGATCGGTGTCAGACATATGTGCTAGTGGACTTATGAGCTTGGGCAGCAATGGGTTGAACTTATCCTTTATATAAAACTCTCTTTTATACATATGAGTTTCTGTGGACTTGTTTCTCTAATGTACCAGACTCACACAATAGGAAATCTGATGAGCTGTGGGAGGCTGTCAGAAACATCACTCATAAGGAAAGCAAAAGATCATTAGAAAGAGATGCGGAAGAAAAGACCAAGGCAGATGTCAGAAGAGACTCTGAAACCGTCTCTTAATGGTAGCGTGGCTAATGCAAATGGAGCAATGATGATGTCAAAGAACTGAATAGAACATTTCAAAGGGTAGCCAGAGACAAAGTATCACAGTGAGATGTGAAAAGACCTAAAGTTAGAAACCAAAAAGGAAGGACACGCTTTGCATACCTTAAACTGAAAGAACTCAAGAAAAACTCAAGTCTCAAGTTGCAATATTGAAAGAGTCATTGGACAATACATTGAACAATGGAGGAAGCATTAAAGGAAGATGGGAAAAAAATATCCAGAGTCACAGTACCAAAACAAAACTGCTTGACCTTAAACCATTTCAGGTTGTAGCATATGATCAAGAACCACTGGTCCCGAAGCACGAAATTCAAGCTATACTGAAAACATTAGCTGTAAACGAGGCTTCCGAAATGGATGGAAGACCAATTGAAATGTTTCAACAAGCGGATGAAGCCCTGGAAGCACTGAGTCAGCTAGGCCAGGAAATTTTGAAGACAGCTCCTTGGCCAGTTGACTGAAAGAAATATGTATTTTTCCCATCTCAAAGAAAGGTGACCCAACAGAATGCTTAAACTACATAACAATGTCATTGATAGCACATGCAAGTAAAATGTTGCTGAAGATCATCCAACAGTGGGTGCAGCAGTAGATTGAGGGGGAGATACAGAGATTCAGACCAGATTCAGAAAAGGATGTGGAACAAGGGATATCATTGTTAATGTCAGGTGGAACACAAAGGAGGTCACAGAATTTTTTCACTGTGTTTCATTGACTATATCAAGCCCTTCTACTGTGTGGATTGTAACACACTGTGCTTAGTCTGGAAATGAATGGAAATTCCAGAACACTAGGTTGTGTTCATGCAAAACTTATACATGAATCAAAGGGTAGTTGTGTGAATAGAACAAGGGGGAACTGCATGGTTTAAAATCAGAAAAAGTGTGCATCAGAGTTCTAACCTCTCACCCAAGTTATTCAGTCTGTATGCTGAGCAAATTGTCAGAGAAACTGGCTTGGATGAAAAAGAGTGCAGCAGCAGGATTGGAGGAAAGCTTATTAACAACTTGTAATATGCAGAGGACACAACTTTGCTTACTAAAAGTGAGGAGGGCTTGAAGCACTTGCTGTTCGATTGCAGCCTTCTGTATGAAGGGCAGCTCAATGTAAAGACCCAAATCCTCACCACTGGGCTACAAGGTAAGGTCATGCATGACACAGTGAGAAATGATTCAAGTTGTCAAGGATTTTGTTTTGTTTGGATTCTAGTCGATGCTCATAGAAGCAGCAATTCGGATCAAACAATGCATTGCATGGGCTCTATCTGCTGCACAAGACCTCTTTATAGGGTTGAAAAATAAAGAGGTCATTTGAAGACTAAGGTATCCTGGACCCAAGCCATGTTATTTTTAAATGCCTAAGACCCATGTGAAAGATGGACATTGGACAAGGAAAACCGAAGGAGAATCAATACATTTGAATTATGGTGCTGGTAAAAATATTGAAAGTACCAAAAGCTGACGAAAGAATAAATACATGTGTCTTGACAGAAGTACAGCAGGATGCTGCTTAGGGCCAAGTATGGCAAGACACGATTTCAAGAGAACCAGATCCCTGTCTCATGGTTGATAGAGGAAAGGGCAGTGAAGGAGAGGAAGGCCTTCAACAAGGTGAACTGATGGAGTGGCTGCCACGATGGGCGCCCACAGAAGAGTTGTGAGAAGGGTCCAGTACCCAGAGGTCCTTTGTTCTGTTATATATGGGTCGCCATGAGTCCAAACAGACTCGAGGGCACCAAGTAGCAACAACCTGTCCTTCGTCTGAATGGGCAGAGATCATTGATGGCACTTTCAATGCAGCTCAAAAACTTTTAAGACCCCACATGCTGCTTGCCGAATTAGGATGTAAGACATTAACTTGGTGAAGTATTTATGCTCATTGACCCAATTTTCCTTTAAGTCTATGGTTCTGATCTCCCCAGGCCCAAAGATTTATTCCCTCAAGGTGTTTTTGCTTATGTCTAAGAAGTCTTCATAAATTTGTTTTCCCTGAATGCTACATGACATTCAAGGATTTATTTGCAGCCAAGTAAACATACATATCTAAATATCCTCTGCCCAGTCTCTATATGAGCATGGGTGCTAGCTCATGCTCCCTCTCCTACCTGTTCAGCCTTCAGATCTATCCAAGCATCCTCTCATTTCATGATTTCGTATATACTTTAACTCTGAAACAGGACTATTTTTAATATAAAATGGATGAAAAATTTATAGTATGGTTAAGGTCCTTTTAAACTCTGCTTCCTATCATTTCTCTTGAAGGTTCAAGCTAGTAGTTTAGTTTTATTTGATTGAATTAATGCCTTATTCCTCTGGGGGCCTATATCTTTGAGGATAAGCCAGGGACCGGGGCAAGGCAAATAGGCTAAGGACATTTAGGAAGTTGTAGGAAGATACTGTTATTGGCCCCTGGGGGTGGCACCTGGTTACTTTTCTACGCCAGGGCGCCTGAGCACTGGAACGCAGCCCTTCTTGCATATGAGGTCCTTGAAAAAGTCCCCCAGGTGTGGTCATCCCCATTGTCAACCCTTGTCAGGTGCTAGGTATTAGGTGCTTGTAAGGTATTGGAGACTCACATCCCTCATGAAGTGTCAGCAGCTGGTCCGCTACAAAGTGCGTGACATGGGCTCCAACATTTATTTGGTTTTCTTTAAAAAACAAAACAACTCTTGCTGTGATTTCAGTGGAAGTTTGCTTGGGAGATTAGTTTTCATTCAGTAGTCTCCACAAAACACCCCACAGCATCTCCTGGTTCTGGTGCCTCGTGGAGGAAGGCTGTGGTCCGGGTGGGCTACTAGTCCTTTGAACTAATTGCTTCTTTGAATCTTTGCATGTCTTCTTCTCTTGTGCTCCTGAGGGGAAGAGACAGATAGCTCTCTCTCTCTCTCACACGTGGCCACTCACAAATGTGTGAGGCGCCAACTGCTACTTCCCGAATCAGGAAACTGAACATTATCTCTGTGAAATGTGATGCCAAGTAATCTACATGTGCCAAGGCTATGAGTCTTAGCCTTCGAGCTTAGTCCCATAAGGTATTGGATTCTCCTTAAGGAATTTTCTACTGTATCACTTGGGGGCTGTCTTAAACATATTACACGTGCAATTTTTACAAATGAGTGTGTAGAAATATCCGGAACAAGCTTCAGTTAAAAAGAAGACCTGCAATGACCTGGACTGACACCAGGCTGCGACCATGGGCGCACACAGAACAAATGTGAGAATGGAACCTTGCAGTTGGTTGTACGTAGTGTCGTAATGAGTCAGAAGCTACTGGATGCCATTTGTAGAACTGTCCTCAGTCATACTGATGCATGCACACCGATATGCTGCCTTATGAACTCCCAGATCTATTTAGCATGTAAAGGCATCCATTCATAAATGATGGTTTGTTATTACTGCTGCTGCAGAATTATACAGGTTTCGGGATGTACCATAATTGCCCTTTATCCTCATACTTTTTCATGTCTCCCTTTGCTTTGGTTGTGTTTAGCTGACATCACCCATTTGTATATTGCCTTCCCCTTTACCTAAATTAGAAACCCTGGTAGCGCAGTGGTTGTGCATTGGGCTGCAATCCACAAGTTTGTTAGTTCAAAACTACCAACTGCTCCATAGAAGAAAGACAGGGATTCCTTCTCCTGGAAAGAGTTGCAGTCTGGGCACTCGCAGGAACCCAGCCCTGTAGGGTCACCATGAGTCAGGACAGACTGGCAGTAAATTACTCAATTTAACATGTGTCTTCAATCTATCATCCTGAGTCAGAATTAATTTGACAGCATTGGTTTTACCTAGTTAGTGATTCTCCCCCAATGCTTGCATATGTATGGTAAACTTTTAAAGATATTAACAGAAGAAATAGATCCTAGTGGGAAGAGTTGGCTCAAAAGTCACTTTTTTTCTGGTGGGTTTGATAAGTGCAATGTATCTGAGAGGAATTACTGATAGCCGAATGAAGGGTGAGCATGGTAGTGGGATAGGAGAAAGGTGAAAGGAAATAGAAATAGAATGCAAAAGCTATTGATAGAGGTATAGCTACAGGCATGTATAGACATAACTATATTAGTTTATAATGAAAGGGATAGAGGTCAATGTACATATATTTCTATATTATGTGTTAAGATAGCAGACAGACTTTGGGTCTTTGCTCAAGGCCTGATGGTGCCCAGCTATCAAAAAATGTAGCATCTGGGGTCTTAAAAGCTTGAAGTTAAACAAGTGGCCATCTAGTAGGGAAGCAGCAAAGCACACATGGAAGAAGCACACCAGCTGTGTTATCATCAGGTGTCGATGGTAGCAGGTAGCAGGTATCATATGACCCAAAACAAACAATTATATGGATGTGAAAAAAGGAGGTTGGAGACCCAAAGTCCCTCTGTAGAGTGTGGGACATCACACACACACACACACACACACACACACACAGAAGGATTACAAGGAAAGGGTGAAAACCCACATCAGTCCTCTAGTTCAGTGGTTCTCAACCTTCCTCGTGCTGTGACCCTTTAGTACAGTTCCTCATGTTGTGGTGACCCCCCACCATAATATTATTTTCATTGCTACTTCCTAACTGTAATTTTGCTAGTGTTACGAATCAGATGCTCCCTGTGAAAGGGTCGTTTGACCCCCAAACTAGTTCCTGAATGTTTCGCTCCCCACTGCCCACTACCATGACTCAGTTTTACCTTACAAAGATGGCTAGACCAGAGTACACATAAATACAGAGTACACATTGGTACAGATAAGAGCTCTTGACACATAGAATTCAGAACAGATGGAACCCTCAGGAACAGTAGTGGGAGCAGGGAGATCATGAGAAGAGGGGAATGGTTGAGGTGGGGGGAAGGGAGAGAAAGCAGGAACCCAATACTAGGTTGGATATATAGCCCTTCTCCGCTCTCCAGGGGACAAATAACAGAAAGGGGGGGAAGGGGGGCCAACAGACAGTGTAAGACATGAAATAACAACAATTATATATAATGGACCAAGGATTCATGAGGGTGGGATGGTGGGGCAGGGAAGGGGGGAAAAGGAAGAGCTGATATCAAGGGCTGAAGTAGAAAGAAATTGTGTTTGGAAATGTTGACGGCAACATATGTACATGTGTGCCTAATACTATTGAAGGATGGATTATTATGAGATTTGGAAAGCCCCCCCCCCCAATAAAATGACTAATTTTTTAAAAAGATAACATATCAGCATGAGTTCTTCTTATCTATTTCTTTTGCCAACTGTGGGCAGGGAGATGGTATTTGTTACCAGGTTGGCCTTACTTGTGCAGGTGCCAGAAAGTTTGTGTAGTTCCGACCCAGAAGGGATTATTAGGATCGCACAGAACTTCTGTCTCCTTGACCCAGTTGGAGGCGGGGGAGGCTTGCAGCTGCACTTGAGCTGTTGTGGACAGTAACACCCCTGGCTCTGTCTGTGTCTCGACCTGTGAGAGTTTACAGTTGTCTCATCCTTTCGGATGACCTGCTTTCCCTCTCCGCACCTCAGTCTTTGCAAAGACCAGGAACCTGTGTGGACTCTGAATTTTAGATTATGATACCAGGTGCGATGGTTGATCCTTTGTGAAAGTTAGATTGTGTTTCATTTTGTTTTAAGGAAAACAAGATTTATTTAACTGTTTCATGGGGGGGGGGTTGTAAAAACCTAAATGCATTAGAATAATAGCAGATCTTTCATATGTCATGAGCAGTGAGTGGTTCCTGTGAAAGGTCTCACCTTTTTACTGTGAGCTGCCCCTTTTCGTTTGATTCTAACCTCATTCCAAGGCACACAGATGAGCCATGGCCTTCTAGTGAGAGTACACTTCTGGGTCCCTTTGAAAATACACAGCACAGTGTTCTGATCTTACTCAGCAGTGAAGACTTCATAATGACACGACTGGTTGAAAGAGGAAGCTGCACCTTCAAGGTCAATGTGAGCAGAGCTGGGCTGCTGGCACACAGCAGGCGGTTTGTGCTGGTTGAGGGAATGACTGTCTTCTGACATCTGAAGCTCTTTTAGGGGAAAACCCAGAAGTCCCTATTTTATGCATGGGCCACCACATCAATGATGGGTTCCGTGCAGACTCCATATGTGCCTAGTCCCCACTTAGACCTTGTACATTAAAAGCCACCAAGTCTATAAACTGAGTCACATGGCCTTTTTTCTATCCTAGAAGGAGAGCCAGCTGGTTTGTAGATACATGTATATGATTATTTAGCTTAACATCCTTTTTATTTTGCAAGAATTTTAATAGCATCCTTTTAAAAAATATTTTTCCTTTTTTTCTTCCTCCTCAGAACGGGGCTGAGGTCTCTGAGCATTTCAGAAAAGAAAACAGGGCTGCTATTTCTGAGCTGTTTTGCTGTGGCTGAGCGACACTGAGCCCTGACCCACCCCCTTGTGACAAAACATCAGTGCGGCCCCCTTTGCTACATGTGGCACCGGGTGGTTTGGGGGATTCCTGGAGAATTATAAAACTTAATAGGAAACAGAACTTTTCTGGAGCATTTATGACTGCCAAGTTCCCAGTCACTTCTGTATTCGAAAGGCATGCATTTGCAGATACAACTACTACTTCTATTCTTAGTCACTGCCACTAGCACGTTCATCTGTACTGGGGGATCTCGTGGTTTAAAATTCCAGTCAAACGTTTCCTGTTTTACTATTGGCTTAAGAACGTTTGCAGCTAGTCAGCTTATCCACTAATAAGACCTGACATTTCTTGAGCATTTACTAAGCTCCAAGCCGTCTGCTAAGCCCTTTACTCCTATTATTTCGCTCAAGGGCTTCTAACACGGGGTAACCAAGAAATCTGCTGGGGTGAGAAAAAATGTTATGGCTTTTTTCCCCTCCCTGTGGGTGTTTTACCTCAGCTTGGTATAATTCCTGTTTTTACGCCTCATGTGCGTGACTTATTTATATTAGCAGAACAAATATGGTAGACAAAAAGCGAACGCACAGAGGTAGGTAATCCATTATTTTTTTTAACCTCCTAATACTCCAAAGGAAAAAAGAGGTGATTGATCTAATTTCATTTCCAGAACAATCCGATTACATCAGTATGGCTAGCTTTATCTGACTAATGGGGAAATTGCTTCCTGGGTAAGCAAAGTTACTCGTTGATGGACACACACACCCAGTGGTTGACAGGGCAGGGAATCAAACCGCAATTTCACCTTCCCTCCTAACCCCGGGGTCACAATCAGTGCCTCATGCCACCAGCCTGGTGCAGGAGAAAGCGAGAGCATATGTATGCAGCTGGAGGCGTGCAATCATAAAATGTAACCAACTGCGTCGTTGCCCAAACCCCAGATCCGTACCGCGGCGGGGGTGGGGGTTGAGGTTGCGTGCGGGGAGTGGTGGCGTGTTCAGGGCGCGTCTTCTCTGTAAGTGGGGCGGTCGCTGCATGTGCCAACTTTCTCTGCAAAATAAGATAAAGATGTGTTTTCGCCATGTTCCCTCATCTCAATTTTACAAACTTCTTAAAGGCTTTCAGCTGTTCCTCAGATCCCGGACCAGGTTACTCCTCTTGGCATGATCCAGCCCCTCTTTATTTCCAATGCTTCTTGGTTCGCAATGCAGCCTGCCTGTTGATACGTCCTTCCCCGGATAAGATGGATGTGTTGTTGGTGCAGGCTGCCCCCAAGGGCTGCTCAGATTCGGATGCTTTTCAGCCAGGGGTGTGGGCGCAGTCTGTGTACGAGGTCAGTTGTAGCTTCTCTATGGTCCAAAACAGCATCGGGTGAAAACCACCTTCCTGGGCTTGAAACGCAGGAAGTGGATTGTGCGGTGTCTCCGGAACCCGCACGTGGGCTGTGCCGAAGTCGTCAAGTTCACGGTCTCAGAACCTGGCGCACCCTCCACTGAAAGGACAGACTTGGAAAGGGGATGTGAGGAGCTCTTGTGCCTGAAAAACTGTCCAGAAGAAAAGGTCCGGGGTTGAAAGTTACCCTGTGAAATAGTGCTGGAGAGGGAGTCCTGCATGCCTGGAGAGCCCAAAGCACGGCGTATTCCAGGTGGGAACTGGCATGAGTTGTCAACCTGGAGATTCCGACTCATGCCCAGGCCGAGTCCATAGGTCTTCCTGGATGCGACCTTTCAGAAGCAGTTCTCCAAGCCTGTGAGCAAAGCCTTTCTGGATGGACTGGATCTGCCCTTCTCTGGTGTCAGGTGTCGTGCACCTTGCTGTGGCCGACTTACAAGAGAATGAGGGTCTCTTCGAGTAGCCGAGGGCATGGACTGTTGGCACCATCCCTTACCCTGCATTCCAGGCTATATTGTAAGGCCCAAGAGGGGGCATGGCTGCAATAGACTATTTGCAGACCCATGACCTGTTTCCCTTAGCATGTGCTCTGGCCAGCCATCAGTGAATTCAGGTCCTCTTTCTTCCCCAGCCTTTTGCAACTTCAGCTTAACATACACGTTCTTCAGGTTCCATTCCCTGCCGGCTTTTCCAGCCTCCTCTTCTTCACCAAGGCCGCACCTCTGACATCATCTCTCGAATCCATACAGACTCGCTTCCCCGATGTGATCTGTTTTCTCACACCCTGTCCCTGCCCACCTGATGGGTGTCTGCTTTGGAATTCACTCCCTCAAACCCTCCTCATCTCTTGCGGTGCCTTGGCCAACTCTTCACTCATCATTTACAATTCCAACTCAGTGTTAACTTCATGTCAGATGGGTTCTCATGCACCACCTAGACTGAGAAGATGACGTTTCCTGGGCTTATACTCCCAGACATAGACTTTGTATTTGCTTTTAAGATCATCTCTAGCCTACTGTGATGTGAGCATGAGAGTGCCTCAGTGATAGAAATGATGACGCCTTCAGCTGCTGATCAAACGGTTGGCTGTTTGAGTTCACCCTGAAGTACCGTGGAAGAAAGGCCTGGCACTCTACTTTGAGAAACCAACCATGAACGCTATATGAAGCACAACAGCTATCCTCTGACATACAGCGGCTGTCCTGATTTGGAACAAACTCGATGGTAACTGGTTTGATTGGTTTGCTTAAGATTGTGGAGAGAAGTATCTTTTTTTGAAGATTATCTTATATTCCATGAAAAGGCTGGGCCTGAGCTTTGGGGTTGCAAAAAGGGAACTGGGACCAGAGAATGGAGCCGAAGCTCAGAGACAAGGAGCTGGAATGAACAAAAAGCCAAAAGTCATAGGGGAGTCCAGGGCAGAGATCATGGGATACCCCAAATCCTGTTTATTCATGGTCAGTAAACCCTGACTTGGGGGACAGATCCACCATTGCCTATTTTTCTAAATAAAGCTTTATGGAAGCACAACCACTTCCATTTTTTACATGTTATTATTGGCATCTATGCCACAAACACTAAACTACAAAACTAAAGTTACTATGGAGAACATATATGCCCCTGCCTCTTTTCTTTCATTACCTTTCATTTCATTTCCCCCTGCCTGTGGCCATTTACAGAAAAAGTTCATCGCTGGTTCTCAAAATGAGGCCCTTAAGTACAGAGTGTTCATTGTTCCAATAGCCCATTTTCAGGCCCCACCTCAATACATCCAATCAGACATTCTGGGCATGAATCAGTGTGAGAAGCTCTGGAGGTGAGTGTGTTGGTAAAGTTAGAGAACCACCGCTCTCCATTCCTAGTCTCATGATTAAGTATGGGAGCCTTCACGAAAGGGTGCCAGGCAGGAGTCAAAGAAACAGGTACCATTAAAGACCAGGTGTTGTCATCAGAAGCCGAGGGAGGAGTCCAAATGAGAGGTCTCTTCTGGTCACACTGAAATGGAAAACCCATGAAGAAAGGAACTCATTGCTATATCCCCAGCCTCTCACCCAGAACTCAGTGTGTATTGAGCACTGATTGAATGAATGGATGCATGGATGAGCACACAAGAAGAAACCAATCCTGAAGCATGACCCTTTGGAGCCTGCAGCTGGGAACAAGTACACGTGGAAGCAGTGACTCACAGCTGATTACGGCAATACTTTCATAGAAATAATTTTTAAAAACCCAATAGCAAGGACAAATGTTTAAAAACTGGTGATTCAAATGAACTTCCAATTTTCATTTAATCCCTGTATTCCTGTCCATTCACTTCCTTTGGCTACTAATTGATTCTTGATGGTCTTACCACTACCTCTTTTTGACCACTGACAATTCAGGCAACTTTGATGAGTTTTAACTGAATGAAGAAATACCTAGTACTTATTTTGTACTCAGGAAATGTATGCTATTTCTTTATCTTCTCCATTCCTCTCTTCACGGTGGTTGTAGATGGTACTGTTATACATCTGTCTTTACTCTGAAGGGAAAGCGTTGCTTATTAGCATGCTCTCTGTGCTCATCTTTAAAGAAATTGCTTACGAATAGTCTGTGTCATCACCTGAAACCTAAGTTGATGAGTTTGATTCTTATATTTTCTTCCTTTAGAAATATGTTACAGACTTCTAAAACCTATGATGCCAGAATGACTAATGTGGAAATAGCTCATTTAGAGGTCTTGTTACCTAGCAAGATATGCATGTATCGGGAAGGGAAACATAATTTCTAAATCTCATCTCTAAGATGTGCCACTGGAAGCCGCTTACTTTAATTAAGGTAGAAATTTTACTTTAAGTATGGCTTTTTGAAAATCCTGCCCACGTCTTGAACATCTAATGGAGAAAAATGCAATATCAAGGGTTTTATTAGATGAATAAATATCCCATGAATTTTCAGTGGTAACTAAATATATAACACCCCAAAGAGTCATCAACTTGAAAACGTGTCACTTTTGGTACAGTGGCTTTATTTTTAGTTTGGGGGCTTTTGTTTTTTAGGTTTGGGGTTTTTTTTAATTCCACAAATGCTATGGTAATTTGATCTTGTTTCAACGCTTGCTGGATATGTCATTCCCACAGGGCCCATTAGCGGCCACCTGCATGAGGTTATGCATATTTGGGGTGAAATTGATTACGAGCTAACCACTCTTGTGTTCTGATCAGGTAAAGTGCTCAAAGTTCACATCATCTTTTCCTAATGGTTGTTATGGAACAGACGCTCTGTAGCCTCTCCCTCCTGATACTAATCTCACAGGAAGTGGCAGCAGGGTGGAAGGAAGATCTGTTGCAGAGCTTGTCAGAGGATGAGGGGACCTCTGCTCTTGGAACTCGGAGGAGAATAGGAAAAGTCAGGGCCATCATGTCACTTCCTTTAGTAAGATCCCAACAGACCCTTCACAGTTTACAGATGATTAGACACTTAAAAGAAAAATAAAACACAGCTTTTTGTTACTCTTTTTAGAAATTTCAGCTCTCCAACCATTTCATCCATGGAAACCTCCCTGTAGTTGTTCCCACCGTACGCTTTGCGGGCTGTACTTCCTTGGCCCTTTGTATTACCTTTCATGGTTTGAAGACTGCCTCTCTCTTACCTGTACCAAATCAGGGCCCTTCCTGCTTTCAGATCGCTTCATCCAAGGAATTTCAGTGTGTTCTCCCTGGTGATGTCCTTTTTTTTTAAAGGCACAATTCATTTTATTCTTAGCTGCCCTTGCTGTGAAAATAATACAAACAGACGCAGACAGCGCTGAATGTTGCTGCCTGCACCGTTGGCTGTAACATGCTTCGCATTGTGCAGACTCACCTTGCTTGTGTGAGGAGTTTCCGGCAACATGATGCACCCTATGTCGTCTCTCTCGTTGCTTTGTTGACTTGATTCTCTGTAGATAGAGCTTAACATAGCACCGGGCTCAAGGCAGCCATTCTCGATGAGTTAGCTACACTAGTGTTGGCTTTAAGAGACCTTAAGGGGATATTTTGCCATAAGGTTTAGGCCAATGGTTTTGAGATTCATTCAGCCTCTCTGGCTCCAGTCCCTCTGAATTCTATGAGTTTTAAATTCTGTTCTGCATTTTGTCAGAAGGCTTTATCCAACTCTTTAGTAAGGACAGTTGGGCAGCCATCATTTCTTCTGATCTCAAAGCAAAGGAGCAGTTGTTCTTGGAGGCAGTGGCCCCATATTCCATTTCAACCTCCTAGTTCTGACTCTCCATCTTATACTTTTGCTCCAGATGACTGGACATCAATGGTTGTACCTTCTACAGCCACTTACAAGCTTTCAGGAACCCTTGTGCTGCTCAGTGAGCTAGGAGATAGAACAGAAGCATTCATTATGTTACTTAGGCCAATTAACTCACTGTCCCATGAAACCACAGCCCTAGATCAAATCCCAAGAGGTGTCTGGTTGTACATTAGCAGGCCTTAGTACCTAATCCTTTTTTAGGTGGTGTGGGAGGGGTTCATTGTTGTGAATATGTCTGCGATACAAGTTATGCAAGTTGGTCTTTTATAGGGGAAAATTATCTTATTTTTATTAGACAGGTGAGTGGATCACCTATACTCTTGTATTTTCTGAACTCATTTCTCCCTATAAACTAGAAAGAATGAATATATAGATATGTTTCATGTAGGTACACTTAATGAATGAATGCAAATCTTGTCTCTTCTGCTCTCTAGTTACTGCCATGTTTTATGAGTTATAAATTCATGGAAATTTTCATTTAGAAAATGCTGAGGATTTATATTACTTAACTGTCCCTCTGATAATTTAGTCCTTAACATGACGTCTGTGGAATACTTAATATTTGATGACAGTTCCCTCGCGATTTTCACGGGGGTGTGGTCTGAAAAGACGTTAGCCTCAAATACCCGAGAAACATATAAAGGAATTGGTGACCTCGTGATCACAATGTTGAAACGCAGCAACTGCAGAGTTGCTCTTGAACTGCTCTTCCTTTTCATTCTTGAACTTCTTGAGGATAATTCTTCATTGGGGTATGATAGGTTTCAAATCTGCTTCTCATTAAAGATAAACGACTGCTCTCCTCTTAAAGGGGAACTGTTGCCTTGTTGTTTTATATATTCCATTACAAAGAAGTTATCCATCAAGCCTCTCTGATAGCGAGCGGTACATGCTATTTGGAATATAATGAAAAGAAAGCAACTTGGCTTGCAGCAATGGTTTATAACATTTGGACTAATTTATTTATTTGCCGTTAGCTCCCTCTGCAAGCATCCTGAGAGTTCACCAAGAGTGTCACCATCCCTGAGACTGTCACCCACACTTGATGCCTTTTATGTCCATCCAGACCTCATCTAAAGCTTCCAAAAAATTAAAATAAGAAGAAGAAAAGAAAAGCCCAGTCGTTGAGTTGTGAGTCAGTGATGTCATATATGGTTCCAGGATTGTAAAGCTTCACAAGGTTGCACTTGCACAAGATCCCCTGAGTGATCTTCTAGTCTGTGGTTTGAATCTGTATAAACACTTTCATTTTTGATCCTGAACAAAGAATTGTAGCTGGTTCTCCCCTTAAATGTTTTACCATTTGCTTTCCTCAGAATCTCCAGCTGCTCGGAGCTACAGCCATTGAGGACAAATTACAAGATCAAGTGCCTGAAACCATAGAAACGCTAATGAAAGCAGACATCAAAATCTGGATCCTCACAGGAGACAAGCAAGAAACAGCCATTAACATTGGTAATTTGCTTAATTCGAGTCTTCAATCTTGATGTTTCCAACAGATTGAATGGTTTTATAAGACGGATCTGAAATATCTCAAGAATTCAAAGAGCTTCTCATTTAGAATTATCCATTGACTAATCTATGTCCATAGCAATTGCCATTGGGGCAGTTTGGCAGCATCAGCCAAACTTTCACTAGATGACCCAACTTTGACTCTGATGGTCCCAGGTGTGCGCTTGCTCCTTCACACCTGCCTGACGTTCTGTCCATAGTTGACAGGTGTAGATAGCATTTTGCCTCGGTGGGATTCGGTGGCCACTGAGGCAGGAAGCAAGAATGTGTCACATTTCATCCCTTCTGACATTTAATTCTGTTTTCTTAGAAAAAGGCTTTACTGAGACAAGAGTTGATACTTGGTCTTGGAAATCTGTTGTAGCAATAATGTGCGTGAAAAATACCCTTCTGTTCCCCTCCGGGTCCAATAATAATGGGTAACCTGAGGACTATAAACCCTGACAGTGATTCAGCCTCTGGACATTCATGATATGAATTACAGACATAACTCCCCAGAGTTGAAGAAGCTATTTCAGGGATTCTTATAGTGTGAAACCACATTTTTAGAAAGTCATTACTAAATTCTCTGTATTTTAATATAACATTTAGCTTCTCTTACACTTAGAAGGGTTGGCAAGCTGCCTAAAGTATAACTTTTAAACTCTCTAAGTATAAAACTCTCCACAAATCAAAGTCATAAAAGGGACCATCCTCACTGCTGTGATAGAGACCGGTGGAACCGCTCACACTGTGGTCCTGGCCCTGACTACACCTGCGGGAAATCTCCTTTCAGCCAACCAATAGACAGGCCTTAAAGGTGAGCCACAAAAATAAATAAATAAATAAATAAATAAATAAATAAAGTGAATCCCAACACCCAGGAGGAGCATCATCTTCTGCACAGTTAAGCCAAAGGGCTGTAGTTACCCCCAAACAAAGCCCAGGAGGCAGGACAGAAGGACAAATGGAAATGGTTAGCGCAGGGAGGAAATAAGAGTGCTGTGACATTGAAGAGACTGCAAGATTCAAAAAACCAACAGAGAGAACGGCCGAATCCATAGGTTCAGAGGCGTGATCGCGAGGTTGGCCTCGGCCCTGGGGAGCTAACAACACGTTGTGCAGCAAGAGGAAATATCCTGGAATGCATCAGGCTGATGGTTGCCCAGCTCTTATGGATGCGATAGAACTTGTGAATTTTATGTCAGTGAAATTGTTAAAAATAAAAACTAAGTCAACTTTTTAAAAAAGAGAGCTTGTAAGTTAGCTAATGTCATGGGGGAGGGGTGTATAAACTGTTGAAGGGACAGATAATTCATTCTGCAAACTTTCATCCAAACCACAGTTGGCAAAAGCCTTTATTCATATGTATACATTATAAATTTAAAGTAAATTAGTATTATTTGTAAATGAAGATTAAATTTAGAAAACAAATTAGAAGAAGGACCTGGGCAAGCTCCTTTTTAAAGTATTGGCCAGTGAAAATCTTATGAATAGCAGTAGCAGTGGGGCACTGTTTGATACACCAACTGAGGGTGCTCCCTTTAGGTAGGAAAGCATTCAAAATATGACTGGAGGAGACCTTCCTTCGCAGTATAGAGACACCCTTAATGGTGGTGACCATGTCAAGCTTTGGGACTTTCATTTCCTGATGAAACATGACTCAACATTTGAAAAAACACCTGTAAGTATTCATAATAATTAGAACATGAAATGATTGAAGTGTGAATCTGGAAAAACATCTAAAAGCCATAAAAAATGAGTAAAAGGGAACAGAAAATGCTTGATAACCTAGGCACTCATGCTCATGTTAGTTGAAATTGACTAGTATTTCCATTTAGAGTCAGTCAACCATCTGACCTATTCCAGGCATAACAAATTGAAGAGAAACAAAATCTCACTCATTGTCAGAATAAAACATTCAAGATATATCCTGTAGTACAGTGCTGTCAGTGATAGAATTATGACCACATGCCTATAACAAAGACTAATTAATGTGACGGTTACTTAAATTTATCATCAAAACCAAGACCATCAACCATCAACCAAGATCAAACATAAAGAAAATGAACATTTTACCAGCTGTAGAACTCAAGATTTCAGAGAGGCTAGAGATGACAAAGAAAAGTTTTATAATGAAACATGCAAGGTCTTGGAGTTTAAAAGCCAAAAGGCAAGAACATATTTCTCAAACATTGCGCAGTATGGGTTGCACCTCAACTGAAGAAAAAAAATGAAAGCCTACGGAGACAATTTTGAACAAATATTGAACATCAAGGAAACAATATGGGCAAATATTGAACATCAAGGAAACAACAAAAGAAGATGGAGGGAATACAGAGTCTTTGTACCAAAAAGATTTGGCCAACCTGCAACCATTTTAGGAGATAGCATATGGTCAAGAACCAATGGTTTCAAGGAAAGAAATCCAAGCATAACTGAAGCCACTAGTGAAAAACAAGGCTCTAGGAATTGACAGGATACAGGATACCAATTGAAATGTTTCAACAAGCAGATACAGAGATAGAAGCACTTACTAACTCCCCTACAAAGACACAAATTTTGAAGACCAACCAGAAAGAAGAGTTCCAAAGGAAGGTGATCCAACAGAATGAGGAAATTGTCCAACTGTCTCATTATTCTCACATGCAAGTAATTTTGGGGATGTTATTCAAAGTAGTCATAGCTGTGTATCCCTAGGGAGCAGCCAGAAATTCAAACCAGACCAGAAGACATGAATGAAGAATATAATTCCTACTGTTAGAAGAATTTGGGGCTAAAAGCAGAGAATGCCAGAAAGACAAAGCTATTCAACTGTGCTTGTTGACTAAGCAAAGGCATTTAGCTTTTGGAAACATATCAAAATATGGATAGCAATATGAAGAATAGAAATACTAGTACACTCTTTGTGCTCATGCAGAACCTGTACATAGACCAAAAGGCAGTTGTTCAAATAGAACAAGAAGATATAACTTGGTTTGAAATCAGGAGAGGTGTGTTCAGGTTACATCATTTTACTCTACTGATTCACTTTTTATGCTAAACAAATTATCCTAGAAGCCAGACTATATGAAAACAAATGCAGTCACAGGATTAAAGAAAAACCCACCATCTTCTATATGAATCTTGCTTGCTGAAAATGAAGAGGTCATGGTAATCATCAAAGACTTCATCATAACCCTTCTTTATGGAATAGACCTCAATATAAAGAAAACATTCTCACAACCAGACCTTGAGGGAACCTCATGATCCGTGGAGAAAAGATTGAAGTTATTAAAGATTTTATTTTCTTTAGCTCCACAGTGAACACCCAAAGAAGCAGGAGTGAGGCTGTTTGCTTTTGAGCAATTTGTTGGGGGTGATCAACGAGGAGTGATGTCACTTGGAGGACTGAGGTGTGCCTGATCCAAGACATGGTATTTTCAGTCCATTCCACTCAGATACATGTGAAAACTGGATAATGGCTAGGAAGATCAGAGAAGAACTGTTAACTCTGAATCATGGTCTTGGTAAATAATGCAGCCTCTAAGGTGGACTTCCAGAAGAATGAATCAAGATGTCTGGGAAGAAAAATAGCTAGACTGTTCCTGAGAAGGGCGATGGTGAGAGCTTCTCTCACGTCCTTTAAATGTGCCTACCAGGTTTGACTTCTGTAGGACGTCATGCTTGATAAGTAAAGGGTCAGTGGCAAAGAGGAAGACTCTCAGTGAGGTGAATTGACCAAGTGGCAGCAACAGGGGTTTCTGTCATAGGAAACGTTGTGAAGGGAGCCTGGGGCTGGGGGTCATTCCTTTCTGTTGGACATTGTCTCAGTGCTAGAACCAACTCAGTGAGGCATAACCACAGATCAATCTCTAAAGGCTCACAAGTCCGGTTGAGGGTATCCATCATCATTGGTATTCAATACAAAATGGAGACAAGAGGATATGCAAGGAAACCCAGAGTGCATTGAAATATAGAGGTCTGAGAAATTTTAAATACTTCTTTTTATTTTAACTTTTAAATCATTTTATTGGGGGCTCATACAACTCTTACCACAACCCATCCATCCATTGTCTCGAGCACATTTGTACAGTTGTTGCCCTCATCATTCTCAAAACACATGTTTTCTACTTTAGCTCTTGGTATCAGCTCCTCATTTCCACCCTCTCTCCCCACACCTCTTCCCTCATGAACCCTTGATAATTTATAAATTATTGTTACTTTGTCATATCTTATACTGCCCAATGTCTTCTTTCAACCACTTCCCTGTTGTCCATCTACCAGGGAGAAAGTTATATGTAGATCCTTATAATCAGTTCCCCCTTTCTACCCCACCTTCCTTCCACCCTCTAGTATTGCCACTCTCACCACTGGTCCTGAAAGGATCATCTGTCATGGAGTACCTGTGTTTCTGGCACCTGTCTGTACCAGTGTACATGCTCTGGTCTAGCCAGATTTGTAAAGTAAAATTGGAATTATGATAGTGGTGAGAAGGAAGCATTAAAGAACTAGAGAAAAGCTGTATGTTTCATCACTATGTATGTTGCTACACTTCCATCTGTAGGTAATGGTACATCCCCTTACAGGGGGTTGTAGGGAGGAGATGAGCCAGTCAGGGTGTAGTAGAGCAAAAAATACTTTTTAAAGGCATGGCTACAGATAGAGAATATTGTGGTAGTCAATACAAACATATGAGGGAAATTAGCAGTCAAGAGTGAAAATTTCTCGGGATATATAGTCATTATGAAAATGCCAGTAGGGGTTGCGGTTGGGGGAGTAGGGTACATGGTGGAAGTTGCTAATTAACATTTAGCTTTTAGAACCTCACATAGTAGTTATCACTAGAAAAAACTGCTGCTAAAAGTCATTCACTCAGTAAACAGTTACGGTAACTCCTTCACCAAACACTGTTTGAGTGCATGAGAGCAAGTATCCCCAAATGGCCGTCCTTGTGGAGCTTGGTTCCTGGGAGCCAGGTAATGAGGTGAGAAAGAGGGATGGTATGTTAGAGAGCAACTTAGCAGAGGTAAAAGAGATCAAAAAAGCTTCGCTTTTAAGTGAGGATGTCAGGAAGACGCATGGACCAGGTAACATTTGAGAAAGTGCCAGAAAGAAGTGAGTTTGTCACATGGATGCTTTGAGACAACGTTTCTTCTATGGCAGAGAGAGCAGAAATGCCAAAGAGTGGGTAATGGGTAAGAATTTCAAGTAGGTGAGGAGCAGAGTCCAGATTGGACAGGCCCTCACAAGCCATTTTAAGTGACATTAGCATGGAGTCTGAGTAAGAAGTAAACCTTTGAGGATTCTGAGTAGAACAGAGACTATCTTTGCTGTGGAAAGCATGACTCTGACTACTAATGTTAGAAGGGACCAGTAGGGACGTGATCAAGGAACCAGGGAGACCTGTGAAGAATGACTCTAGGTACAAATTGATGGTGGCTTAGACCTATATAATCAGAGTGCAAGTACTGAGAGAGGTGTGGTTAAGTTCTGAATACACTGAGAAGGAGAGCCAACAGGATTATCTGCTAGATTAGACACCATGTGTGAGCAAAAGAAAAGAATCACAAGTTAACACCAACATGTCTGGAAGAAGCAGTGTGCGACACATATGATGAGTGCTTCTATCTTCTATTTAATGGGAAACTAGCTCATCCACTTGGAGTGAGAAAGGAAAGGGACTTACAAGTTGGATGCAGAAGGAGAAGGTTGAAAATACCCAGTCAGACAGTAGAGTGGTGTCATGAGGGGACCAGTGAAATGGGATGGGGTTTCCAAAGCACACTCTGGGCCCCTTGGAGAGAACAGTGTCCCCAGACCTACAGTGAAATTCGCCAGCAGGACTGTCTACTTTACCTCTAGCAATGTGCAGGTGCATTCATGCAGGTGCAGGTTGGTGAAGTTGGATTTAAAGGGGGTAATTTTGCATTTGGAACCCTGGTTCTATGACAGGTTGTGCATGGAGCTGCTAATCACAAACAAGGTCAATGATTTGAACCCACCATAGGCTTCAAGGAGAGAAACATGACACTGTCTACTCTCATAAACACTTAAAACCTGGGAAACCCAAAGGAGGAGGTCTGTTCTGTGTTGGGAAGCTGTCGTTATGAGTCAGATTCAATTAGATGACAACAAATTTGAGTTTTGAGGGGTTTATTGGTTTGTTTTTACATTTTGCCTGGAAAATGCAATGCAGAGAGCAGGGGAGGGGGTGAGAAAGATTCACCCTGATGATCATTCAAGTGCAGTTAGATGGTGGTAAAATGAATGGATCAGCAAGACCATATGACATCTCGTCTGTAACCTTCTTTTTCTGAATCAGCCTTTTGGTCCATCTGTTCTTTGTCAATCATTATGAAAGGGTCATCTTCAGCTTTTAACTACATGGAAGGACACTATTGCAATCTCTTTCTGCATTTGTTTATGCATGAACATGAACAGGTGTTGTCCTTGTCTCTCATCCCCCCTCTAACAAGTAAGAACAGTTCAAGTGCAGAATTCTCTCTTTCTGTGCGGGGAGCCAAAACTCTATTTCTCATCAACGCCCCTCATACCCAGGCACTACACATGTCTCTGTGAGGGTTTCTGTGTTGTTTGAATGCCAACTAGGCTTGAGCCGGGCTTCTAGAACAGTGGTTCTCCACCTTCCTAATGCTGCAACCCTTTCATACAGTTCCTCATGTTATGGTGACTCCCAACCATAAAACTATTTTCATTGCTACTTCATTATGCTACTACATTATCCAGGCGACCCCCATGAAAGGGTGATTGGGCTTCTCAAGAGGTCGTGACCCCTAGGTTAAGAACCACTTCCCTAGACTAAGAATGGCCAGAAAATCTTCTGAAAATTAGCCGGTGGAGAGCCTGTGAGCACCATGGTCAGGGTTACATGAGTCAGGGTCTAATCAGATGACAGCTACCAGCAAAAGAAAACCTGGGAAACAGTTGGTTGCCTTAACATCGAATAAAGTCATTAGATATCATGATGGCATAATGACTTTACTCGCTTTACTTCCTCCAAAAAATGAATGTGTCTCAGTTCATTTGTTATATTTTTTGCCATAGGACACTCCTGCAAACTGCTGAAGAAGAACATGGGGATGATTGTTATAAATGAAGGCTCTCTTGATGTAAGCAAACTTTTTATTCTAATCTTTTAATAGTTCAGTCCTGTTGTATTTTTTTTATTTTATATTCACATCTCAGAAACTCTCTGCCATTGAGTCCATTTCAACTTATAGTGGTTCTATGCAACAGAGTAGAACAACCCAAGTAGAGTTCTGCAACAGTAAGTCTTTATAGGAACAGAAAGTCTAATCTTTCTCCTGGGAGTGACTGGTGGTTTTGAACTGCTCAACTTGCAGTCAACTGCACAACTTGGTAACCTATTAGGTAGCCACCAGGGATATTCTCTATTCACATAACTGTAGAAATATTTTATCTTTCTTGAGCTCCAAAAGATGCCTTATTGGTATTATTCTGAAGTAATATAATATCCACTCTTGTCAATCAGGCTGATATTCAAAAGATTCAAACTTTATATCTGAGATGGCTAAGAGAAGTTGTCAGGGCTGAGCCCCGGTGGCAAAGTGGTTGTGCGCGGGACTGCGGCCCACTGGGATGAAGGTTCAATTCCAGCAGCAGCTCCACAGGAGCAAAGGCTGGGCCTCCTGCTCCCACCACCAGAGGGCATTGATGCCCCAGAAACCAAAAAAAAAAAAAAAAGTTGTTAAATGATTTAATTAATATTGTAAGACAGAAAAGCGGTTTTATAAAAATATGATGCAAGGAAGTTGCTGAATGACTGGAACTTGGTCTTATCCACTTGGCTATTTTATAGATTGAACCTCTTATATCTGCTTTGACTTCAAGTGTTAGCATATATTTTGCATCTCAAAAAAAAGTTTGAGTAAAGCTGTTGAACAACTCAAAATAACATCCAAGTTTTTCTTTTTCAATACACTAATTTCTAGAGTGAAATACTGACTTTTGGAATTCTATTTCTTCCCCCTGCCCTGTGGCTGTGTTAAGTATTCACAATGATATTTGGAAGGAGAACAATTTTTAGGAATAGAGTGTAAAATAGAAGTTAACAGAAGATATGTAGGTCAAAAGAACTGTAAATATATTAAAACGATGGTGACTCTTGGTAATTTAAGGTGGAAGACAGAACAGGAGAGGTGATTATACAACTGCTTAAAATAGCTGTGTGACGCAAAGAAAACCTGATAATTGGGGATGTTGGCAGAGCGAGAGGCTAAGTACATAAGGAAGAATGAGGGAGAGTCAAATGTTTGCAAGATAGGTATAGAATAGGAATTATATGAAGCAAGGGTTTGGCTTTAGTGTTTTTTTTTTCATTGTAATGATGACCTTTGAATTATTTCTACTAAAAATGATGCTTCTGATTCTTTACCATTTATTGAAGCCTAAAACACAATATATGACTCCCACCTCTATAAGTTTACACCCTGAATTATTCTTTTTTGTGTGGCATCACTTCCCTGGTGAACGTAGGAAGCCCAGCCTTGCTCCTGGAGAGCTGCTGCTGGATTTGAACTGTCAACACTGTGGGCCTCAGTCCCACACACAACCACGAGGCCACCAGGGCTCCACCCACCCTGAATTATTTTTTAATTTTTTTTCCACCCTGAATTATTAAAGAAGGTTTTCTTTCTTTGTTTTGGAGGAGCCACACTTTAATTCTAAAAACAAAGGCAAACAACAACAATCTAAGCTGCTAGTGGAAATTTCTACTTTTCATCAATTCATCCACTAGATCCTCTTATGAGCACTCGCCAAGAATAATATGGGCTTCCTTCCTTCCTCTTAGTTGACAATTGTCTCTGTCATCTGCATCTGTATGTATTCATATAGGCATAGTATATCCAAGTTACTATGTTGTGAAAATTAGAACAGCCCTGCTACCCAAAGCATACAAAGCCATAAGGGAAGTGAGCAGTGTGTTCACCATGCAGGGAGCAGGATACCCATCATCTAAGACAAAGTGTGGCTGCTATTGACAGTGGTGAGATATGAGAAATACTCAGATCAGGCCAGCATTCCTGGTGAAGGATGTCAAGGGCGAGTGCAAACCTGGATTGCAGTGATTTGCAGCATCTTGAAACCTGTCAACGTATACATCTTTGTCAGCAGCATGGATTATATCTGATATACAGTTGATCTTAAACTTGATGGATATCAAAATTAGAGCGTATGCCCAATACCAGGCATGTTTGGTGTGGAACATGTTCCTTTTTGTCTGGGTTGAGGTTTTTACCTCATACAGCATGTGGTAGCATTGTCTTTCTCTTAAAATCTTTTCAACATCTTCCATTCTTGAATAAGCAAACCCTTTAAGTTCCTAAAGTATCATGTAGTCACAATTGTAATTCCTAGGGCAGGGGGAGAACTAAAAGTGATATTGAAAGTATAGTGGACTACCAGAAAAGAACAAACAAATCTGTGTTGGCAGAAGAATAACCAGAATGCTCGTTAGAAGCAAGCACGGTGAGACGTGGTCTCAGGTACATTGGTCATGCTATGAGGAGGGACTCGGCCCTGGGAAATGGCATTGTGTTTGGTAAAGGAGAAGGTTGGTGGAAAAAGGCAAGCCTTCAAGGAGATGGATTGACATCGTGGCTGGGATGCTGGACTCAAACAACTATTGTGAGAAGGACACAAGACTGAGTAGTACTTTCTTTTGTGGGACAGATAGGGTCCCTGTGAGTCTGAACTGACTTGAGGGGACCTAACATCAATAAAAGGGATATACCAAAAATTTAATATAGCACTTCAGTGTGTGGATAAGACCATGGCATTCATTTTCATTTTGAGGTCTTCAGCATGGTAATGCAAATTTTGGTAGGGCGGTAGATTATGTGTTAGGCTTTTAACTGCAAGGTCAGCAGTTCAAAACCCATAGCTGCACCCATAAAGAGTTTTTGCCTTGAAACTCTCAATGGGTGAATCTGGTGTGATTTCCAGGATTGCTGTGAATCAAATTGACCCCTTCGTCAGGTTTGGGGAACATGGCAATGTAAAATTAGTAAACTCTTTATAAGTACTTGTGGCATAGGAGTTACATGTTAGGCCTCTAACTTCAAAGTCAACAGTTCAAAGCTACCAGTTGTCCCTTGGAAGAAAGATGAGGCTTCTTCTGCCAGAAAGGGTTACAGCCTCAGAAACCTAGAGGGACAGCTCTACTCTCTCTTATCGGGCCACTGGGAATCAGTTCCGTCAATGGCAGTGAGTTGGGGACTTGTGCTACCTTTTTTCCCAGAGCAAACATAAACGATGTCTATTTGGATTGGCCATTGTGTTTCATAACTAGTAAACTCCTTCACATAGCAATAAGGAGTCCACAAATATTTGAGAAAAGACTTGTTGAGTAAATCTGAAAGCTTCTCTTAAAGAATCAAAAGCTCTGTGTCGGTTTTCAATTTGATGGTAATCATAGCTGATAGTAAAAAACAAAGGTGGTGAGTTAGCAATCGGCTCAGCCCTTCCAGGGGCAGCCCAGGCAGAAGATGGCAGGCAGACACTGGCTGAGTGACCCACCACTGAGGGTTCAGCTGTGGACTGCCAAACACTCTAGTCCTGACCTCTGGGTAAGGATTTTCTCCAGGGGACTTGACTTTTCTCCCGAGGATGACTTTACAGATCCGGCTGTGTGGGGTCAGAGCCCCCTGTGGAGTCTCATTTGTTTCTCAGCAGGAAAGGAAACATCACTTAGCATCGCAGAAATCTAAGCATCAGATCTTGAGTCATAAAATCCAGAGCTGGGACTCAGGCACATCACTTGATGGCCCAGAATGCCTCCTCAGCAAACCGTTATTTGTTTGTTTGTTTTCATGACCACAGGAAGAGAAAGCATTCTGTACCCAAATTGTTGTGAGAGTATTAAGCATTCTATCAGCCTAAAGAATAACATTACAAGCTTACAAACAAAACAAAAACACCCTCATTGCCATCAAGTCCTTTCCATCTCCTCACTCATCCCATAGAACTGCCCCTGTGGGTGACTAAAACTGCAACTCTTTACAAGAGTAAAAAGCCTTGTAGCTGAGCCCTGGTGGCGCAGTGGTTGTGTGCGGGACTGCAGCCCACAGAGTTGACAGTTCAAATCCAGCAGCAGCTCTCCAGGAGCAAGTCTGGGCTTCCTACTCCCACCAGGGCAGTGATGGGAAAAAGAAAAAAAAAAAGAGTAAAAAAGCCCCTGTTTTCTCCAGAGAAACCGCTGGTGTTTTCAAACTGTGGCCTTTGTAATTACAACCCTTTAACGCCTTAGAAAATGAGATTAAATGAAATGGGATAAAAGGAAGTAAACTTTTTATAGTAGCCTATTTAATCAGAGTCCTCAGATGGTGCTATGGTTAAAAGCACAGTTCTGTTCTAACCCAGGCTGATGGTGCAACTCTGGGCAATTGAAAATAAGGTCACTTCTCTAAGTCACCAGTAGTCCTGGTTACACTGTCCAGCATGTGTGAGAATACTACCCACCTGATGAGCAGTTCAAAGCCACCAGCCACTCCTCAGGAGAAAGAAGAGGCTACCTGTGCCCATACAGAGTTAGAGCAGCGGTTCTCAACTGCTTTCACAGGGTTCGCCCGATCCACAATAGTAACAAAATGACAGTTATGAAGTAGCAAGGAAAATAATCTTATGGTTGGGGAGTCACCACTCCATGAGGAACTGTGTTCAAGGGTCACGGCATTAGGATGGTTGAGAGCCACTGCTTCAGAGCCTCAGAAACCTTGCACAGGGTCGCTGTGAGCAGGCATCATCTTGCTGACAGGCGGTTTGGTTCAGGTTTTCTCTGAGCCACCAGGCAAGAAGGATGTGCTTCCTCACCTCATTGGGTCCCTGTGGTCCACACACTGTAGGGTACATGACCAAAAGAGGCGCTTTGGCATCTAATAGAAAAATAGTATCTTGGGACTTTCCAAGTGGCCTTGAATCATGAGCATTTTCATTATGAAAATACTATATTTTCATCCTTATTTTCAAATAGTAGCCAGTTTACCAGCAGAGGTTCTCTTTGCATGCAAGTGATGGATAAAGAGAGCAGCCAGAGCAGGCATATCAAGGACCAGGCTTTCTTGAGGGAACACAGCCGGAAGGAATGGTACACATTTTCTCCCAAGATATGACCTCTAGTATTGCTGACACTTACCGGTAGCTCTCTCTTCCCTGTGTCAAACTTTTAATGAATAGCGCATCAGAGAGGTTCTTAACCTTTCAGAAAACTTTTCTTGACCTTCAGAGCCACGAAAAACTTACCTTGATGTTCTTAAAAGAGCGAGAGGAGCCTTTTTTCTCCGTTTGTGTTGTTTCCATCTGATTGTCTTAGAAAGACCCTGTACTCCATTTTTTTTAAAATGTTAGGAATAGCTTCAGTATGTTTACAAAAATGTGTACTGTATGAAATTATAAAATTCGCTGTCTGGGAGTCATCTGACCATCCTGACTTCACAGGGACACGGGAATTCTATCCTCAGCATCAGAAATCTAGTGCTGAATCCTGTGAGGCTGAGTGCAGACAGACCCCCTCCCTCTAGCCTCCCTTCCAATTCTGAAGCAGACTGTCCCTCCCACAGAGTTCTCCATATCTTCACTGACTTTGACCAGTCATTGTGCCAGTCACATGGAACTCAGTACTCATAATGACGGAACTTACTAAGGACATTAACCAAACCAAACCCACTGTCCATCCAAGTCCTACCTACCCTATAGAGGGTTTCCATCAATCTAAATCTTACGGGAGCAGATAGCTTCATCTTTCTCCCAAATTGTGGCTGGTGGGTTTGAACAACAGACTTTGCAAATAACAGCCCAGTACTTACCCAGACAACAGGTTGCAAGTCAGGGTCATAAATGCTCGGGTCTTTGGTGAGGACAGCCTCTTCCGATGCAGACCCACAGGTTCACCTCTGCCTGGCTCTTGGCCTCACATCCTCAATGTGCCCTGAACTCTGTCCTGATTTGGCAACGTTGCAAAGCTCATATAGTGTTGCCAATAGATGGTCAAAAGGCACCCCACTCTACCCTGTGCCCCAGCTTAAAGGCACTTGGCTCTGGTTCTGTGGACCAACAAACCTCTCCTAAGTACCTGCCGGCATTCCATTTCTCAAGAGAGTCCCCTGCCTGGAGCATTCAACTTTACTTGTTATGTGGGGTTGGGCTTGCACTCTGACACTTGGTTCTATTGCTGCCACTTCTCAAGGGCCACAGTTTTCCTCTCTCCCTGGATCAATACACAGGAACCTTGGGGTCCTTAGGCCCTCCTTTACTCCAGGATCTACTTTGTTGGCGATAGTAATATCCAGTCCCTCATCCATTAGGATGGCACATTGACCAATCCCCACAATAGAGTTCTATGTTTTTGTGGCACAATTAGCCCTGCTAACAATCGCTCACAACTGAATTATGTAAGATTGAAATGAGTTGGAATTGACCTTGGCAGTGAGGTTGGGATCAGGAACTTACCCCGCTTTCTTTTACCTAGACACATCAGAAAAAGGTCATTTGGTAGCAGTTATAGAGACAATGGCTAAAAAAAATCACACTAGGAAAGTGAACCACAAAACTCAAGACAATTGAAAGATGCAACTGAATACAATGGGAATCCAATTTTACAAGTCTGGTCTGGAACCCGACAGGTTTCTCTG
Source organism: Nesogale talazaci (assembly GCA_004026705.1). NCBI lineage: Eukaryota > Metazoa > Chordata > Mammalia > Afrosoricida > Tenrecidae > Nesogale > Nesogale talazaci. The sequence continues at coordinate 176,204 of PVJH01001380.1, read as the reverse complement.
CCTTTGCTGATTGTCAGTTCTATTGGCACCATGAAGAGCACACCAGCTAGGAAAACGCCCAAAGCAAAGCTAGTGGCTCTCTCCCAGTTAGCTGTCAGGGTCTTGTCAAATGCGTGCAGTGCGAACAAAGGAACTTCATAAGCAGAGGGCTTGGTAGGCTTTTCTTTGAAAATCTGCAAAGTCTTTCATTGGCAGATATTTTTGAGACTCATTTAGAGTCGGTCAGCATATGGCTATGAGGTATGATCATAGATACTCTGCATAATGCCCTTGGTCATGCCATCTTCTGAGGAGTTCTGATGATGTCTTTCATCTGAGGTCTTTCCTTAAGGATCTGCGGAGCCATTGATTTCACATCACTAGCCTGTGCGTTGGAGTCAGCTCCAGTGGCAGTGAGTTTGGGGTTTGTTTTGTTTTGTTCTTTAAGTCCGACAGGCATAATGTACTTCTTCCTTAACTCCTAACGTAGCAAGACCCAAGAAATCACCCACACATTTTCCCAGAACCACATACACGTCATGTCTTAGATCCAGAGGGACCTTCTTCCATCCCTTGTATATCTTTCAGTTTATCCTAAAGTCATTTATTCAAAAGCTGAACTGGTCTTATTGGGTCTGTTGAGTGTGAGAACACCTAAATGGTGAATGAAGAGCTGGAGAATCCCATACTATGGCCTTTTTATACTTCCGATAGCCAATAATTCAAAATAGCCAATAACAGTCCATTTCTGCCCACTAATGTGTAGGTTTTTAAAAATACCTCATTTTTGGGGGGCTCTTTCAGCTCTTTATTGTATCAAGTACATTTGTACATAATTTCCATCTTCCTTTTCAAACTTTTCCTTCAACTTGAGCCCTTGGTATCTCTTTTTCGCCTCACTCTCCCACTCTCCCAACCTCATGAACCTGTGATAATTTATACATCACCTTGATTTTCATATCATACATCTTATGCTGTCTCCCTTCATCCATGTTTCTGTTGCTTGACCCCTTGGATGGGGGTTTAATTCTTCAATCATTGTGATCAGTTCCCCTGTTCTTCCCTCCTCCCCCCACCTTTCCCTACGCTCTTGGGATCATGACTCCCATCATTCCTGAGGGGGGTTTTCCTGAATTCCCTGTTTCAAGAGCTCTTAGCAGTACCAGTGTATATGCTCCGGTCTAGGCAGATTTGTGAGATAGAACTGGGGTCATGATAGTGGTGGGGGAGGGGGTACGGGGGAGAAGTATTACAGAACTAGAGAAGTGTTGTGTGTTTCATCAGAGCTATACTGCACCCTGGCTGGCTCGTCCCTTCTTTGCAATCCTTCTGTGAAGAGATGTCCAATTGTTTACAGGCGGTCTTTGGGTAAAGGGACCAGATTTAACATTGGTAAAGTGGGACACCATTGACCTGGGTGGGGGTGGTATATTCCCTTCCCGTTCTCCCACTGTTCCCTAGCTTGTTGTGCATTCTTTCCAAAAATTGGGACTTTTAAAAATACCACAGGACATGGGAAAAATTGTTTAAAAGCAGGATGTCTGGACACTTTATCTTTGGGTCTCCATTCCAACCTCCCCCATTCACATCAAAATGTTTTTTTGTTTTGGGTCTTCTAATTCCTGATCTCATTGAAACCTTGTGATCACATGTGTTGGTGTGTGTCCTCCATGTGGGCTTTGTTACTTCCCTGCTACATGGCTGTTTATTTAATTTCAAACCTTTAAGACCCCAGACACTATATCTTGTAATAGCCGGGCACCATCAGCTTTCTTCACCACATTTGCTTATGTACCAATTTTGTCTTCAGCGATCGTATCAAGAAGGTGAGCATCACAAATGCCAGATTATTAGAATAAAGAGTTCTTCCATTGGGGGAGTACTTGAGGAGTGGCTCAATGTCCATCTGCTATCGTAATCCTTAAAATAAACGTACATACACCTATATAATGTGTAATGTGTTGGTTGTTCATCTTTCTGTTCTACTTCATTCTTCACAAATTATAATTTTCCTAAATTCCTACTCTGTACATCCTAAGTTCCAACTACTAGTAGACGTTTGCAGTTCTTTCTGTTAGTTTTAAATCATGTCCCATCAGCCAGTGAAGGTCCTGAAAGCTTTCTTCCACCAGCAGTGTGGTTGGCTCCGCTTTGAGAGGGCAGCTCTTCCTCATCGTGTTTTCATTGCCTTCCAAGCTGAGGGAGGCTCTTCTTCCAGCACTGTCTCTGACTATATGCTGCTGCACTTCATAAGATTTTCAGTGGTTAGTTCCACAGGAAGTCGACTACCTTTCTCTTCTTTGTACTCTGTTCTTAGTCTGAAAGCTGGGCTGAAATCAGTTCCCCAAGACCGGCGGCTGGCGGTGACACCCCAACCACCACGGTCCGACCAACTGACAAACAAACAATGGACTGGTATGAAAATGTCACAGATTGTCAAAAAACAAAGTTGTTTCAGAAGAAGTAAAGCCAGAATACTCAGCAAGATGGCGAGACTTCAACTTACACATTTTGGGTGTGTTATCAAGAGACCAATTCCTGGAAAAGGACAATGTGGCAGTCATGTGCTTATGTTAATTTCATGATTGAGATGTAGGGGTGGAGTCTAGCCTATTAATCTAGAGCTAGCTATTGAGTAACCAATGAGGTCTCCATGTGGGCATGGCTTTCTCCTGAGACTTCTGGGAAATCTCACAATATTTCCCACATGAAGATGAGAAGCTATCTTCCCCAGTTGTTGGGAGTTAGTCTCAGAGACAATGAATCAGAGGACAAGACAAGATGGCAGCTGAAGGAGCCGGAGGAGAAGCCACATGGCCTTACCCTGATGGAGCCAGACCTCTGAAGTGGGAGAGGCCATGTGGAGAGCCCTGCCAGTGCTGAGGAGCTTCTACCACCACTGGATGCTGTTGATGGACCCTAAGTCCTGAAAGCGAGGAGCCATGGGGAGACCCCTGCCAGTGCCGGGACTCTACACCCACTGGCCCATGAATTCATGAATTAGAAGACTTTATAGACCGATACTGGGCATATGGGCTAATATGACTGAACTGGACTGGGCTAGGATGCTTTCTCAATGTCCCATTCCTCTTATATATCAGCCTTTTCCTTATATCCATATCCATGTCTATGAATTTTTTCTCTAGTCTACCCGGACTAACACAGACATTATGCTTGATGAAGGAGAAGGACAATGAAAAAGATAAAGCTCTTCAGTGGGATAGGCTGAGACAGTGGCTGGAAGAGTGGGCTCAAGGTAACCATTGTGAGGGGAGCGCAGGACCAGGCCATGTTTCATTCTGTCAAAGATAATGTCATTGCATGAGTCAGAACCATTAGGTTCTACCTCACAACAGCAGCATGAACACGTTGCCAAATTTCTTATAAGACATCAATGCTGGGGAATCCCCAGGAATGCTCTCCGGTGACTCAGAATTCTTATTTTTAAAAGTAAAATCAGTATGGTTTCAATTTCTTCTATAAGGTCGAAAAATATTAAAGATCAGTACCTTTGAGAAAATTCAGGATTTCAGAACCATTTCATTCAGCACAGATGGATGGACGGTGGGGGTGATGGTCTCATAAAACACTACCTCTGCTGCTTCAAGAAAGGTCTTAAAGGTGTAAAACAGTCATCTTGTCCTGAGGCCTGTGTGTTTTACACATTCCCTGGCCTCTCCCTCTAGCATCTCTTATATGGGAAGTTAAAGGATCTGCCATGGGAGGGAGGGATTCATCTCAAAGATGTTTTTCCTGTTTTTCCTTCCTCATTTCTACTGACTTATTTCAGAGACAAGGTCAGTGAAGAAGAATATCCACCATGCACTTATTGAATCAACAGGAATGATGGTTAAGGACATATGTCGAGATTTTGGGAGAAATCTATTTCTTCCACTCAAAATGAAAAGATTCCCTCCCAGGACAGGAATAGATAGCTCACCAAAGAGGACATACTTCCAAGCAGCCAGCAAACACAGGACAGCAAACTAACTGGGAAAGAGAGAGAGAGAGTAGACAGCATCCTGACCTGTCAAGCTTTGAGGATGACATTCCTGCTCAGAGCAGGCAATACACAATGAGGATCATAGGGTCGGCCTCTCCATGAGACATGACATCCTCTTACTGACCCCCAGCACTATGGCATGGGGGGCGGGGAGAGGGAGTCAGGTTAGGAAAGAGAGACAGCGTCAGAGACACAGTGTAGGAATTGTGCCTGGTCTGATGTCCTCACACCAGGGTATGACGTGAAGGGAGCACAACAGAGCAGGTATGGGAGTAAAGCTACAAAGTCCCCAAGGAATTCTGAAAACGGACTTCAAGCTTAGGGGGGTAGCGGCGTGGGGGCAAGGCTTAGCACTGCATCAGACCCAATCACAAAACAAAGGTCAGCAGACAAACTTGGAACATTTTATAAGTTAGTTCTCCTCCACCCTTTGTTTTTCACATCCATCTATCTAAGATAGACATGATAAACCATCCCAAGAAGAAACTGTGAACTGATGGTTCCAGGGGGACAGGGGAAAGGAGGAGGGTGGGTAAAGGGAAGGGGGAGCCAACAAGTCCAGGGACAAGGAAGCAACAATACATCTAAAGTTGATGGCAAGAAGGGCATAGAAAGCCTGGTAGGGTTCGGTCAAGTGCAATGTAGCCAAGAGGAAGTACAGAGAGCTGAATGAAGGTTGAACATGTTAGTGGGACAGGTGGAAAGTAAATGGAAAAGAGGAAAGAATTAGGAGAAAAAAGACATTTATAGAGGTATAAACATAGGCATGTACATATGTAACTATGTTAATGTATAACAATAGGGTTATAGTCTATATACATATATTTGTAGGTTAAGTATTAAGATGGGAGATAGACAATTTAAAAAAAAGATAGGTGATGGACAGTAGGCTTCCACTCAAGTCCTCCTTGAATACATGAACACTGTTCTAAGAGCCTGGCATTCTGTGATGCTCATCTTCCCAACATGATTGCTGAAGGCAAAATGGGTGTGTAAGTTAATGTGGTGAAGAAAGCTGATGACGCTGAGCTAGCTGAGGTCTTAAAGACTTGAAGTTAAACAAGCAGCCATCTAGCAGGGAAGTAACAAAGCCCATGTGGAAGAAGCACACCAACCCGTGTGATCAGGAGGTGTTGAAGTGATCATGTATCAAGCATCAGAAGACCCAAAACAGACAACCATTTCAATGTGAACGAGGGGGGTGGAATGGAGACCCAGAGCCCAGCTGTAGACAATTGGATACTCCCTCACAGAAGGGTCACAAGGAAGGGAGGGGCTAGCACAGCTGCGGCATAGCTCCAATGAAACACACTGCATTCCTCTCATTCAGGGGTGTCAAGCTGGGGGCCCACAAGCCGCACGCATCCCCAGGGATAATTTTTTGTGGCCTATGATGCGCTGATGTAAAATGAAAGTAGAGAAAATTGTTATGAAGAAAACAGCATTTAGGGGAGATCGAGACAATATTAGTGCACACAATTCCCTTGTTAACCCTTTAACTTCTGTAGACGCCTATACACGTGACCCAGTGCCTTTCCTGGAACGCTGTGGACCTGTATGAACACACCGACTCAGTTTCGGCGATGTTTGGAAGCAACATGTCTGCCACTCTCAGTGTCACATAATGAAAACAGATCCCAATAGCAAAAAGGTTAAAAAGAGCACTCTGAGCTGGGTTGTTCTGAATCATACCTAGTGGCTGCGCTAGTTCACATCTTTAGAAGGAAGCTCTCGTGATTATACATCACACTTGTCAGCTGTCCAATATTTTGTGTTTTTTATGAGTTACTTCTTTATAGTTTTCTGTCACAACATATAAGGTAAGTGAAAAAAAAATTTTAAAGAGGTAAGTGAAAACTAGCTGAAGGAAAATGCTGGCAAGGTTTGGGTAAAAAAGAATAATTTTAGTTTTATAAATACATTAAATAAAATAGATGTTTAAATAAAAGCAATTATACTGTGCTTTAATTATATAGTGCCTTTCCATATTCCTGAATCCTCATTTCAAAATATATATTTAACAAGATTTGTAAATGGAATGTGGAATGTGTGAATCTTGCCTGTTGCACCAAATGGCCCGAGTTTTAATTGAGTTTGACACCCCTGTCCTAGTTCTTTAATGCTTCCTCCCCCACACGATCATGACTCCAGTTCTATGTTATACAAACCTGGTCAGACCAGAACATGGACACTGGTACAGATAAGAGCTCCGGGACAGAGAAACCCCTCAGGACCAATAACGAGAATAGCAATATGAGGGTAGGGGGAGAGAGAGGACCAATCACAATGACCGGCATGCATACAACAGCAACACCCCCACCAGGGGAGCCGAGCCACAGAAACGTGGGTGAAGTCAGACAGCAGACAGTGTAAAATATGAAAGTAAAAACAATTTATAAATTACCAAGGGTTTGGAAGGGTGGGAAGGTAGGAGGGTGGGGGAGGGAGGGGCAAAAAGAGGAGCTGATACCAAAGGCTCAAGTAGAAAGGAAATGTTTTGAAAATGTTTTGATGATGGCAACATGTGTAAATTTGCTTGATACAGTTGACCTATGGATTATTATAAAGGAGCCCCCAGTAAAATAATTTGCTAATTTTTTTTTAAACTTGGGGGGGGGGGTGGATCGAGATCATTGTTTTTCATGCCAAAAGAAACTTATTGCTGGTGACTGTAGGTGGGAGGGCAGGGGAAGCAATTGACTAGATTGAAGACAATAGGGTTGTCCATGAGGGAAACGAGAGATCACACAGGGTATGAGGGAGGATCAACTCTTGGGAGATTCAGTAAGCTCTTAAAGGTGTTGAATACAAATTGATGATCTAAAATGTGAGCTTCCACCTAATTCACAATAAAGTGTGGGGGTGGGGTTTGTTTTTTTAAGGGCCCTCTCCCACGTTCACAATTCTAACTTACAAGAAGGCCTGCCCATCCCTCTTCTGAATTGCCTCTTCTGCTGTCCCCACTCACATTCAGTTATGGCCTGAAGACCCAAAGCTTCCAGATGCAAACTGAGTAGAAAGGAAAGCCTAGAGATTGACTTCCAAGAATTAACCCATAAAATCCCTGACTCTGAAAATACTGCCCCAGTCTTCGACTCCCTTATTTCAGACACGTCATCAGGAGGGACCGTTTTCTGGAGAAGGACATTGCGTGTGGGACAGGACCAACAAAGACCAGGAAAACCACAGTGACATAACAGCCAGCAAGAGAGATGGTGCCAGGAAGGCAGTGTTTTGTGCTTTCAGACCTCAGGTCGCCATGAGTCGCAGCCAGATTAACAAAAACCAACCCCAGTAGCACTCAGGGCTTTTCAAGAGGCTAACACTTCTGACAACATCGCTAGGCAGGTACTATGATGCCCATTTTGCAGTTGAGGACCAGAGACAATGCCTAACTTGATCAAACACAGACAGGGAAGTCGTCCTGGGGCCTTGTCATTTTCGTTCCAGCAATCAAGGCCAATGAGGTGTGCCCAAGTTTCAGGTACCACTTTTTAAGATGAGACTAGTACTCGCACCTACCACACAGGATGTTGTTATGAAGATGAAATAGAGCCTATATTATTAGGAGCCCTAGTGGTGTAGTGGTTACAAGTTGAACTACTCCCTGCAAGGTTAGCAGTTCAAAACCAACAGGGAGAAACACAGGACTTTCTTTTCCCCTGAAGGGTTACAGTTCCGGAAGCCTGCAGGAGTAATTTGACCCTGCCTTAGAGGGTTGCCACATGTTGCAGTTGAGTTTGGGTTTATGTTGTTAGGTACTTTTTAAAATGTCAGGGATCATGTGTTCTTCAGTGTACACTAGAGAAACAAATTCTTAGATACACCTATGTGTATTAAAAAGAGTTTTATATACAAGAGCACTTGAATATTGAGGAAACATCCCATCCTAGTCCTGATCAAGTCCATAAGTCCAATATGAACCCGCATGTCCCATCCCAATCTATAAATTCCTCTTCGGACTCATGAAGCACATGCAAAGACACTGAATACAGGAAGACTGTCGACCAGTGAGTGGAAATTCTTGTGGATCCAGTGCCAGAGAAAGCATCTCAGCACGGGCGTGGGTCCCCAAGGGGCTCCTCCAGCTCGAGTCCTCCAGCATAACTCCATGTGTCTTGTTAGTCCGGGATGACTCACAGAGAGTGAGCTTGTCCAGCTAGCTATTTATCTCCTTAGCATTTCCAAAGGAGGTCATCAAGCTGCAACCTGATTAACAGGCTGAACTCCACCCCTTCATTCTTGAGTTTCAAATTGACATCAGATTAGGTAGCTACCATAGGTTATGAAAAGAGGAGCAGTCATTTGAAACACCCAAATGCTTTGGTGACAAGCAAGCTAGCTTTAAACAAAGAGCAGTAAAGTTAAGCAAATGCCTGGCCGATAGTAAGCACTCAAGAAAAATTGACTAGCAGCGCTTGTCATCACGCGTCGTTCTACTCGATTACTAGTCCTGGGAGAGGGACATTCCCTGGTCTCAGCTACTGTAAAAGGTGGTTTTCAACAGCCACCGTGCACTGTTTAAATTCCTGTGCTTCATTCTTGACTGTGACCCCGAGCCAGCTGTAAGACTGATTAAGAATCCCAGTGTTTCTCCCTCAAGGGTATGTTTTACAGAAATGAATTGTTAGCCACATTTGATATTAGATCAACAAGCACAGGAAAATGTATTTTTCAACACCATGTGAAAAGGGAACACTTGAATGAATCACTCTTTTTCTCTCCCCCACCCCCCCATCCAAATTCAACTTTCCAACACCATGTGAGCATCCAATTTAGCTTCTAGTACTTTCAGGGCTTAGAAACAAAATGAAATGCTGACAGTGCTATCTGTGCCCTTTTAAACTCCGCTCCTAGGTACTCTGCAGACAGACCTCACTGTTCTGGGAACCAGCCACTACTGAATGGCCTCTGAAAGACATCCAGCATAAGCAAGCTATTGACCTGACTCCTGAAAAGGAAGTGTTGGGGGTGGGGGGGAACTGGTGTGAGAGGGTGGGGAAGGATTTGGGGCTACTCAGGGTTTTGTTTTGATTGGTCCCTGGAGTTGAATACAATACATTTTGTATTGCTTTGAAAAATGGTTTCGGCAGATTTCAAACCCCATTGAGTCAGCCTCCACTGCCAAGCTTAGGTTTCTTCAGTGCATACTGCGAATTTCCCCGTTACTGTTTGCAAAGCTGTTTCCGCCTTTGGGCCGGAAAAGTTTAAAATCTCAGTTAAATATTTTATGTGTTAATGTAGGCCTATCAGGAGGGCTCGTTCTTCTTAACACTCTGTCCTAGGAAGCTTTCAAAGCTCGTCCTATCGTCTGCCCCAAAGCCTGCTCCAAGAAGCTGCCAGTGAAGAAAGCCAGCATTGTTACACTCTGAAGAAATGGGTTAGCACAAAAATGCAAATGCCACCCCAAAATGAAAATAGTCTGCGAACAAGTAATCTGTCCTCCTCTTTCTCCTCTGATTTAAGACTATGTCTGCCGCCAACCTACGTGTGTGGCTGAAAAGTTGCCTGCCACCCCCATGAGAACTCCAGGTGCCCCCGCCTTCTTTAACCCAAATCCAGGGAGTCTGGTCTGCGCAGAAACCTGAGTGAAGTGGCTCAGGAATCCCTGGTGTTCTAAGCCGAAAATGTCTTCCTAACCACCTCCCTACCTCCCCACCCCCCAGACCCTGCATAGGCTTCATCTCCTCTAAAGGCTAAACGTCTTATGACCCAGTCAAGGGTTTGGAGACGGTGACCACCGGTGTCTCTGTGGGAACTGTTACCAGAACTTCATTCTTCTTTCTGGAGAATTGCAGAGGATCGGACAAGTTTCCTGAATTCTTTGAACAAATGAAGTTAAGAAGAGAGAAAAATCACTGTCTGTCGGCTTTCTCAGGGTGCAAATTCCAAGTGTAAATCCCAAATGCTTCTAAAACCTGGAGTTACAGATAAACGCCTTCTAACCAGTCTGCCCCCTTGCCACTCTGCTCACCACTTGTTGACGTTTCTGAGGAGTGAGCCATGCTTGGTGACTCCATCATCCCTCATAGCTCTCCCATCGCTGTCTGTGGGGGATACAGCACAACCATAAAAGTGAAAGGGAGGCTCCCGGTATGTCTGCTGGGGGTCATTTAGGGTCCTGGGGTCTCTTCTCTCAGTTACGGAGTTCCCGTGACAACTCATGGTAGGGTCCTGCATGAAAGCCTCAGGGGTCCACAGAGGCTCAGTATTTGCTTCGTGGTTTTACGATTTTTCTTTTCATCCTTACAAATCGCCACTCTCCCTCCCCAGCATGTCCTGGCCTGTTTCCTTCACCTTGTCCTTGACCTCCTCTCCTCCCTCCCTCCCCCTCATCACCCGCAGTGCCTTCGCAGGACGCAGTCAAATCCTGGGTGGCGTTTTCTTTCTGTAACTGTCGTGCACTCAAAGGGCTGTGCGCTCACTCAAAGGGCCCACCTATGTTTGGGATTTGCACCATGAGAAAGACAGCAGCGTGTGATTTTTCTCTCTTCTTAACTTCATTCGTTCAAAGAATTCAGGAAACCGATCCTCTGCAATTCTCCAGAAACAAGAATATAGTTCTGGTAGCAGTTCCCACAGAGACGCTGGTGGTCACCATCTCCAAACCCTTGACTGGGTCATTTTTATGTTTTTAGACAGCCAGTAGCAGATTTTGAGCAGCCTCCACCTGGCCGCCCTGAAGGGCCTGGCGAGAGAGAGACTGGATGTCTGCCGACTGGTCCTCCTGGAGCCCTTCCTTAGGCGCTTGAGTCCCTGCTGCCACTTGAGAGCCTCAAACGCCAGGCCGGGTTCCAAGGAAGTGTTGAGGAGGATCGCAGGGTTGCTTTCCAATAAGGAAGGACCCTTAGAGCTTTGGCTAAAGAATCCTGATCCTCAAAGTGATCTAAATTATATCATTATATCCCTTGCCTCACTCTTCCTTCCTCCCTCCCCCGATCTGTCTTCCTGCGCTCTGTGCCTCCAGCCTCATGCTGAAACAGACATGGACCTAATACCATCATTTCTCTCAGTCTCTGACGCTGCTGCCCTCCACCCCCACCCCCACCCCACCCCAACTCCCGCCCCTCTCATGTACACCCAGGAGGTGAATTGCCTCCCAAGGAGGAATCGTTTGCCTGATGGAACCTATCACAATCCCAAATCCCCAACCGCTGCTGGGGAGACCAGAGCAATTTACCAAGTCCTGAAACTTCCTCTTTTTAGCCGCTTCCATTTTATGGCCTGTGGCCATTCTCAGATGGTTGGGTCCTACTGGGAGATTGGACCATTTCCTCAATTATAGGGTTGTTATGTCTACCCCTCCACCGGAAATCCCATATATCTCTGCATCAGTAAAGCGTGGATTTTTTTTTTCTTTTTTGGTCGACCTCTCCATTATCTTTCGCATTATATATTGATTAAATGCATTCGTTTGGCTGCCTTCCATCATGCTGTTTTGGAGGATCTTTGACCACATGTCTTTCATGATGGAAACTTCTGTCTGCCCTTACCCTTTTAGAAAATTGACTTTATATTGTTTGGGTTCCTGACACCTCGAGTTTTAAAAAGCTATGCTCTGGTATGAACTAGAATTTTTTTTTTTTTAAGATTTAAATCAAAGGCTTCATCAAAGAGAGCCAGTGACCCTGGGTAGAATGAGACTCTCAAATGCACTGGCTTGTTTGTAGGTAGTTTCTCTTGACCCTCCAGTCACCTCCTGTACTCTCATCACCTCCCGCTAGAGCTGGAGAATAAAGGGCCAGCATCGCAGTACATGGGATGTCCCAGGTCCACCTAATCAGAAGCGCACTGTGGAAACCCAAATTGATTTCAGCCCCAGTTTCGATTAATGTACTCTTTTAGAAAAGTGCTAATATCACCCTTACTTGACCTCGTCATATGCATTACTAAGAATGCTCTTGGAATGACCCATTTGTGTGTATTTATGATATAAAACTGAGGAATGTGAAAATAGAAAGCAAAGCTTGTTTGGCCATGAATTCATAAATACCTCATGTCTTAGATGGTCCTGATATGAGGTCCCAAATCACCAAAAATGCTAACAAAATGTGCCTCCATTTAAGAAGCATGCATGTGCACGTGCACACTCGAGCAAGAGCCCTGGTGGCAAAGTGGGTTATGCATCGGGCTACTAACCACAAGATCAGAAGTTTGAAACCATCCTCCAATCCATGGGAGGAAGATGAAGCTTTCTACTTCTTTAAAGTTATAATTTCAGAAATCCCCAGGAGCAGTTCTACCCAGTCCAATAGGGTCACTGTGAATTGGAGTCAACTCAATGGCAGTGCATTTCATTTTTGAGTTTGTTGTGTGTGTGTGTGTGAGAGAGACACATAAAAGATATTACCACTAAGATTCCAGTTCGTGTAGGCACACATCTGTTCGGAACAGCATGTGTCTTGTGGATGGCTGCAGCTGTGTTATCTCAGTAAAACATTTATCTTCTTCTTGAAGAGGACCTTTTCTGGGAGCGGGGGGCAGGGGGAGAGAAAGGTGACTTATCTAAACAGTGGCTTCTGAAGGGATATGCTGGACCAGATAAATTAAAGGCAGAGAGACAGCTCAGAAGTGACTGGTGGGTTTTTTTTTGGGGGGGTGGGGGGATGTGGTGGGGCAGGGGTGCCAAAGGTATATCAAATTCTTGATAGATTTGGCCAAAGACCCATGATGACCACAAGAGCTTATTATGAAGATGTTTTAAGAAAGCTGAATACTGTGAGGGTGACAGAAAGACTCAGGATACTGGAGGATTTTCTCCCTCATCACCGCAAGACATCTGCTCATGATCTGAGGTAGCAAGGGCTATTCTCCTACGAGACTTTCATTGTGAAACTTTGACTATTCCATCCCATACTCCTAATATTTCCCCTCCGACTTCTTTTTGTTTCCAAAAAATTGTTTAAAGTAAGATAATTTGGGTTCCTGGAGGGTGCTAAAATCACCAACCGATGTGGCATCTGTTGGAAGAGTGCAGAATTCTTCAAAGGAAACACCACTCTTAGAAATGTATAGACTTAGATGGAAGATAGGCTGAGAAGCAATGGCTTCAAATTTTGATAATTTTGTTTAGTAGATTTCTGTGTGTCTTGGAGCAACACTTTCTGACTTGCCATGGTGTGTGTATGTGTGTGTGTGTGTGTGTACTCATAATGCCACTACAAACTGTAGTAGGTTTAAAAGGTACTCCTTTAGGAAACTAAGATGTTTCAATCATTTCCTAGCAATCATTTATTTCTCTGCTTTGGAGAAGTAGTAGTACCAAAGAAAGTCAAGTTGATAGGGTTATATCTGAAGCATGCAAACAAACGTTCCTCTCTAAATGATCTTACATGAAAGTTCTCCTGGGTGCATGTTATTCATTTCACTTGTATTTTATATCATTTCAGTTATGGATAAGGAGCCCAGGGGACCGGGTAGGCTGAGGAAGCACTAGGCTGCTAACTTCAATCTGTGTGACCAAGGGGGAAATGGGTGGTCTGTCAAAGAGTGATTCATTAGCCCCAATTGTATGATCATTAGCCTTCACGGAGATACACTTTGTATCCAATGGTGAAGGAAATGAGCAAGTCAAAGGACAATGGCATGTATTGTTAGATGCTGCGCCTTAAAATCAGGCTGTGACTCAGAAGTTTGCATTTTTTTCCTTTTTATTTTTTCCCCTTCCTGGGAACAGGATGTTCTTCATAACTTCAGTCCCTTATTCGACCTGCATATACTTTCCCCAGTTATAAGAAAAACTATGTGGAGAAGACTTATGTATGCGCAGACTCAAACACCAGCATATACTCCGAGCTCACACTCCCATGCCTATGTACAGTCTCCGAAACGCACTAGGGCGCCGTGAGCTGGAGTGAGTTTTCAGTTTGAAGAAAGACGTACCATATACACTTGTGGATAAGCCGAGTTTTTTCAGCACACTTCTTGTGCAGTCTTTGTGGTCAAATTAGATGCCTCTGCTGATATTTGGGTTGGCTTATACTCGAGTATATACAGTATATAAGATGGGGGCAGAAGGAACTTCAAAATGTTTGACAAAACTTTCATTATCCCTTAAGTACATTTTTTCACAGTCACTTTGAAGACCCCTTGAATGCAGATAGGTCATTTCCTGTACCCCATTTGCTGTTTGATATAGATTTGTGGCTGCTGTCTTTGGGAAAGCTAAGAGTGGTCACACACTAGTACTTATTTCCATTGCAAGTCTATAACTGCTGCCCAGGAGCAAGGTGTGAAAGCCACTGCTATTAGGGGTGGCGTGTTGGACTCTGTCCGTGTTCATCACCTCTTCTCTGCCCTGTGCACACTCCTCTCAGCCAGGCTTCCAGCTGAAGACTCGCCTTGCCTTTTCCCTGCCTTTCCTTGGGGATATTTCCACATTCTCTACAAGGGTGTTCCTTGGACATATTCCTAAGACTCTCTGTCCTGCAAACTTCGACAGAGCAGTAAAAGAAACAAGAAAGGAGGAAGCTGAAGAGAGTTATTTTTCTGCAGGTGCTCTGTGCAGCATTACATTTGGGGCCTTCGAAAACAAAGCTCTTAGGTGGCCTAATGTGGTCTTTGCACATCTGGCCTCGTGGCTCTTTCGATGGTGAGCTTTGCCAAAACTGAAATGACAGCTTGCTTTTCCTGATACTTTCCAAGCAAACCTGGGCTTTGCATTTATTTCCATGCAAATGTATGTCGAGTTTCATCACCGGGGACACATGCGCTTGGTGACTTTATCAAAGGCTTGCTCACTGAAGGGCATGCAAAACTCATGACAAAGATTACCCTGAAGCTGCTGTTCTCTGGTTACTGAAAGTTGCTGCCTTATTTAGTGCTCTTCTTTTAGAACATATTCTATGAATATGTTAGCTTTCTTTTTTTTTTTTTAGGCCAAGCTGTTTCCTATGAATGTACGTTGGATTTATATAAGGCCTTTGGGTCATAATTCTCTTTAGAGGTGTGTTCTATTTGACCTACTTGCCTGCCAGCCATGCTTTCTCCTTTTTTTCACACAGGTCTGTCTGATGAACTAATTTACTTTTCCTTGTTCCCACTGGTGCTCATTTCTACTCCCCTCATAGCTAGCTTCGATTTTCATTCTAGTCTGTGGAGGTTCCATATTGTTTGAGAAGAGGAGGATGTTGGCTTATGGCTCTGTCTTTTCCCTTATACGCTATAATTTGGGAGGGTCCCTTAACATCATCCTTGTTGTTCTAATTCAGGGTCTCTCAGATGGCATTGGAGTTTTATAGGCAGCAGTGTTTTTCTTAAAATGAGCCACATGAGACAATACTTTTAAATGCCTACTGGTGATTTTCCATCATTAGGTTTTTTTTGTTGGTGGTGTTTCCAATTATTACGTTTTCCTGAGTTTTAGTTCATCTCTTCATAAAGGAGCTTCATTCCACAGAATAGATGAACAAATAGACTAATATGTGCATGACAAGTGGGAACAAGTAGGCTAGACCAGCTTCCCCAAACCTATGGAACAATTCACTTACCATTCCATTCCATTTATTGATGAGCTTATGGCGACCCACTCCTATGTGGTACACTTCATCACAGAGGTAAAAACAGATGGGAACCCTAGAAGATAGAAATATTTGTGCCTTTTCCAGAGGAGTCGTGAGTTCAGAATCGATATGATGGCAGAGAGTCTGGTTTGGGTTTGGTTCTAGAGTTGTTGTGGAAAATAGACTCAAGGAAAACTCCAGGTAAACTGGAGTCCAGGTAAACTCGAGAAACAAATCCATAGACACACATATGGATATAAGGGAAAGGTTTATATACAATAGGAATACGACATGGAGAAAGCATTCCCAGCCCAGTCCAGTTCAAAATCATACGTCTGATATTAACCCATATGCCCGATACCAGTCTATAAAGTCTCCTTCGGACTCATGAAGTCACCGGCACCAGTGGGTGCAGAGTCCCAGCGCCGGCAGGGATCTCCCCAGGGCTTCTAACTTCCAGAGCTCAGGGTCCATCAACAGCATTCAGTGGTGGTAGAAGCAACTCAGCGCTGGCAGGGGTCTCCACGTGACTTCTCCGGTTTCAGAGGTCTGGTCCCATCAGGGTAAGGCCATGTGGCTTCTCCTCCAGCTCATCCAGCTCCTCAGATGCTGCCATCTTGTCTTGTCCATAGTTTGTTATCTCTGAGACTAACTCCCAAAAAATGGGGAAGATAGCTTCTCATCTTCATGAGGGAAATATCGCGAGATTTCCCAGAAGTCTCAGGAGAAAGCCATGCCCACACAGAGGCCTCGTTGGCTACTCAATGGCTATCTTCAGATTAACAGGCTAGACTCCACCCCTACATCTCAATCATAAGCACGTGACCACCACAAAATGTTTCTTGGTTTACTTATTTGTTGCTTGTTTTTAGAAAAAGAAAATCATGATCTGGGATCTAGCATTTCACCACTTGCCTGTCATTTTGTCATACTCTGGTGGCTTGTGTGTTGCTGTGATGCTAGAGGCTCTGTTGCTGGTTTTTCCAATGCCAGCAGGACCACCCCCAAAAGAATTGGGTGCAGGAGAGCTTCCAGGCTGATAACAGACAACAAAGAAGGACTCAGATCCACACTTCAGAAGAAGAAAACACCACCGCAAACTCCATGCATAGCTTCAAAACATTTCCAAATATTGAACATTATCAGAGAAACTGCTAGCAGTTGGAGGGCATCCCCAATGTGATTGTAGTTCAGACCAGATTCAGAAGAGGATGTAGAACAATGGGTATCATAGCTCATGTCAGGTGGCTCTTGGTTCAAAGTAAAGCATATTAGAAACATACTTGCCTGTTTTTCATTGACTGTGCAAAGGTATTTTGACAATGAGGACCACAATAGACTGTGGGTAACCTTTAGAAGAATAAGAATTCCAGAATATTTCATTGTGCTCATTTGGAACTTGTCCACTGATCAAGAGGCAGTTGTGCAAACAGAACTCGGGAATACTGCATGTTTTTAAAATCAGGAAAGGTGGGCATCAGAGTTGAATCTGTATGCTGAGCAAAATGCCAGAGAACCTGGATTGTATGAAGAAATAGAGGAAGGTATCTTAACAACCAAAGATTTGCAGAGGACGCACCTTGCTTGCTCAAAGTGAGGACAGCTTGAAGCACTTGCTGATGAAGAGCAAGCATTGTAGCCTTCGGTCAGTATGGATTAGAACTCAGGGTAAAGAGGACCAAAGGCCTCGCATCTGGATCAATAGGTGACATCCATGCTCATGGAAGCAGCAGTCAAGAGTCAAATAACCCATTGCATTAGGCAAATCTTCTGCATAAGACCTCTTTAGAGCAAGGACGCTACTTTGAGGATTAAGGTGGGCCTAATCCAACGGTATCCTTCATTGCATCATGCGTGTGAAAGTTAGGCACTAAATAAGGAATGCGGGAGAAGAATATTGAAAATGCCATGGACTGCAAAAGGACAACAGATCTTTATTGGAAGAAGTAAGACCAGAGTGCTACTTTGAGGCAAAGATGGCAAGACTTCATCTCACATGCTTTGGACATAGTGTCAGGAGGGAGCAGTCACTGGAGAAGAGCATCCTGTTGGGTAAAGAGGAGGGGAGATGAAGAAGAGAAAGGTCCTCAACAAGATGGATTTGACACAGTTGCTGTGTCAATGGGTTGAGGCATCAGAACGATTGTGTGATGGCACAGGACCATACAGTGCTCCATTCTGCTGTGCACATTGGGCCGACGTGGGCCCCAGTAGACTTGATTGCTCCTAAGAATAACCACAATAGTTTCTATCATTAACGAGGAAGGAAAAAGTTGGTGACGTATCGAGAGAATAAATCTATGGAGTAACTGTGTAAGTAACCCGGGGGATAAAAAGAAAACGTTCTTCCCCATGTGTCAAGAATTATGAGACTAACTGAAGAATTGGATGTTACTCTTCACCTAGAGGTACCTTGGAAGAAAGACCTGGTGATCGTTCAGTGAGGCAGCCATGGAAAACCCTATGGTGTTCTGCCCTATTCTGACACAAAAGGAACTGACTTGAGGAAACAATTCAGCTGTGTATAACTAACTGGTAGTTAAAGGAAAATTTTGAGCTTAGGGGATGAAAATTTATTAAATCCCTATTAAAGTAACAGCCAAATATTTGCTAAATGAGGACCAAATATGGAATTTGAAATAGGATTTTTTTAAAAAGGTGTAGAATTGCTTTTGGGTAAAATATCGTACACTAAGCAATGCTATTAAAAGCAAAAATGTCATTTTGTTACGGAAGGTAAATCTACCCCAAGACATGGTGTTGTCTATCATGGCATAGATATGTGTTGCCAGACAGTAATCACAGGAGAGTGAATGCATTTGGATTATGGTGTTGGTAAAGAATAGTGAATATGCTCCGCACTGCCAGAAGAATAAAGGAACGCATCTTGAAATAAATATGGGAGTGAAGGTGGAAAGGTGTGAGCTCACTTTAGACATGCTACCAGGATAGATGACTCTCTAGAAAAGTCAACAAAAAGGAGCTGTACCTCTCCAAAAGTTGTATTCATAAGGTGACTGCAACCATGAGATCAAACGTGGAAGTTTGATAATAGCCCAAGTCCAGGAAATGTGTTGTTTTATTGTTACTGTTACCATGAGTTAGTGTTGACTTGATGGAAGCTAACGAAGGCATGGATATCAGTACAGACCAACAGTCCTGAGCGCCCATATAATAGAGCTATAGTAGCTAGCGTCAGTCCTCGGCGTGAGGTGTTATGTTATATGTGTGAAAACTAAGAACAAAGTAGTATTGGTTTAGGCCAAATTGCATATTGGCAAGGCAGGAAAAGACAATAGGATATCAAAGAGTTCAGAGTTTCTAATGAGCTCTTGACCATGGAGGGTCCTGTGGTTACAGGGAAAGGAAAGATGAGTCATTGACTGGAATGTTTCCTTGGAGAGGGAGTGGGAAATTTGTGTGACTTCCTCCCTATTGTAGCTCCCTACCTGGACTCTGGTGTTTCCCCTGGATGCTTGAAGTTGTCTAGGATTTCATGTTGCCTGTACAGAAGCAGTGATCACAGAATCGGGGGGAAGTCCCATGATGTGCTGTTTTGGGCAAATCTACTGCACAGGACCTCTTCCAAGGATTTAAGAGTGCAGACGTCACTCTGAGCAGGAAGGTGGCCCTGACCCAGGCCTTGGTCTTTTCTATCACTTCACGTGCATGTGAAAGTTGGATAATGAATAAAGAAGCTGGGAGAAGAGTTGGTGCATGTGAGTGACGGTGCTGCCAGAGAATATTGAAAGTACCATGAACTGCACCTGAAGAATGAGCGAATATGTCTTGGAAGAAGTGCAGCCAGCATGCTCCTTAGAAGTGAAGATGCGGGACTTCATCTCACAGACTTGGGACATATTACCAGGAGAGACAAGATCCTGCAAAAGAACATCGTACTTAGTGCAGAAGGTTGGCATGAAATGGGAAGACCATCAACCAGGTGGGTTCAAGCAGTGGCTGCAGCCATGGGCTCCCACGTGAGCCCATGTGAGGGGTGGGAGTGAGGGTGCAGGCCCTGGCAGTATTGGGTCCCGTTATCCATCAGCATCCATGGTTGGAACTCACTCACCAGCACGTGACACAGTAATCCATTTCTCCAAGTTGCCTGGAATGTTGCTGACCTGATGACAGCGACCGATGTTCGTGTTCTTTCAGCCCACAAATAAAAACAAGCGGGAACTGGGAGCTACCTCTCTTATTTCCATCTGATGGGATCTTTCCTCCTCTTTTTTTTTTTCTGCTTCAGCTTCTCATTTATATATTTTCACTTTCACAAGTCACTTAGTTTAAATGTTTAAACATTTCCCCCTTCAGTAGCCAGAAAGAAAACAAAGCAACAGCCAATATAGTAATAAATTTATCTCTAGCTACAGGAGATAAGCTTCAATGCAATCTGCCCATAAAGTATGGCTCCCGGGCTATGGGGAGAAGCAGTAAACTCCCATAAATAAAAGAATTTTAAAATACTCCTGGCAGTAAATATGGCTAATATGTAACTTGTCACTGGCAGCACAGAGCCCACGACAGAGCTACTTATAAAAGAAAACTACAAACTAAAATAAGAAAAAATTTGCAGCTGCTGCTGCTGTTACTTTACACCCTAGGTGGCCTGGCGGGAGAATTCACTGTGGGAACTTTTTGCCTCACCTTTGAAATGTTCCCTCTGTTTCATCTCTTGACACTTTCTGATTTGCCCGAAGACCTGTGATAATCACCAAGGAGACCCAGGTAGAACAATGCCACAAATAGGAGAGTGTTCACCTAGTGTGAAGGTGTCCGAGAAGGCCTTGGAAAGCCAGGGTGCTGGGAGGACAGGACCCTTGCCTGGCACTGAGACAGGTTCGTGGCATTTGTTCCAGTTCCGAGGTTGACTTGATTTTCGGTTTTGCCTTGAAGCTCGTCTTTGAAGACATCTGAAGTTCTCTTGAAGTCCATCTCTGAGTCCCTTTCCGGTTTTCAACTTGAGAGTTACTTGGGCACCAGCTTAGGCTACCCAGAAGCAGTTAGTCAGTAAGCAGTTCTTTGGTGCGAGGGACTCGTCCGTAATGAGTTATTTAGGTGCTCTCTCACACTCAGTTGCTCATGGCTCACTCACTCCCAAGGGTGAGGAAGATGGAGCTCTGGTACCAAGGTCAAACTAAAGACTGTCAGTACTCGTGTCAATTCTCATTGTTTATCTCCTGTGTATCTGCTGTGAGCCAGTGCCAGGTTAGTTGCTGGCAAACAGGCTAGATATGAGCCTGTTCCCTTCAAGAAACCAAGGACTTTGCTAGCATAGAGGCAGTCACATGCGGTGCCCAGGAAGTGAGCCCGGGAAGGTGGACGAGACTGAGCTTGGTTTTGCAAGGCAGGTAGACTCTTTTGTGGCGGGAAAGGCCATCCAAGATGGCGGAGTAGATAGAGGTGGAAAGATGGGAAGGAAGGAAACGTGAAGAATAGATGGGCTACAGTCGTTTTGCTGCTGAGAACAGCTGTCAAGTCCTTCGAGACTGACGGCGACCCTTTTGATGACAGCATTAAACTACCCAACCAGCATCATTCTCACAGTTGTTCTTATGCGTCCATGGTGGGCAGCCACAGGGTTGGTCCATCTTGTTGAGATCTTCCTCTTTTTCACTGCCCCTCCACCAATCATGATGTCCTTGTCCAGGGACTGGTCTCTCCGATCAAGATGTGCAAATTCTATGAGGTGAAGTCCTTGCCTCTAAGGAGCCTTCTGGCTGTACTTCTTCCAAGACTGGTTTGTGTATTCTTTTGGCGGCCCATGGAACTTTCAGTATTCTTCCACCAGCATCATAGTTCAAATACATGGATTCTTCTTCAATCTTTCTTATTTCTTGTCCATCTTTCAGATGCATGTGAGGTCGCTGAAGTTACCAAGGCGTGGGCAGCAGGCACACCTTAGTCCTCAAAGTGCCAAGCTGGCTCTCGGAACACTTTAGAAAAGTCTGGCGCTGCATCTTTATCCAATACGATGCGCCATTTGATGTCTTGACTACGGCTTCCATTAGCATTAGCTGTGGATCCAAACAAAATGAAGTCCTTCCATCTTTCTCTAGGCATCATAATGTAATCAATCGGTCCAGCTAGGAGGATTTTGGTCTTCTGTACATTGAATTTTAATCCATACTGAAGGATATAGTTGTTGATATTCATCCGTGAGGGCTGCAAGTCTTCCTCACTTTTAGCAAACAAGGTTGGAGTTAATAAAAAGACAATGCCGTTTGAAGGAATTTGGACTGGACACAAATTATCGAAAGATGTTAAAACAAAAAGTGTCACACTTTGTGTTTTCAATTTTTTTTTTTTAATGGAGAGACATCTATTTCTGCTGAGAGTCAAGACCAGATGAAAGCTAGGCATGGAGGTAGGGCTCTAGGGGAACAGCAGAGGGGCAGGGACGAGCTTTCATTCCATGAAGAACTCACTATAGCTGGTGCTGCCTACAGATAGAATTTTTGTTTGATTTTTGTTGTAACTGATTCATGTAGAGAGCAAGAAAACGCAGAGCTTTACTTCTGAGTTGGTTTCGTTTCTTAGTAGATGAGATTCTTGGGCCAGAAACTTTATCTTTCTCACCTGCATAATGGGCATAATAATCGACCATCGTGCATAGGTTTGTACCAACAGTCAGGTGCTATTAGGTCAGTCCCAACTAAGCGATCCCAGATGTATAAGAGTAAAATTGTCCCATTGGTTTATCAAGAGCTGATTCCCCTTCCCCTTTGCCAGGCCTTTCTCCCAAAGTATCTCTGGATGAGCTGTGCTCTCAGCCTTCTTATTTAGCAGTTGAGCCTTTAACTCTTTACATTACTCGGGATTCTGCATTTAGGGTTCTAAGCAATGATAATGGAAAGGTTTTGCTTATATATGTGACCCCGGAAAAGTACCCAGTAGATTGGGGTATATATTTAATGTTACCAAATATTATCTCTTACTAGTTGTTTTCATTCAGTCAGTGATTGACTTATTTGTTCATTTATTTGCTCTGTATATATTTGCTCTTAAGGCAATTCAGGGTACTAAAGATTGCCAAAGAAGCCATGATGGCCCAGTGCTTTATGAGTTGCGCTCTGAACCACAAGGTCAGTTGTTCCAATCTACCAACTGCTCCATGGAAGAAAGATGAGTTTTGTTGGGGGTTTTTTGTGCCAATAAAGCCTCAGAAACCGAAAGGGCCAGTTCTCCCCTGTCCTATGGGGTCACTCTCAGTTGGAATGCAGTGAGTTTTGTTTTAGTTTGACTGAGGGCCATTGGTGGATTTTGCTTGCAGAATCCTACTGACATGTTCACCTCCTTTAGTAAGTTCTTTTGAGTCAAAAGTTTCCAGTAGGAAACAGGAGGGGGAGAGCTATAAATGAGAACAGCTACACTCTCAACCCCACCATGTAAAGTGTGAACTGGAAATCTGCAAAGAATGCCGCTATATGCTGGGCCGTTGTGCCACTAAGGTGTGTAACGGGGACCAGGGGAAGTGTTAAGTCAAGTTTCACGGTGGGAGACATTGGGCGGTCTGGCTGAGAGCACGGCTTGTTTTAGTATTTTGACAAACAGGTTCTGAAATTCCAGAACATAGTTAGAACCATATTTGAATAAAAAGGCAGAAACACCTTTAACAATTCCCAATATAAATAGTTAACTGCCTTTGCTTTTGCTTCCGTCTCTGTAAACAGAACTGCAACTTGACATAGCACACTCTCCACGTCAGGCATAACTCTCTTTCTCAGGGAGAGGATCATTTAGAATCATATCAACAAGATACCCTAGGTATATCTGCTGTCTCTACTTTGTAAGCTATAGAAGTATCTGTGCATATTACATATTACACGAATAACTGTGGGCTCAGAGAGTGGCGTTCAGAAGAATATCCAATCAGAGGGAAATGGTTCTTTTATTTCCCAGTGCAGAGTCAGTGATAGGGCTTGTGTGCAATGTTTTGTTCCCGTAGGTAGCGTCTTTGGTATTTAGGAAGAAAAGTCAAACATCTAGGGACTTTGAGACAAACACATCCCCTCCATATAGCTGAAACCAACAAAATGATCCTGGATTCTGATGGGTTTTTGTTTGGGTTGATTGGGTCATGGTATTGGAGTGCTGGCAAGCAAACTCGTCACTGTGGAAAAGGCAAAGGCTGTGTGTTTTTTATTTTGTTTTGTTTTGTTTTGAACTCACCAAGAGTGCCAAACCACATGGCACTGTCCCCAACTAAAACACAGCATCATGAAATCACTATGAAAGTTCTGGAAGTCAATCCAAGAAGTGCAAGAGATTGCAGATAATGCCTTCTGTTACTGGGAATTAAACTTCAATAACCTTAGATATTTTTTTTAACAATACGCCTAAATTAATTTACTTTATCATAATTCATAGATAAGCAATTTGGACTGGTGAATAAATTAGCCCAGTTGTGATAATTGGTGGATTTGCTGAAACTGGTTTGCAGTATCGTGATTATGTGGTTAGCATAATGAGGGAGGACAGAGGACCTGAGATAACCAGGATGGGTGACTTACCGTCCAATCCCAGTCCTACCTAGAACAGTGGTGTGACTCCAGGGAACTGACTGCCTTGTCCTGCTAATGTCCCTCCAGTCCCCTGAGGATGAAATGAAGGAAGATATGTGAAAGCAGTTGGGAGCACAGAAAGCCTTCACCAGAAACAATGCAGCTCTCAACCGTCATTAGTCGTCTTCCTGGCTGAAGTGGGGATAAATGAATCTTGGGGCATTTGTTTTGTTTTGCTTCCTTCTGCAGGGGACCAGAGAGACCCTCAGTCACCACTGCACCACTCTTGGTGATGCTCTTCATAAAGAGAATGATTTTGCTTTGATCATCGACGGGAAAACCCTCAAGTATGCCTTAACCTTCGGAGTCCGACAATATTTCCTCGACTTGGCTTTGTCATGCAAAGCTGTCATTTGCTGCAGGTAAGTTCAGCTTCTTTCATATTTTCAGACTTCCAGGAAGGAAGAGTGACTTGATCCTTTAACTCATTCTTTTTTTTTTTCTTAACATAACCCAATTTCCACTGGCCAAAATAATATGCAGAACTTGTCTTTGTATACTGCTAGTAGAAATAATAGTTTCATATTATTATTTATTTATTTCCATTGCAAATCTAAATCTGTTGCCCAGGAGCAAGGCATGAAAGCCACTGCTATTAGGGATGGCGCGTTGGACTCTCTGTCCCTGTTCTTCACCTCCTCTCTGCCCTTTGAGCACTTCACTCAGCCAGGCTTCTGGCTGAAGACTCACCTTGTCTTTTCCCTGCCTTTCCTTGGGGATATTTCCACATTCTCTATGAGGGTGTTCCTTGGACATATTCCTAAGTAAGACTCTTTATCCTGCAAACTTCTAGAAAGAGCTGTCAGACAAAGGAAGAAGCTGAAGAAAGTTATTTTTCTGCAGGTGCTCTGTGCAGCATTACCTTTGGAGCCTTCAAAAACAAAGCTCTTAGGTGGCCTAATGTTGTCTTTGCACGTCTGGCCTCATGGCTCTTTAGACAATTCCAAGGTGAGTTTTGCCAAGACTGAAACAACAGCTTGCTTGCCATTTCACGTTGGTGTCCTGCCCAGACTACAGTCCTGAGCCTTCAAGCCTCTGTCAAAGCATTTGCCATGGTTAGCAAGCTCTCACACTCTTGTTTCCTGTGCCCACTACTGTGTTCACAGATATATTTGCAGCAAAGGTAAACATATTTGTAGATCTACCCATTGTCTGTATATGTCAATGATTCCCCTGGTAGGTTGTAACCCTAAATTCTTGATTTCTCCCTCCCTTTAAATCATTCTATATAGTTTTTTAAAATGTAAATATTAGGGTAGATGTTCATCAGTCACTTAAGAATCGCAGTTTAGGATAGAATTTGTTAACAGAGTCTTTATAAACCAGGACTAATAATTTTTCCAGCGTCATTGTTCATAATTTGAATGTTTGCCCTTTGTTATATGTTTAAATTATTGAATTACTTTTCGATTTAGGACCTGTTTGGTTTTGCGTTTTAAGGGTTCTATTTTAAATGGAGTCCCTGAGTGGCACAACCAGTGAATGGGTTGGCTGATATAAGGGAAAGGGCTGAATCTACCCAAAGGCACCTTGGAAGAAAGACCTGGCGGTCCACTTCCCAAAAGATTCATCATGGACACTCTGGGGCATAAAGGGGGTCACAAACAGGGTCACGAAGATTCAGAGTTGACATAGCAGCAACAATGATGTTTGATTTTTTTTTTCTCCCACATCTTTCAGGAGAAAGACAGGACTGTCCACTCCCATAGAGAGTTACGGTTTTCTGACCCCAACAGGGGCAGTTCTACCTTATACTTCACACTACACTACAGTGTGGCTCTGAGTTGGACTTGACCCATGAGTGAGTGTGAGCCCTGCATCTTGACACCGCTGCTGGCACTTACTGTGGGGGGTGGTGCGACGGGAGGCACTTCACGTTGTTTTCCACAAGGTGACCATTTTCCTGTCTCATGATTAATGATATTGTCCTTTGCCCTCCAATTTCAAGTAGTGCCAATGCCCTCAATGAACATCGGTCTTGGAGTCATCAAGGCCATCAGACCTGCATTTTTATACCGGAGCTCCAATTTTTCTTTCACTCCATATCCAGGAATCATCCCTATGTTGTCTAAGTGAGTGAAACCATGTCCTTCTATAGCACGTTTCTGGCTATTCCCATTCTTCTTCCTGATCACCATAAAGCTAAAGGTTTTTCCTCTTTGCCAACCCACATATTAAACCTTAGCGGCCAATCTCGCCAGTGCCCTCAGATGTGTTAGTCGTGGGGAGACACGTGCTGGATCAGGCCAGGTTTAGCTCTGTGGAACACCTTGGCCTCACACTGAGTTCGAACAGACCCAGGAGCCCTTGGGAACAGTGAGCAGTCCAATCAGGCTGCTCTGTTCCATATTGCTCTCTCTTTCTTCCCCAGAACTTCTCAGAATCTGGGTTTTGAACAGTAATTTTTTTTTAATTTACCACCCTCCTCCCCCGGGTCCCCCAATCCAGTTGGCTACCATATGTAACCCTGGATTTGGTCTGGCCCCTGCCATACTACCTGGGCATTTCTGTATACAGTAGCTTTTTCCCTATGCCTGGTTTGCATTTTTTAAAAACTGAGGGCTTACCTCAGCAGATTCATGTTATACCTGTCCTTTTGCACTGGACTAACTTCACTTAGCGTAATTTTCTCCAGTTCTTCCCATGCAGTGATGTGTTTCATGCATTCATCACATCACTTTTCAGCGATGCATGGTGCTCCATTGGATGTATGTACCACAGTTTTTTAATCCATTCGTCAATTGATGAAAATTTGGACTGCTTCCAACTCCTTGCCATTGTGAACTGTGCTGCGATGAACACTGGGGCACAGATGTCTGGTCATGGTTTGTTGCTTGCCTCTTCTGGATATATGCCCATCAGCAGGATTGCTGGGCCGTATGGTAGCCCAATTTCCATCGGTTTTAGATATCACCAAATCGATTTGCATAATGGTTGTACATACCTACAAGTCCACCGGCAGTGAATAGGAGTTCCTATCTCCCCACAGCCTCTCCAACATTTATTGCTTTCTGATTTTTTGAATTTGGTTGTCCTTGAGGGTGTTAGGTGGTATCTCATTGTTGTTTTGATTTACATTTCTCTTATGGTTAATGATCAGGAACATTTTCTCATGTTTATTGGCCATTTGGATTTCTGCCTCTGTGAAACTTCTGATCAAGTCCTTTGCTCACGTCCTCAGTGGGCAGTTAGTTTTGCTCTTTTTGGAAGCTATCAGGGTATTGTAAATTTTAGTAATAAGGCCTTTATCTGATTTGTCCTTGCTAAAGATGGTTTCCCAGTCCATGGGTTCTCTTATTACTCTCTTGATGAATTCTTTCAATGCACACAGATGTTTAATCTTCAGTATTTCCTACTTGTATATTTGTACCTCCTCTGAGTTTGTGCCCTTTCCTATTTCTGATAGCCTATGTAATCCCTGTGCCAAAGTTTTCAGGTTGGTCAAAATTCCCTCATTGATGGCCTTAATAGTTTGGTCGAACAGTATTTTTCAAAACAGTCCTAGTTCTTTTTATTAATTATTTCTTTCAAAATAGACATATTAAGAAAAGAATGTGACATCTGTCAGGACAGGCTTATTCACCTACATTATATGTGTGTATACACATATATATATATACACACATATATATAATTTTCCTGCAAACTAAGAAGCTGTCTATATCTTATAGATAATTTTCAACATTTCAAGTGTTGTAAACATTCTGAAATGTAATTGAAGTCATACTCAGTAACTTATTCTTTATAAAGATCCTTTCAGTTTCCAAAATTATATCACACTCAGAGAACGAAGAATTGCTTATGATTCCCAGGAATCCAGTTAGTTAAGTTATGTAATTTCATTTTCTTCTCTGTGGCATGTATTAAGAAAATAATATTATCTTAAAGCTCTTGGCCAATGCACTATACAGATGTTTAATGCTAATAATAGTCGAGTGCTCTGTGGAAAATTGCCGTGAAGAGTTGGAAATAATTTCATCGGGCTGGTCTTCTTTGCACTCTGGTCTCTGATTTCTCGGGGATCTTCACTAATCTCTTGATAGAGGCTTGATAAGATTCAGCCCTGACGTTCTTCCGTCAGGATATGTCTGTGCCAGACTTGCTCATTTAGTCATTTTACTAATTGGGATCCACAGAAAGACTGACCAGAGGCACATGAGTGACATGATTCTTGGCTCCTAGAACTATGTAGCTGCAATGACCAGTTCAAGTCAGTCGTTGTTATTACTGCCTTCTGTGTCTTGAGCCTCACTGCTGCGCATCCTTGGGAAGTAAGACTGACTAACCACCCACCCCCAGTGTTCCTTTCTCCTCCTGTGTTAAGTAGAACCATAATTGGCTTGAGAGACGGGGGAGGCCCCTTTTCCTAATGCAGTCATCACAGCTGAGCCTCCTCCTTAGAGCATTGCTAAACTCAGCGCCTCCCACCATTCTTCAAAAAGTCGAACAACAAAATTAAACAATAGCAGAGAGACAGAGCAGAATGAGAGAATAGAGTCAAGGGAGTGAAAACAATCTGTGCTGGGCTTGTGAAATCCTTTCCCCAGATCCTCATTCTGGAACCTCGCAAGTCATGAGGAGCTCAGGGCTTCTCCAGGCCCCAGTTCCTGGGGAGGGACCCACAGTCCACTGTGCACGTGCAGCTCGGCTCCAAGACTGAGCTAATAAAGCTGTGTGTGGCCCTTTCCTCCCCCGTCCTGTTTTATGCCTGTTTGAGGACCGTGGAGGTCCCTTTGCAGACACTGAATTGTACTTAGACTTGTAAGGTTTGTGTTGTGGGGCTTTTTTAGTCCCTACTTGTGGGATTGTGGCTTTTTGTTTTAAGCAAAATATCTTTCCTCTACTTTTTTTCCTGCTAGTCACCTTCCTAGTCTCTGTTTTCCTATAAGGTTCATCTTCCGTCCTGGCTTCCAGAATTGGTCTAAGCTCATAATTACATCAGTGCCAGTGCCGGATTTATGTCTGTGCACCTTCCTGGCACCAGAAGCGTTGGCCTGGTGCCTCTTGGCATTGAAATAACTGGCAGAGGCCATCTTCTTGTCATTTAGCTTTCTGACCTGTCAGGGCCATTCCCATGCTAATGCATGTATGGCTGCAGAGAAAGAAATAAGTAGGTGATTCTGCCTGTGCATTCTTTACAATTAAGCCCATGTGCCGCTCAAGGTTTCTCAGATGATTACAATCTCCCGGCCTGAGGAAATTCTCAATTTTACCCCATTATAAAGGAGACACTCCAGATAAATATTGAATATTATCTCAAAGGAGAGTACAGCACTGTTTCCTGATGCTGTGTTTTTTTGTTCACGCTGGCTTCCCAGGCTTCTCCCTGCCCGAGTCTCTGAGTGACTTTCCAGCCTATGGCTTTGTCAGCCCCCACATGCAGATACATCACTGAGGATCCAAGCATCCCCTGCAGGCTTCTGTGTGGCCAGAGTTCAGTGGACATAGAGGGAACAGTCTCCCCATACGGGGTAATGCGACTCTGGAAATAAGTTTCACCTTCAGGATTACATCAGCCACTTTCCTCCCTGACATGACCGGCATACAAGGGCAGAAGGCAGCTTTCAGTGTCTGCCTAATAGACACAGTTTATAGAGATGAGCCTTTTCCCCGAAGACTCTCCAATTGGACTGAAAGAAGCAGTTGTTCTCGGTCAGTCGTCATGATGTCTCCTGTGCACCGCCGTTTTCTGAAGGGAATATTTAGAGACAGATATAATCTCTTAGCCCCAAATTATCCAGGGCTTTAGAGTCCTGGTATGGGTTTCCAAAGTAAAGGTTGAACGTTACACGCCAAATCTTTTTTCTTAAATGTCTAAAATCCAAGGATATCATGGCATCTCTCTTCATCAGTCTAACCAAGAGCTAGATATTCATGGGGACCCGGTAGCTCTGCTGTGGTCCACATGGCGGGCAGTGACCCGTGTGCCTGAGTCGGGTTAAAGGAAACATGATTCTGGGTCTTAGGGGAATGTCTGTATTCTCCTGAACTTCTTTGCCTTCTTTCTGTCATCTGTCTCCAACACATTGAGTCTTATCCTTGGGGGCTGATCACAATCACTTTTGAAGAACAAATAAAAGCTAGGAACCATCTCCTCCGGGAAAGAAAAAAAAAAAGCACACAGACATGCTCACACAGAGGAGACTTCCAGATCAAGCTTGTGCTAAGATTCACAGAAGGTTTGCGCGTTGGCCTGGAAAAGAATTGTACTTCTCGCCCGAGACTGCATGCCCTGGTCTTACAAACTTACATAATTGACATAAAGGTCTGGTGACAGCTGTACCCTCACTAATTCTTGTTCCAGCTTTTACCTCTTTGGTTCTTAAATGAAATCGCCCTGGCCTTGACCCTGTGACCTGTAAAGGGACAGTTGGGACGTGGCATGGGTTCAGGCCCTACAGGAGCACCGGGCGATGGAAAGCAGATGAGGGGAGCTGCTGGATAGAGAAAAGGGGGAAACACCCCAAGCACGAGCACTCTCCCTGTGTCCTCTCCTTCCAGCGTGGAGGCCTCTGGACCCAAGAGGACCTCCTGTGTCCCTTTCTGCTTTGGGACCAACTCAACTCCTGTTGACCAGTCTGTGTAGGACTCAACTCTCTCCTGCTGGCATCAGCTTAATTTAGGGAAGCATCTGTTCTACCTTCTTTCATATTTGCCCCCAGAAGAGGGTGGGAACAACGTCGCGGGGAAGTACCGCTGTGTGTTCACTCGCATGTGGTTTCTGAGGCCCCAGTCAGTTCACAGGACCCAGCCTTTCACAGAATTTTACTTTTTTTTTTCTGTAGTTGTCAGTTTGGCTTAAACATATTTTGAAACTTATGTTCTGTGACAGTTGGTTGAAAATTGGCTTAGAGCCTCCAGCTTTTAGACTGTCTGGTAATCACCGTTCTTCTCCGTAATTTATGTACTCATGTCTTCTCAAAGGCAGAAGTTAAATTGAAGTAAGCATTTTTCCCTGACTCGCAACATCTCTAATCAAAGTTTAACCCCCTTTTAGGCTATTTCCCCTGTAGTGCGTTTAAAAAAAGAAAGAAGAAACCACTTGACTTCAGTGAGTGTTGTCACTTGGGAGTGGCATTCCAGGGACAACCTTTCACCTCAGCCTGATCAGGGAGCTCGCCCCACAGCACTGTGCAGGGACCCTGAGTGCTCTCCGTCACAGCGCAGCGGCACTAAGGAAAAGCTCAGGGCAGATCTATTTCTTGAAACTTTGAGGATTGTCTCTAAGAATTTCTCTAAATAAATGGTCTGTTTAAAGGGTAGCCATAAAGCACAAATGAAGCTAATAAATGCTCAGCAGACATTCCATTAAAGAAGAAAAAATGGTGAATACCATTGGATGCCAAGCAGATGTTTGGCTTTAAAAAGACGTAAAACTGTTAATGAATGTCAACCCTATGTTTGCTTCCAAGAAAATATGAATAAATGCTGGAAATGCTGAGAGAATATTTCTTTCATACGTGTATGGCTACACGAGGACACAGTGAATCAATTTTACAATTTCATAAAATGCCCATATTTTACTCTAGTATAATAATCAGCTGCTCCGCTATATCCACCTCATTTGCTATTCCGGCTCTACTGGGAGTGTTAAAGGAGTTGCATGTATATATTACAGCCTCGTTGCCACGTTGACTGTGTGCAACCAGCGAAGGCCACATTTACCAGGGATATCTAAATGCCATAGACCCCATGGAAAGGCAGTTTTATATAGTTTGAGGTATTGTTCAAATTAGATGTGCTACCTTGTTACCATCTTCACTGGCCCCTAGCCCCGACATATAGATGAGACACAATTGTAGTTCATAAAATGATGACGATGTAGTCAACCTACACTGGAAAGGGAGCCATCGTGTTGTAGTGGGTTATGTATTGGGCTACTAGTCTTAAGGTAAATGGTTCAAAACCATAGCTGCTCCAGGAGAGAAAGATGAGGTTTCTATACAGGGGAACATTCGTGGTCTCAGAATCCCATAGGGACAGTTCTACTCTGTCCTATAGAGAATCAGAATCAAGCAGGCTGAGCCCTGGTGGTGTAGTGGTTGTGTGCGGGACTGCAGCCCACAGGGTTCACGGTTCAAATCCAGCACAGCTCTCTAGGAGCAAGGCTGAGCTTCCTACTCCCACCAGGGCAGTGATGCCACACACACACACAATAAAAGAATCGAGTCTGTGGTCATGAGTTTATACTGGAAAGTACAAGTCTTTCCCCATTCCTCTTAAATGGTATCTTACTCAATTTAGTCTTTCCCCCATGTCTTCTAGAGTAACTCTTGATAAATCTGTAGGTTAAATATTATGATACTAACCATAAGGCCAGCAGTTCAAACCCACTAGCTCCTCCACCAGAGAACAATGAGGTCACCTCTTCCTCCAATGATCTATGATCTCAGACACCCAGTGGGTACAGCTTTGAGTCAACACCGACTTGATGGCAGTGCAGTGTGTTTTGGTTTGAGTTCTCTTAGAAATTCTGTTACAGACATCACATTTGCTCTTTCTGTTTTGTATCTTATCAAGAGACAGGAGCTAAATCTATCTTCTCTATCTCCAAATATGTCTGATGACTTTCTGTTCATCAGCTTCAATAACTGAGCTCTTCTGCCTTTCACTAACAGACACCCTGTACTGTACATAAGTCAGGAAGGTCCCCACTCTAGGGTGTTCATCAGTCAAAGACAAGTCACTTGATAAGTGGACACAGTTCTACAGGGATGGAATTTGAACCACTCCTCCTCCGACTCACTGAAGGCTTGGCAAAGGAGCCTGTGGCATTTCTTGAATCTGCTAGTCTAAGGATCCTGCTGTGGCAAGAAGGAAGCAGTTTATTTGGCCTGACTGATTCTCGGCAAACTCATGGTCAGATTCCAATATGAACCTTCTTTTTAGTAAACCTTTTTAAATCATCCCCATGTAGATCAAAGATGCACTGTCTTCTGACCCAGCCTAGAGTTCCAGGTGTCTGGACCAAGTGACACAGTAGGGGATGACAGTGCCCCATGTGTGGAAGGAATAGATGCTCTTAGAAATTGAAAGCTACATTACAAAAGGAACAGAGGCAGAATAGGTGGATAGAAAACAAAAGATTTAAGTTGGCACAGGAGAAAGTATAGTTACAGGTAACATTCTCCGAGACAGGACAGCTATTTTCTCAGAGCAGGAATCAGCAAACTTTCTCTGCAAAAGATTAGCCTTTATGACCATAGAGTCTCGGTCACAACTATTTAACTCTGCCATCCTAGAATAAAAGCAGTGATGGACCATGCATAAATGAGGGGGAGGGGCTCTGTCAGACAATAGACTGCAGTGGATTGGCTCAGGGGCATACTGTTTCCATCCCTGTCTCAGAGTGCCCATAGTGCAGGAATGAGCGCAGAGAAAGTAGGTTCTAGCAGAGAGAGCCTTCTAGAATACTGATGTAGGTCACCTTAAGAGTCTTTCCGTACAATTTCCAGACCCTTCCCTTTCTTTTGAAAATTGAGGTACTCCCCCATCTCTACTCCACGGCTTGTTTGCCCATCTCCATGATTCCTCAGAAAGAGATGGACGTGTTTTCTGTGGAGACAGCTGCACAGGCTGGAGAATCCATCAGCTCCATCTAGGTCCTTGGATTCTTAAAATACATTTCAGCCAGAGGTGAGTTTTGGGGGTTGTTTTCTTTTTTTAATGGATGCCAATAGATATTTATCTAGGCTAGAGATGGCGGACCCAGGATCAGGAACATCTCACATCTGCTTGTCCTCTGTCTCCTCGGTGCCTTCTCTCTGGCCTATGGGGAAGGTGCGAGAGGAGAGCGGGGGTGGGAAAGAAATCCCGAAAGAAGGTGCTGAGACCCTGACAGCAAAAAGGCCCAGGGGGTGAGGGAGGGGAGTGGGAGTCTTCCTCTTGCAAGGATTGCAATCCAGAAAGCCCTGTGTTCAGTTGTCCTCTGGGACCCATGCAGTCTGCTGAAGTCCAGACCGGATGACAGCTCGCTACAACGGCAGGGTGTATGGAAGTGTGCGTGTTTGTGTCTCATGCTAATCATCGCTATGGAGAAAAACAACACATCGAGCAGGAATTTAAATAAACAAGCTCCTTGCCATCAAGCTGATTTTGATTCAGAGCCTCAGACTAGAACTTCCCCACAGGGTTCCTGGGCTGTTAGCATCACAGAAGCAAAACTAGCAGTCATAACTCTCTGCCACGGAGCAGCGAGTGAGGTCAAATGACCAACCTTTCCATTGTGAACCAAGCAGTTAACCACTGTGCCACCTTTTAAAGAGGAATAGGGATCCCAAACCTGCCCTTGGGTGTGTGTGGAGGGATCTGGGTGGGAGGGGGGTCCTCTTTTTTCTTATGATCAGGAATTCTGTGTGTGTTCTAGAGATTGAAACTTTGTGGCGTGTAACTGTGGTAAATACCTCGTAGTCCTTTCTTAATTCTTACAAGGGTGGTCTTTGAACAACAAGTCTGAGATTTGACAGTCAATCAAGCCCCATTAATTTCTGCCCTTGTGATTTATGCTTTTTTTATTATTCAGAACATGCCATTCGCAAAGATATTTTCTCACATTCTGCTAATTTCACAGTTTTCTGTTTTTCAAGTTGGTCTTTAATCCATATGGAATTTATTTTGAGATTTGGTATGAAGGAGGAAGGATCCAATGCTACTCGTTTTTACAGAGTGAGCAAATTCTCCTCACACCACTTACCCAGTCTGGCTTTCCCTTCAGCTTGTGAAGCCATGCAGCCCTGAGGCGCTGGGGCCAGAAGACCTGGAGTCCGAACTCCAGCTCCACCACTTAATAGCTGAGTGGCCTAGAATAAGTTACTTCTCAGTGTCTTACTCTTTGAAATGGAGGTAAAAATAGAATTTTAAGGAATAGATGACTTAATGCTGTACTCAATGCTGTTAGCTATTATTAACATTGTTTGGCTCTTATAAATCGTGCCTGATTTCTTTTATGTTGTGTGTTAGCAGCTGGATTCTTTTCTGAGAATGCTGTCACACTAGGATCCCTCCCTCTCTGACCTTCAGGACCATCCTGTATCTTACGTCCTCCTGTATGTGATATTGAAATGCCTCCTCGGGTTCTCCTTTCTTCCATAGGCACCCTGTGTCTTTGTCTCCCTAACTTTCTTTTCTCTCCTTCTACACCATGCAGTGGTTTAAGAGACTGTGTCTAGATTCACTTCACAGTGCTTGTCGCTGAACGCTGGCTTCCCTACTTGCTTCTGTTTTTCCCCTAGGTAATTATGTTAGTCCGGGTAGACTAGAGAAACAAATTCATAAACATGTATATGGATTTATAAGGGAAAGATTTATATATAAGAGGGATAGAACATTGAGAAAGCATCCCAACCCTGTCCAGTTCAAGTCCATAAGTCCAATATTAGCCCATATGCTCGATACCCATCTATAAACTCTCCTCACTTACTAAGCATGAACAATCACAGGCCAGTGAGTGTAGAGTCTTGTGTGTCCGGTGGGAATAGAAGCATCTCAGTGCTGGCAGGAGTCTCCATGTGGCTTCTCCAGCCCCAAAGGTCTGGCTCCATCAGGGCAAGCCCATGTGGCCTCTCCTCCGGCCCCTCCATTCTCCAGGAATCAGGATTGATCAGCATGCTGTCATCTCGTCTTGTCAGTAGTTCGAACCCAAGAGACTGAGTCTAGTCTCTCTTCTCCAATTGGGAAATATCGTGAGACTTCCCAGAATTCTAAAAAGAAAGCCATGCCGACACAGAGGCCTCATTAGCTATCTCCGGAGTTATAGGCTACACTCCACCCCTACACTCCCAATCATGAAATTAACACATGAGTACATGACTGTCACAGTAATTAATGTCATCATTCTATGCCTCGATTTCCACATTTGTAAAATGGCAATGGTAATAACCTATCTCATGCGTTGTATTAAATATTGAATGAATGGACATAAGTCAAGGATCAGAAAACTCAATGTCATTTGAGATTTGCTAGTGTCCACTGTTAATAGTGTGTACATAGGTTTGCTTTGCATCGGAACTGACTGCAGCACCAATGATAACAGCAGCTCTAGCATTTCTGGCTCACTGGTCAAGCTCTCAGCTAACTGAAACAAGCCATTGGAACTCAGTAGCCTCACCATGGGAGAAAGGTGTAGCAATCTGCTTCCATGAAAGAGACGTCAATGGCCTGCCTCCAGCCTAATGAAAACCGTCCTTCCTTACCTACCCAGGCTGATGAGAAAAGGGAAGAGAGCCAGCCCCCCAGTGCCTGATGAAAGCTGTAGGTGTTGGCCTTCCAAGAACACAGTCTTGAAAGGGCAGAATAGAGGAAGAAAGGCACTCTGGATCTTCTTGGGGAGAGGTGCTTCCCACTTGGGAGCTCACCAGTCCTTAATACCAGGCTTATGGACAGAGGTGGCTCTGCATGGACCCATGTAGGAACACACTCTCTCTCTCTACCACTTCTCTCTCCTGGGAACAGTGGTCCATTCAGAGGAAGCGATTATATCAGCCCTTAGTTATTAATCCTCAGGGTAATAGGTGAATAATGCCCATGTGGGGAGAAGGATGAATGGGGGGGTAGGGGAGAACCCTAAATCTGCTCCCAAGATGAGCTACCACACACTCAAGGACCAGTAAATACTTAATGAATCCTCAGTACGAAGTGCAAGTGCGCGCGTGGGTACACACACACACCTCTGGTGGTGTCCATTCTCAGCCAGCCCACTAAGAAGCTGAAATTCTGGATAGCTCACCTGATCCAGCCCTTCCTCTATAAATCCTTCCTGCTACCTCTTCTACTGAGTTTTATTTATGTCTAGGTCATCGTTCGCCCAGTCATCCAAATTGGAAGCGTCAACCAAGCAACAAAATCCACTCTCTGCCACTGACTCAATTCCAGCTCATATTGATCTTAGGATAGTCTAAAGCTCCTCATATTGTTTTAGAGACCGTCCATCTTTACAGGAGCACACAGCCTCTTCCCACTCCCTCAGAGCCACTGATGAACTTGACCCATTGACCTTGTGGTTGGTAGCCCATTGCTTAACCCGCTGTAACACCAGGGCACCCCAGGATCCTGTTCATGCACTTTCATCCTACTCTTCCTGCCCCCATGTGTCCTTTCCTTTTTTATGTTTATTGCGTTTACTTGAGTAAGATTCAGTTCTTTAAACAAGTAGTGCACAGTAACGGATACAAATGAACATCTCTAAGGCACGGTGTCTGCCATGCTCTCCCCCCAACTCAGAATCTATGGACACTGCTGGCCATGCTGAGGAGTCATGATGTACAGACTTTCACATCATCACCGACACAGCACCCCATCATCTGATTAACATAAGGGGCTTTCAGAAATCCATGGGAAATTGAACTGAAACAATGAAATTTCTCCATGAACTTTGGACTCAGGTTATGTCCATTAACCCTTGAAATCCTAGGGTTTTCCTTTCCTTCACCTAGTTATCTCTGCACCTCTCTTTCCTGCTTATAGGATGAGACATGGAGAATATGTTACATAGTCCTCCAGGTCTCTAGGTGTGAGCAGATTAGACACACATTGGATCCTAACAGCAAACCATTGAGTGAAAATGTCTGGCAGCATGGGAGGATGAGCTGTCTCACCCTCGTTCTTGGAAAGTGTCCATGTATTCTTCTCCACTGACATTTGTCCATCTGCTAGGTGCCAAGTAATATAATAGGTTCAAGAAAACAAGATATTGTTTAGGCACATGAACAAAAACACTGTGGACTGATTCTGTTCTCCAGTATGAAGGGCTCAATAAATATTTTCACTCAGTTGTTTGCTCGTTAGTGCCTTTACTAGCATATATTTGCTAATAGGTTCTTTTGAGTATATGCACACACACTCAAATACACATTAATCCCTATGTACCATCCTTTAGAAATATTATCTGAACCATTAAAACCAAAGGTAGTCTACTTACATCAACATAAAAGGTATTTCAAAATGGAACTCTTTTATTACAAGTTGTGTTGCTGGTTGTGTCCTGCAGAATGACCATCTGTATTTCACTTCTGGGGACTCCTGTCCTATAGTTTAAGGTTCCTTTGTGCCATGCATCAAGAGATGTTGGTTTTGGAGCTTAGGAAAGCATTTACCCATCAGTCATTGAATAGCCCGTTTTTCTTACCTAGACCAGGCTGAATGTTTCATTATGTCCCATGTGCTGAGTTTCATTTGTAAAGATTTGCTATGGAAGCTGCTATTTTTATTCGAGTAAGAGATGGGTGGAGAGTTTCCGGAAGAACTGTAACTTTTGTGTAATTCTAGTACCTCTAACGCAAATTTTTATTTGCTGGGTTTTAATTCCTTATTAATGCAAAGCTTTATAAATGAATAGAAGGTACGTGTGAGTTAAATAAAATCCCAGAACATTGGGTTCCCAACCCCTTTCTACAGTCTCTCGTTTAGCCCACACATTATGACTCCCTGGTGAACAGGCAGATATCCACAGAAGAAATGTAAGGAAGTCCACTGCAGTGGAAAGCTAGAGCAGATGCTCCCTCTAATGATGCTGGCCTCTAAATCATCACCAGGAGCAGCCCCCATGCTCCTTTGGGTTTTGTCACGAAATAAACACTTCACGATAATTAAAGAATAATAAATTCTTCCATGATCATAAAATGTTGCGGATTAACTTTCTAAAGGCAACGTTGTTTCTTTCTCACTACCCTCAAGTTGATGCCAACTCAAAGTTTCCCTGGAGGAAAGGGTAGAACTGCCCCCCCCCCCCGTCAGTTTTCAAGACTGTAACTCTTACAGGAACAGAAAGTCATAGACATCTTTGAGATAATATTGTATCAGCAGTGGGATTTTTTATGTCTGTGGGTATATATATGTATGTATATGAAATTCAAAATACTCTTGATAATGTATCTGCAGAGACAAACATGCAGTCTTTATCCATAGTCCACTCCAGAGGTGATTGTTTTAACTAATCCCATTAAAATCTCACATAAGATGGGTCCCCCTATTTCTTTCTCAGACCGAATGGTAAAAATATCTAGTGTTCCTATCTTATGTCACAGAGCAGTGAAAGTTACTACATAGCAAATAAGAAAACTAATGAATAACATGTGCAGAAACTACAGCCAAAGGCATATTGCACTCCGTGCACTTCTAGGTTGGATTGCAAAAGACCACCCTCTGTTTGTGGAGCCACGGGGAAGAAAAGTGGACCTTTACAGTACACACTGGATAAGTAGTCTTTCCCCCAGAGGCTCTTACTTCTCCCAAAAAACAAAGCACAGCAAGGGAACAGAAGAGCACTGTGCCCCGCCTAAGTTCTGATGCACACCCAGGGATTTAAGGAAGAATGGAGAGAGTTTGTAGGATATTTAAGAATTACGTGCTGAGCTGCTTTTGATAAATGTTAAGTTCTAGATCTTTTATCCAAGCAGCCATGTAGGTGCATCATTTTCAAAGCATTTTCTTGAACCCTTGATATCAGCTCCTCTTTTTTCCCCTCCTGACCCCTTGATAAATTACAAGTTATTTTTATTTTCTTATACTACCCACTGTCTCCCTCCACCCACATTTCGGTTGTTCATTCCTCTGGGTGGGGGACATGCCTTGATCATTGCAATCTGTTCCTCCTTTCTTCCCCCACCTCCCCCCTACCTTCACGGTGCAGCTACTCCCATGACTGGACCTGAGGGATTTATCTGTCCTGGATTCCATGTGTCAAGAGTTCTTACCTGTACCAGTATACATGCTCTGGTCTAGCCCAGTTTGTAAGGTAGGACAGGGGTTATGATAGTGAGAAAGCAGTAAAGAATGAGAAGACTGTATGTTTCATTGACCCTATACTGCATCCTGCTGACCCATCCCTTCCTTGTGACCCGCCTTTGAGGAGCTGTGCAGTTATCTACAGATGGACTTTGGGACTCTGCTATG
This sequence comes from Nesogale talazaci, assembly GCA_004026705.1. Taxonomy (NCBI): domain Eukaryota; kingdom Metazoa; phylum Chordata; class Mammalia; order Afrosoricida; family Tenrecidae; genus Nesogale; species Nesogale talazaci. The sequence goes on along the minus strand of PVJH01001380.1, from coordinate 136,266 downwards.
ACCCCCCTTGTTTGCATCAATATAATTGTTTGTTTTCGACCCTGTGATACCCGGGCCCTGATCCCATCTGTACCTAGTGATCACCCCGGCTGGTGGGAGGCTGTGAATCTTTACAGGAGCAGAAAGCCTCTTTTCCTTTCCCAGAGCACAGCTGACTTTGTGGTTGTCAACCAACTCAGCCCACTCCACCGCCAGCCTGGGGAGCCACACGGGGCAGCGAAGGACCTCTAAAGTCACTAGGAGTCAGAAGCTGCTCCAAGAACTGCAGGTTATTTGGCTAATTCTCTATTCTCAACCATGGACAGGTTGGTTGTGGAAGACCTTACAGGGAATTTTCCTGGAGGGTGGTTAAAAAAAAATGTTCTGGATTCTTGTGGAAATTTTCAGAAAAGAAAAACTGTAGAGGGTAAAGAAAACAAATGAACTCCAATGAGTGAAGTATATATCTTCAAAGAAGTGGAAACATGGAAGAAAAGCAAAATGTAGAGAATTATGAACATGAAGCTTTAAAAAAGAAATGTGGCTTATGCTGTTTCTCTCTCCCTGAAAGTGGACGATCCTCTCCCTGGGAAGCTAACTCCAGTTATAACTCGCCAGAGGAAGCCTCTCTCAATCCTTGCTGATCTCATGATCCTGAGTACCGGTTACCACGGCAGGAAACTGTATACCACCCTTACTACTTGTCGTTCGTTGACTTTGCGTGCGTACAGACTCCATAGAGTTTGTCTACGGTGTGACCTTTCAGAAGCAGACAGACCTACCTCTGAGAGGCTTCAAAACTTTCAACTAGTGATCAAGCACCTATCAAATGTGCTACCCAAGGATTCAAGCTTATTACATTAAAAAAAAAAAAAACTACCCTCAAATTCACTGTCATCGATTCCATTCCAACACCTAGCAACCTACAGGACAGGGTAGAAATGCCCCTGAGGCTGTAACTCTTTAAAGACGTAGAGGGCCTCATCTCCCCCTTCCCGTCCCACTTATGACTTCGTGCCTTAGAATTTTGTTTTTCTGCCTTGTAAGCCCTCGTGGCACAGTTCTGGACTGAGGATCCAAAGGTCAGTGGTCTGAACCCACTAGTCACACTGCCAGAGAAAGATGCGACAGTCTGCTTTCATAAAGATTGCAGCCTGGGCAACACTGTGGGTAGTTTCATGTCTTGTAGAATCACAGAATGGCAACTCTTTAAGCCCCTATAGAATACAAACTGTTGTAAAAGTGGATCCGACGAGACACTGACTTTGACTGGAGGAGTGTAAGTACCCCTGGACCCCACATCCACCTTCAGACTTCTGAGTCGTACCTGCAATGCACAACCTAGTTGTTTCCTCTCTTTCCTGAAGCAGCAGGCTTAAAGCTCTAGAAAAACTCTCGGAGTTGCCACCATGTATACGATTGACATTAGGGTGAAGAAGATAGCTATAGGTAGAATGATTCGCTTCATTCCCAATTTATAGGACAGACTTCATGTTCTTTTGCACATTTATAGTTTGGTTAAGTGCCTTAGTTTTATTGTATTTTAAATGTTTAATTAATCCTCACTTAATCCTGGCATCATTGGCATAGAACTGCTGTTTAAACCCATCAGCTAGGAGGGCTGCTTCTGCTTCTGGCCTCCTCTTTCAAGATGCCCATCTGGAAGCCAATGTCCTTACTAGTGTCAGTTGCAGTCTAGTTCAGAAGTGTGCCTCTCACTGCAGTGTTTTTCTTTAGAAGGAAACAAAACAAACAAGCAGGCATTGGTTTTGTCCAGGCCATTCTCTAGGTAACCACAAGCCAAAGGACACCTTCCACCTGGGGTCAAAGTTTTAGAGCTGATTTTTATTTGGGAGGATTGAAAATTGCAGGGTGAGGTGGAGAAAGCCATCATGGGTTATGCTCGTGATGAAGAAAGGTTAATCCTGCTCCTTTTAGTGCATCTTTAAATCACTGTTCTTATTCTGTGTTAATTATAGAAGCAGGGATATGGTTTCCAGGTTCTACTGATCCCAGAGACAACTTTGTAACATATATTTATGCTGTGAACCTGTGCAGGGATCCTGCTAAAGATTTTTCAAGCGCTTCCTTCCTCTCCTATTTCCCATTTACCTTTTAGACTTCCTTGTGCAGCATTCTTTTTTGAAGTTTAATAGATGTCAACTCCACTACTTGTTCAAAATGTTGAGTGGCAGCCAGTGCACTCATCAGTTTGTATTAGCCTGTTCAGAGAAATTAAACAAAATGTGCAAAATAAATGAAAATTACTTTGGAAAAAGTGGGGGCTCTCCATTAACGTGTCCCTTAATGCCTGCTACTCATTCATTTCTTTGCTGTATTCGCCGTGACTTCATTTTTGTACTTTTTCCAGGAAATCTAAAGAAAAATTAAAAATAACTCACATAGAAAACATCTGTTGTGTCTCTCTTCTGGATCAAACAGTAGGAATACAAAGACAACGAGACTGGTTCCTACTGCCAGAAGCTCACAGCCTGATGTAGTGCTGCTCGGTCTTGAAATGAAACCCAGAACTCCAGACTGGAGCCTCCTGGAGACACGTGTTTGTGCAGAATGCCCACTGAGAGATAGTTTTCCAAAGAAACAGTCAGAAAAGATGTGAAGAAGAGGTTATCTTCAAGAAGCCCTAGAGGCATCATAGCTTATGAGTTGAGCTGTTAACCACCAGAAGTGCTCATCTTCCCAGTTAGCAGGTGTTCTCGCAGATATTAGACATCTACACTACTTAACCTTAATACAGAATTTAGTTCTGAGATTTTGTTTCTTTAAAATTGCGTAAGCTGAGTTTTTCTGTACCACTATTTAGTTACCATCATAGTAGCTTGCTGGGGCTAGTCCCTGGTTCCTTCTTCCTTGCTTCCTTTCTTTATAATTGTCAGTACAATATTGGCGCCATGTTTAAGTTAGGGCTACTAATGCATGCTGTCTTTGAACTCTAAGGTCACTACCTCTTCTTTATTTTCTTCAATGGTCTCTTAGGAGTTTTCAGTAAGTTACATCAGAGTTAGCACCAATATGGTTTGGGCTCTGTAGCAGAAGTTGTTTGGACAGATGTACAAATGTGCTTGATACAATTGATGTATGGATTGTTATAAGAGCCGCCAATAAAATGATCTATTAAAATAAAAATTTAAAAGAGAAGTTGCTTGGACTCTGCTCAGTCATTAGTCAACCATCAGCTTTGGAAGAACTCCGAGTCACGTGAACCCTAGTCACAAGCTCTTGTCTCCTCTCGGGTTGAAATTCCCAAGTTCAGGGTAGTGTCTAAGAACACTTCAAAGGGTTAACCAAATCCATGTTTTTAATTTGAGATTGAAGTTGTTTTAAGAGTATGGAACCTTCACTGAGATCAGCTCTCAGAGGTCCAATATCTTGATCATTGAGCTACTACAGCGTATCTGTAGGGAGAAGATGAGACTGTCTGCTCATTTGAAGAGCTCATTTTTAAAACCCTTGTCTCTGAATCCATTTGATGCCAGAGAATTTGGGGGCTGGGGGATTGTTTCCAATATTCTAAGAGTTGGTGGTTTGACTGCCATTCAACAGTCTTTCTGACTTACTTTTTCTATTTAAAAATAAAGCATTAGATATTCTGTTGTACTTATTAGAAAATAATGAAATGTTATTGATTCATACTGGCGTCTATGGAATAAATGTTATTTATTCTAATAACAAGACATTCTTGCTTTTAATACCTGACCATTTGTCTGGAAGAGCTAGCTCTCTCTCTCTCTCTCTCTCTCTCTCTCTCTCTATATATATATATATATATATATATATATATACACACACACACACACACACACACACACATATACACACACACATATATATACACACACATATATATCCCTTCAAGTCATAACCAGGTTAGCAACCAACTAAGCATTTGCAAACATAAGACTGCACAAACGGTTCTCATTAGAGAGCCATTCTTTTAGATCTTCAGCTTTCTCTTCTTGGACAAAGTAAAGTTTCAAAACCCCTTTTTATCAGAAAGGAGAGGTAATTGATCATCTGTTTTAATTCCAGGGTTTCTCCTCTTCAAAAATCTGAGGTTGTTGAGATGGTTAAGAAACAAGTCAAAGTCATAACACTGGCGATTGGTGATGGAGCGAATGACGTCAGCATGATACAGACGGCGCACGTTGGTGTCGGGATCAGTGGCAACGAAGGTCTCCAGGCAGCCAATTCCTCGGATTACTCCATAGCTCAGGTAAAGGCGCATTTCCCAAAGACCCGCCATTGAGCTCAGTCTGCCAGCACCATGAAGAAGAAACTAGTAACTGCCCCCCCTCACCCCCTTTTCTTTTATAGTTCAAGTATCTAAAGAACTTATTGATGGTTCATGGTTCCTGGAACTACAACAGAGTCTCCAAGTGCATTTTATACTGCTTCTACAAGAATATCGTCCTCTATATTATTGAGGTAATCACCGGTGTAGGTTAAAAAAATCCTTGCCGCATTACACAACTTTCTTAATAAGCCGGACATTGTCCTTCAGTGTCTTTTTTTTGTAGAACATGTTGAAATATTATTTATTATCATGTTGATTTCTTTTTAATTTTAATTTTTTCATGTTCATTTCTTTTTTAAAATGTAGATTTTATCGGGGGCTCTTATAGCTCTTATAACATTCAATACATCATTTGTATTAAGGATATTTGCACATGTTGCTATATTCATTTCCAAATATTTTCTACTTGAGCCTTTGGTACAAGCTCCTCTTTCCCCCTTTCCTCTAGTCCTTCAGTGTTTTATCCCCTGATTTGCCCAGTTTCATTTTCAAGATGGGTTGAAACAAGGGGTCAACCATGGAGATTAAGTAATGTGAAACTTCAAATGTTGTATTACTTTGATAGGAATGCGTCTTTCAATAGATAAAACCTAGGAGTGATGAACCTACAGGGACAGCAAGTGGAATAAGGGTTTGGAGTAGGAGGAGGGCATGGGGTAGAGGGAGATGATGTCCAGAGTGCAGGAAGAAAAAGCTTCCTTGGAAACTGATTGTGGTAGCAATTGCACAATACTACTTGACGGGCTGGAATGTTATATCTATTAACTCCCAATTAATAATACAATAAGATAAATACTAAAAGAGGATATGTCCATCTAGAGTTATGGGTACAATACAACCTACCTCCCGGGGTCACACTACTTCCTGGCTGTGTTCTTAAGAGTTTGTGGGGAAGCCGGGAGGGGTGCTTATGCGTCTTACTTGTCAGCTTTACTTTGCTGTGAAAACTGGTTCAGCTCACCGCCTCCTCAGTGGTGTGGAAGCTGCGTGCGTGGCTCACAAGTGAGGGTGATTGTGCTAAAGCATCTGTTTTGAGTTGGAGTTGGGACTGTCGTTTCAAAGTGAGCACATTTCCATACCATGGAAAGGCAAGCAGAGATGACAAAATGATAACAATTTATAAATTATCCAAGATTCTTGAGGGAGGCGAGAGCCGGAAGGGAGGAGGGGAAATGAGGAGCTAATACCAAGGGCTCATGTAGAAAGCAAATGTTTTGAGAATGAGCGTGGCACCAAATGTACAAATGTGCTTGACACAATGGATGGATTGTGATGAGCTGTATGAGCTCCCAATAAAAAAGAAGTTTTAATTTAAAAGAAAAAGGCAAGCGTAAGTCAGACATTCATAAGCTGGGACCACCTGCAGTGTTTTCAGTTTTATCAAGCTAAAACTTATATATATATATATATATATATATATATACACACACATAGATATATACCTAGATATGTGTATATATACATGCATATATTAATATTATTTAAACATGAGAAATTATTTGGGTCAATACATATATGGGAGCAAATATATATATACACAGATATGTACCTAGATATGTGTATATATGCATGCATATATACATATTATTTAAACATGAGAAATTATTTGGGTCTATACATATAGGGGAGCATATTAGAGAAGAAAAGTAAATGCATGAGAAGAACAATACCTAGGCTAAAAGTTCTTGTTCTGGGTGGATCAAAAAATAAAATCAGGTTGTACATGGGTACCTAGGTAAATTTTATGTTTCAAAACTTCAATTTCTGTGATCTACAGATAGTCTTAGATCTGTTTTGATTTCTGACTTTGGTGAGTGACAAGTGTTCATATAATGAGGAATTCATCTAAAACTTATCACAATATCCTGTCCCTGTGTATGAGTAACCAAGAGTTTTGTCATTCTTTCTCATATACCAATGAAGGCATGATTATCAAAACAAAGGGCGTGCATCAGGAATATAACACCTAAAAGGCTGCATTGCATCCGACTGAGTGTAGTTTGAGTACCAGGCACTAGACCTGGTCCAGGGGCTGCGCTGTCAATCAAGCCTGATTCTTGCCTGTTGTCAGCTTACTGATCAAAACACAATGAGACATGTGTGACTTAAATTTTTCTAGGAGTCACACTGAAAAAAATAAGGAAGTAATAGTCAAATTAATTATATCGATGGTATTTTGTTACTCCGTCCAACATGTTCGAAATATTATCACTGCCGATGTAGTCAATTTGAGTTTTACACTTACAGCACATCTCAATTTCAACCAGCCACAGTTCAAGCATGCAATAGTTATTTGTGGTCTGTGGATAGCATGTTGTATATCACGAGATCGACATGGCAGCCCCTTGTATGGTAGAGTAGAACCGTGTCCCACGGGGGTTGTGAATTGAGTTGAGTAATCTAGAGAAGCAATGCCAGTGACATATGTGTATGCGATTAGAAGAGCTGTATCAAGAAATGGTTTCTACCATTGCAGGGAAGTCCAGTCCAGTCCCGTCCCAGGATGTGGTAGTTCTGAGTCAACCTAAGGGATCTCCTAGATCCCATATATTGTTCTTTACCACCACTCTGCAACATTATTCCAATTTCCCCTTGATAATCAAGCTCAGGCACACCATTTGCATGGTTCTACTACTCTACCTCTTGATCCAGAGGCAAGAGGAGTCCAAAATGGCCAGGACACTTTCTTAACTTCTAGTTTGGTGAGATCAGTAATGTGTCTCCAGGTGTGAGCATCCTTCCCTATGGAACTAAGACCTCTAAACCCAAAGCGTAGAAGGTTGCAGGGACAGGAAGTGAACTTGCAGTGATTGGGTCATGACCAGTAATAATGAAAGCTGCTGCCACTCCCATTTCCCCCAGTTGGTTCCTGGACAGGAATTCTGGCCATTGGAGTAATAGCTCCCTGGTTCAGAACATTTACAGCCTTCTGGAGAATGATGTCCCAACTTTGCAAGGGGTTGCCACAAAGAATTATATAGCCAGGCTTTTCTTCCAAGGTGAAATAAGTAGACTAAATAGTTAAACAAGGGTCTGATCAGTGAATTATTTATTACTTTTGATTTTACTTAAGGATTTCTTTTCATCATCAGAAGCTATGTTCATAATACTTCAACTTGAAAGGTTATCAATTTCATGTTCCTCTTTCAGGTTGCAAAGCTTGACAATCTGCTCTCTAGAAATTAATAAGAACATCTGTCATCTTGTACTCAGGCCCGCATAAGCCTGTCCAAGCCTCCTTTACAAATGTTCCTTGGTGCCACTTTGCCCTCTAATTTGTGGGCAGTGTTTTACACAACTCCAAGGAGAAACACAACCTAACTACTCGCTATATGGAAGGTCTTCACACCAGGAAAAAACAATCAGTAGTTTCTACACTTTCCCTGTTAGTCCGTTGGTTGGAAACTTCTGTATCTTTGATTCAAGTCTCCTTGCTGCCCCTGTTAAAAAAGATGTTTATCTCTGTACTAAATGTTCACAGAGCACAGTTCTTCTTCTAAGTCAGGCTAGTAAAATGCAAACTTAATTTTGAAGTATGTGGACCTGGATCTATTTATTGGTGACTGAAACTTTGGAATTATAATACTTGGAAACATAAACAAGCTAATTCATGAACTTATCTAACTTTGAGTACTATTGGGTGAAGTAAGGTATACATTAAATTTAAGTGAAGAACTAGATGGATGCACTCTCTCAAATCCCCCAAATGATGTGATTTTTCTGGTTAATCAGTCTTCAATTTCACTTGGAACTTAAAGGTTTTCTATGAGGTAATTGCTAGATTTAATCATCTGGATTTGTCTGTATGTAGAAGTAAATGCACCACTGAAATCTCATAAATGTGATGTACCAAGTTTTACATATATGTATGTGCACATATTTGTATATATGTTTAGAAGTTTTTTATTCTTTTCCAAAATATTTATTTTCACTTCTCTCTATATTTCTGTCTTTTCTACTTTTATTTTCTTTTAATCCCCAAACACTGACATTCAAAAGTATATCAATTTATATATAATTTTGTTACATAGACTTTTGAAGACTTTAGGCATATAAAGGCACTGTTGACACAAATTTAATTTTATAAAAGTGAAATAAGAGCGGCCATTTTAAAACCTAGATTGTTTGGCAGTCTACAATGAAGTGAGCAAAATGTTAAGTTCTAATGGTGGTGTAAAGGATATAGTAAGCACAAATGAAGAATATGTCTGTGCTCTCTTCCAAACCCAGGATGATGTGACTTGTGTTTGATTAGCCTTAAATTTCACTTGGCTTCTTATTTAAAGACTTTCAGGAGATATTTAGCACCACTCAAATTCTTTGCACTTGAAAAAGGAAGTAAGTTATACTCTTTACCGGAAATCTCATTTTTCAGTTATTTTTCTTTTAGCACTTTATGGAAATGTACTTTGAATATAATTCCACAATCTTGGAAACAAATTGACCTTTTAAATCAATTCCCAGATACCCAGCTTTTGCCAGCTAAAACAAGTTCTGCAGATGTTAATGGCTCATGTCAATACTGCCAGTGAATAGACAGAAAACACATCGTTGAATGTCTCTAGTAAGGACAACTGCTCATTCAGCATCTCTCCTTTCAAGGGTGTGTGTGTGTGTGTGTGTGAGAGAGAGAGAGAGAGATATCAGGCATGGGAGCAGAGGACTCATTGACCATTTGTAAGCTGCTGTTTAATATGCAGAAATGCACCGTCAGGAAAAGGCTGAAGCTTTAGCTGCCACGCCTCCGTTGGGACATGGAACATAGAAAATAATACCAGGAGAGGCAGGTCTGAAGTTTCTTGGCTAAGAATGGAATCATCTATGGGTTTAATAGATTGCACCCGCTTTTCCCATTGCTGTATGCCAGGAATGTGGCCATCCAGCCCCGGTGCTGCAAATTATAGTCAAACCAATAAATGCAGGTACTATGTGGGTGGTGGTATGTACTGCTTACTTACAGTGCTCTCCCAATCGCACCTTGAGGTGGTCATTTGAATTGTTGGCTCTTCAGATTTATGTTCTTTACATATATTTGGTTTTGTGTACTTTTTGTTTTTAACATTTTTTGAAATTTTCTCTGCAACAATTATTTTTCCCTAACAATTATTTTTCTTTCAAATGGTTTCCAGGTAAGCTCCCCAAACAAGGTAATCACTGTAGTGTTCAAAGTCTTTGATTAAAGTCAGTAAGGTGCTACCTCCCCAGCAAACTGTACAGTACGGTACCATGGATTCCCCGTGAAGCTGTAAATAACCCCACGTCCCCTGCCTCCTCCAGGAGTGAATGTTTTCTTTCTGTTTGCATGGTTTCGATTTTAACTAGTTACCACAGACTAACTTCAAATTGGCCTCTGGGCAAGCTCCTACATTGTTAAATAAAAAACCTTCTCTTTTCCTTTCAAAATGTATCAACTTGAATTTCAAAATGGTGGTAGGAACATGTGAGATACTTTCTCTTGCAGTTTTTCCTTTTAAACTTTTTAAAAGAAGCTAAAACAGTAGCTTTTGCAAAAACACCCGAAGAGAGGTTTAATGAAACAAATCAAAAACAAGCCCATGCATGTATCCATGTACCTTCTAGTAGGAAAAAATTTTAAAGCTAAAAATGCTACGCTGAGAGTCATGTACAAATGTTTTCATTTCTGCGGTGTCGGATTTGAGCATAAATGTTAAGTTGAAGCTTGTTAGTTTGTTTGCAAAATCTTTCCTTTAAAATTCCTTTAAAATCACTGATTGGAAAGAGAAAAAAATGATTTGAAAGGAAGGTATTAACTTCCAAGTTTTTGAGTCGGCGATGACTGTCACGTACTTGAAGCTAAGGGACCATCCCCACTTGCATATGTTTGCCCCACACAGATTCATCAACATAAGCATAGGATGTACCATCTTGCGGGTGCACTTTTAACTAGAATCGAGGTGCCAGATTGGGTCCATTAGATGAATTTGGTATGCACGTAGACCTTTGACTTTCTTCAGGCCAACAAAGTTTGGACAATGCTTCAGAGACTGAAGCAGCCATCAGTGAAAATGTGTGTTTAAAAATTCCTTTTAAAAAAAACTAATTAATTTTAAAATATTTTCGTCCTTTTTCCATCATACCCAAAGAAAGAGCCTCTTGGTTTGTATTCATCCCACAGATCAGAGTCGCCTTCTCAGGCTCGAGTACCATCACCATCTCGGGGGGTATCACCAATATGTATTTACATAATCCGCATCTCCGAAAGGTCAAATGGGAACCTACAATGTGGAGCATGAAAATCTGTCTTGTCAACTTGCATCCGCTTAATGCTGGAAGGGGGGAGGGGGAAACTTTAAAGTCAACAACAGCAGGAGACTCAAAGAATTAACTGGGTGGACATGCTACATCCTTGAAAGTTTGCAGGTGCAAGTAATCTGGACCCTGATTTAAGGTTCAGAATTTTTTCTGAAAATGCATTTAACAAAGCATGTAAGAATTTCTGACATCACCCTGGATTTCTCTGCCCTTGTTGCCGTGGCTGCTGCCTCGGTCAATTCTGGCGCAATTTGAATTTAGCTCTCTTGTGAGTGGGGAATCTGCTGGAAGCTGTGGGTTGGGTGCAGGGCTACTTTTGTTTTCTGTTCCATGTCACAGAGCATGCGGTTTTGTTGTTGTTGTTGTTGCTGTTGTTTTCATGCACCTTGCGTCATGCCCTTCCACTGCAAAGAAGGAAGATCGTGTAGGTCTAGAAAGTGTTCCTCGGGAGGCCAGCCTGGGTAGATATTGAGAAACGGTGAATTTGTAGCAATTCATCCTTCCATAATGAGGTTAAATGAAACGTGAAGTGTAGCCAAGTCGCTGCCCCTTGCAGTCAAAAATTCACTTGACCGGCATGTCAAGACTGCTTTCCTTGAGCCGTTTCTTGTTAATGTTATGTTTTGATTTTGTGTTTGCATTTATAGTAATCTCACTTCTGGGCCAGCCTTTTTACTCTTTCTAATTATTTTGATTTTAAGTTACCACTTAGGTCTGTTTTTTCTTTTCTTTTTCTTTTTTGTAATGTAGGTAGCATGGAATTACTGGTAGTCATTTTAATTTTTCATTTCATGCTGGAGAAAACTTTCTCCATTGTGTTTCCAGAGTTGAGCTATTTAAGAGAATTGCAGATATATGTAAGTTCTTCAAGATTTATTTCTATGAAGCATCCAATTTCATTTTAAAAAACAGCTTCATCCAGATGTAACTTTCTGGTGAAAACACTAACCAAGAATTATAAAGATTTTCTTCTGCAAGTACTTTGACACTTAAGTTCTAAATCTCGGAATTCATCCTAAGAAAATAGAGAGATGTAAGACTTTTGCACAAGAGTTTTAATGAGAATTACCTATAATAACAAAAATTGGAAGCGAGCACATTGTCCAAAAATAATTACGTCCATGGTATAAAGATCAGCCATCTGTAAACAGAATTTTAAAGAATATGTAACAACTTTAAAAATACATCTTATGTAATATTAATGGGGGGTAGGGGGTGGGCAGAGCTGGCACTAATATTACGGACAGTAGGTTTCCTGGAAGGTACATTTGTGATGATACATAAATTATATGAATTTGCCAATGCAAAGGAAAGTAGTAAATGCATTACTGCTATAGGAAATTATTGTTTTATTTTCTGTGCTTTCTAAATAAGCACATATTTTATAATAAGTAACTAAACCATAGTATCAATATTTTGAAAGAGAATTAAAGTTCTAAAAGCTTAACAGCCTCGAAGGAGCAAGATTGAAAAATACTTTCCAAAAATAAAGTTGCGGTTACTTTTTTAAATTTTTAATTTTTCTCCTAACACAAAGTTTAGAGAAAGTTGGGGGGGTTTTTTTTGTTGTTGTTGTTTTAATTTAACAACAGGAATCAATTCTGCCTTATACTTATAGAAGCCTAAATAGCAAAATACTTTAAAAGGTAAAGCAATACCAAGTTCAAGAAAATTGCCAAAATACTCTGGTAATGTCAACCAAATTACACCTTCACCAATTTTTTTTCAATTTAATATCATCCACACTTTTAAAATATGTTACCCTTCCTTAGACATAGCCCAAATTTAGCATTTGGACTACAGAGCAGTGAATATATTTTTAATATTTATTAATTCCTAAATTTATGCGGCAGATTCTAAGCAATGCATTTATATTTTTTAAGTTCTAATGTGGGGATTTGTGCTGCTTTATTCCTAGATCTGGTTTGCCTTTGTTAATGGCTTTTCTGGACAGATCCTCTTTGAGAGATGGTGTATAGGTCTTTACAATGTGGTAAGTTCCGGGCATTTGACCATTCCCGTTCTGTTGACGACTTTGAGGTAAACGTGCAGACTGCATTTGGTTGCCCGGTATAATCACTGGTTTGTGCACTTCAGATGTTTACAGCGATGCCTCCCTTAACTCTGGGGATATTTGAGAGATCCTGCAGAAAAGAGAATATGCTGAAGTACCCTGAATTATACAAAACGTCTCAGAATGCGCTGGACTTCAACACCAAGGTAAGGCACGGCCCCCGATGTTTATTCAGTGGGGCTTCCTTTACTCTTCTTACTACTGTGGGGAGCGAGTCTTCCAAAACCAGGGGCGCTAATCCGAAATGAGTTGGCCAGCCTTTGCAGGATACATTTGCTAAAAGCTCTAAAGTGAACCGAGAAGGTTGTTTTGTGCAAAAATCAAAATGCAGCCACAACACCTCGCAGGCTGTGTGCCAGGCAGCAGGAGAGCTGAGTCTGGTGGAAAAGACACTGCATTCCTGGCCTCTGTCTCTTTGTCCTTGCCGTGTCCTGGGGACATACTTGCTCCTCCTGACAGCCAGTCTTGCTGGCCGGACCAGGGCGTTCTCACCTTTGGTGATGGGAGGGAGTGAGGGGGATTCTGTCATGCTTCGTTAGTTGTTTGTCCTAGAGAATGCCTTTTATCCTCCTTAGAATCTTATATTTTTTACATTGGGCATCAAAGAGTAAGAGCTCCTGGAAAGTAGCACACCTAGTGGCCCTCCCACTGTTTCAAGAGCGGGAAAAGGAAGTGATTCCCACATCGAATGTGGCATGCACTCTTGGAGCTCATCTCCTCTGTCATCGGCCATGGGCCATTGTCGTCTCGTACACTCTACGGCAGTGCTCTGACCCGTAACAGAAATGTCTCATTGTAAGCACAATTCACTTTAAAAGGCATTTGCACCACTCCCTGTCTGCTCATAATTCAAGTTTCCATGGAGTGAGAAGGGGGAAAAATTAACTTTAGCGTGATGAAGGTAGATGCTATTTTGAAATAGTAATACCCGTAATTGTGGCTCTTATTCATTTTATAAGAGCAACCAAATTGCACCTCCACCAATTTTTTTTTCAATTTAATATCATCCACACTTTTTTAATATGTTACCATTGCTTAGCTGTAGCCTATATTTAGCATTTGGAATATAGAGCAGTGAATGTATTTTTAATATTTATTAACTCCTAAATTTACCCAGTGACACACATTCTCAATAAACCAAGAAAATAGAGTGGAAAAGGTGTTGAGGTGCTGTAAGTGATAGGGCTAAGTACCTAGCTACGATGCTGTTCTACTGAGTCTAGGCCTCCCAGAATGCAGGTGTCCACACCACTTGGCAGGATTCTTTTTTTAAATCTTCAAAGCTTAGACATCCTTTGATTGCTTTGATTGGTTCCAAAAAATATCCCCCTTGCCCTGGTAGTCCCCGTTACTACTTCTGTTCATATTATGCGATGGCTCCGCTCTTACTTTTGAATTTCTTATTTTTAGATTTGTTTCTGATGCTCACCGTATAATAAATTTTGCCACATTGCTCAATTTTTTTTTCATTACCCATGATGAGTGTTTTCAAATGATGGAAAGCCACAATTGGGCTGATACAATGGACAGTGAGCACTTGTTTCCCTGAAAGAGTAGTCTGGGAATAAAGGAATCCCCCAACCTACTGGGCAAAGGGCAATAATTCTCACCAATACAGACAGTGTCATCAAGTCAGCCACAGATCATAAGCTGTAGCTCAGTGCCCAGATTAGTATCTCATGAGCCACCTTCTGCGCCACAAACTTGCCAGTGCCACAGAAGTTGATCCCTGCAGGATCACACAAAGCCATCCGCGAAAAGACGCGTCTTTTCATCGCATTCTGATGCCACTGCGTATTGCATTGTGGTCACAGTTTGGTGGCTGGGCAAAAAATGAAGCAGGTAGTGACCTTTTAATGTGAGAACATCTCATTCCTTGGGCCCTTTGTTGTCCAAAAGTATTTTATTAGAAAAGTCACCAGATGATGCCATGTTTATCGGTCTTATGATTTCAAAGTAGCATCTACCATCATTATTCTAAAGTTACTTTTTTCCCTCTTCACACTCCATGGAGACCTGAATTATGAGCAGACAGGGAGTGGTGCAAATGCCTTTTAAAGTGAATTGTGCAGACAATGAGATATTTTTGTTACTGGGTCAGAGCCCTCTCATAGACTCACATTCGTGAGGTTTCTACGCAGTAGTCATTCTTGTAAGGTCTATATGTGTATTTTTTTTTTAATAATTCCAATGCTTCAGTTAAGCCCCATATAAGTGTTTGAAAATTCAGAGACAAGTGGCTACAAACCGCATAGTGGTGTCCACAGCATTGCAGTGAGTCCAGAGCAGAAACGCATTGTCGCCCTGAATGATGATGCCTGCGTTTGTTATGGTAAAAAGGGTCAGAGGCGCTCAGGTCATGACAGGGGTTAAAGGATTAGCATGTGACAATAAGTTCGGTCAGGAAAATGGAAAAGTAGAACTAATTTTTCTTGCACCCACCTGTGCTTTCTGTCAAATAAAACCGTGTGGTAATGACATAGTGAGGAGAAGAGACAAAGGTTAATGAGTAACACAAGTTCAAATGTGTAACGTATTGGAGCGTCAATTGGGTCACACAATGCTATGTGCCTCAGTGAGCTAACAAAGGCGATTGAGATCACAGTGGGAAATTTTGGGAGGCAGGCAACTTAATTTCTGTTGTTTGAACAGCTTAGAACCATTAATGCATGCCAATTTTATTTGGCATACCTTTGGTTTGCAAGCAGCACTTTTAAGTGACAAAACTACAACCGCTTCTGAACATAAAAGGGGCATAAGACTGCTCGATGGTGTTTCTATAACTTAATCCCACACGCACGTTACAAAGAGGGAACCAGCTAACTAGCTGTCTTGTGCTGGCAATCCCGTGAATGTGAGACAGTAACAACGACTAAATGATGTTGTCATTATGTGAAGCTTGGTAGTAACAGGTGCTCAAAAATTTGGGAAAGCCTTTTATAAATGTAGTCATAGTCGGAATGCTTTGTTTTAAGGGCGGATAGCACATAAATGTCACACTTAATATTTTATTGTATAATGTGTGTCTATGTAATGCACGCATATATGTAAACAGAGAAAATGCATGCTCTTCTGAACATTCAAAAGTTTATACTTCTGTTGTACATGAGAAGGAGGAAGGAGGGGGTCGCCCAAATTATCCTCTTCTCAAAAGTCTATTCTTCTAGAATTAGGAAAATAGCCCTCCTTAAGGAATATAATGGCCTGCGTTTATTTTAAATTCTATTTTTTTCAGGCAAGAAATTACACTTCTGATGCTTGCCTTTTAAAAACTAATGGGGGGACAAAAAACTCCAAGTGAAGCTGAAAAAACATTTTGAGAAACATAAAAATAAATAAATGACCCATGAAGGTCTAAGAGGCAGAAAGTGTCTGTCAGTTCTATTAATTCACAGTGGTGGCCCGACAGAAACACGTTTTGTGAATCTAGCTCGCAGATAAAAAGAAAGGTCAGAGTTCACGGCGCGAGTTGATCGCAAATGGTTCTCATGGATTTTTGTTTTCCCTCAGGTTTTCTGGGTTCATTGTTTAAATGGCCTCTTCCACTCAGTTATTCTGTTTTGGTTCCCACTAAAAGCCCTTCAGTATGGTAAGTAGAAAGGATATGAATGCTAAGAGATGACTTTTTCCTTTTTTCAGAAAAATCGCTCATTGTCAGGGTATGTTAAAAAGTACAGCAATGCTTTTGTTGGGGGGTGTTTTCCGTAACTGAAATCGCATGCGTCCCGAAGTCGTACACACATTAAAGATTTTTATTATTCCTTGGAGAGCAAAGTGATTTAATATAAGCAAAGGTTTTCTTCTTTACTTTTCATGTGTTTCAAACTTGCAGAGAATTAATTTTAGAACACATCCCCCTCCCCCCTCTTTGTTGATGTATAGTTTGAAGACAGTGAGTGGTCATATTTTATGTAGTCTATTTATTATGCCTGTGGGACGTGTATCCAGTTCTTTATACTGAGCCTAATCAGACATGCTGGTGTTTTCAAGTGTACTTGAGCTGATGTTTGAATGGGATTTTAATGCTTTTATATTCATCTTGGAAGGTGAGCGCTTTCTCTGCTCATGTTCAGGGAGTTATTTTATTCCATCTGCTTTGAGAGATAGGATCATGGTGTGTTTCCTCTCTGCGTAAAAAATGATTAAGTGGCCACTTCAGGAATGAGATCCCTGTGATGCTTAAGTGGGTGCTGCAGAGTCCAGGAACAGATGTCACCTAGGCAGCCATGCAGCACCTCTGACCCCAAACAACAATCCTGAAAACCCGCACGGACACGGTGATCCTTTGTACATACATCCTGGCCCTGTCTTGTGAATTAGTGATGGCCAGCTGAACAAGTGGTGGTGGGCTCTGGTCCACCTACTATCTCTTTTCCACAGGCAGCTAGAGCGCTCCTTGTAAAAGGTAGGTCAGATCAGGTGCCTCCTTTCTCACAAACCCACAAAGACTTCCAGCACCTTTGGACCAGAATCCTCAGCCCACACCCTCTGCTTCTCCTCTCCAGTCCCTCAGGGCCAGTCTCCTGGCTGCCACCTCATCTTTGTCTCAGATGCTTGGCGAGCTCCTTTCTCCAAGTCTCTGCTCAGGGATGCCCTCTCAGAGCACCCTGTTCTCCCTCCCCCGACCCCTGTTCTCCTCACTGTAGCTTCAAGCTTCACGGTGTTTACCTCATAGACTAGGATTTATTTGTGCGTGCTCTCTTGTTTTTCTCCTCTGTCACACTCCAAGCTGCAAGAGGGCAGGGCAGGGTCAGTCCAGTTCACGGCTGCCGTTGCAGGGCCTTGAACTAGCTCTGGGTGGGCACTCGGGAAATTGTCCATAAACGCACGAGCCCCCATGATTTACATGAGCTGAGAGAGAAGGCAGTGGTTTAATGTCGTAGGCTGGGACTCTCCTCTCCTCTTTATCAATTGCTCTTCCAGGGCAATAGCGAGTGTCTGATCTTCTCGACCTAGATATGACCCAGATAACACAATTCCAGAAGGCCAGGAGAAGGATGAATGGTGGTACGACTTAAAACTCGCCTGTTAAAGCATACAACTCTAGTTTTAGTATCTTCCCCACATTTTGCAGCTGCCACCTCAAGGAGAAAACTTTCGAAGAAGGCCTGCATGCAGTCACTCATAACTAATGCAGGACTTCGATTTAGAAAATTTGGCACAATAATGAATAGGATCCATATAGCCTAAGAAATCACACCCTGAGGGAGATTTACAGCTACCTCTTACGTGATCTAAGTGGATACTAGACCTCGCTAAGGATTCCGTATGGTCTGATCTGGGAAGAGGTCCCTGCCAGCACCACCTGGCCTGGTTCATCTGTGTTTGATTCTAGCATGATTGGTCCTGTCACATTCGGCTTGGAATACCTATTGTGAATGGGGTGCCTTTAAATATTGCTTTACATCCCTGACAGTGGGTTTTTTTAATTTTCAGCTGGGCCAATGATGTAGTGATTCGGTTGTTTCAATAGTTGGGTGCGTTTTCGCCAACACGTCTTCCCTGACTATCACTCCCAGAGCCGGTTCCAGCACCTGGCCACCCCAGGGGCCGCTCCACAGGGAGGTCGGCAGCAGGGGTCTCAGAACCATGTCACCAGGTCTTTCTTTGGCGGCGTCTCTACTGAGTCCCAACCCTGCGACTTTTCACTGGTTCTACTGAGCTGCTCCACACAGGGCACCCTCCCCTCATCGGGAGCCATGTGTTTCTGTCACAGTCACGCCGTCCGAGGTCCATAGATCTGGGATCATTGGTGCTCCCCAGGTCTCTTCGAGTTGCTTGTCTAAATCCTGCTTGGTCCGAGGCCAACAGTTTTATGGAAGGATATTAAGGCAGCTCCCTCGGATTCTCACCCAAATTGTTAGCAAAGTTCCTTAGAGGTCAGAGTTGCCTTCTTCTGGCCTAATGCCCAGAGCAGTAGGGTTGGGTTTTTTTTTTAATTATTATTATTATTATTATTATTTGGCTTTTTTTTGTATGGACCCTGAGACTTGCTTACAAGTCAACTCTTTCCATATTCTAACTGTTTGAAATGTAGCGGTCAAGGTTTAATTGTGCCACTCATCTCTATAGCTATTCTGTCAGACTCTTTAGGGTGGTTTTTGAAGTCGTCTCATTTTTGGCCCCATTCCGCATGGTCTCTCCTTCTTTTCTTCCAGGACGTTGGGGCTTTTTCTTCAAAAGAATTCTGAAAGAGCAGCATTCGTTTTCTTCTCTCACAGACCTCTCTTCTTTTCATGCAGGTACCGTATTTGGAAACGGGAAAACCTCCGATTATCTGCTCCTAGGAAACTTTGTTTACACTGTGAGTGAGGAGATTTGCCTTGTTTGCATGTGAAACAGAGTCATACTCGCTCTTTCCACTTAAATGGGGCCCTCTCTGAATCGCAGGGCCATTGACACTTGCCTTTGAAAGCAGAGTAAGATATTTTGACTTCCAAGGACTGTTGCACATGACCTTTTTAAAGCTACATCTAGATTTCCTGTCATTGCAGAACCTTGACTGTTTTCAACATCCCCGCTTTATTGGTAGTGCCTCTCCTCCTCCCCACCACCTCCCCACCAACCCCCCTGCAAGTTGGCTTTCTTTTTCTTCTTTGGTCTTTTTGCCTCCATTATCAATGACAGGAGAAAGATGAGGCTTTCTGCTCCAGGGAAGAATTCCTGTCTCAGAAACAAACAGGGGCAGTTCTATCCTGTTCTGCTGGGTCTCCAGGAGTCGGAACCGACTCGAGGGCCTTGAGTTTGACCTGGTTGTATTGTCAGTGCGTTCCAGAATTGGTAGCAAATATCACTGCATGGTTCTTAGACCTGAGACCAGTCATTGCTGTGCAGTCTGGTGATCGTTACGGTAGGAGAAAGTCTCCAGACCCTGGGGCCTGCGACCTGTGCTGGCCCACAAGTCAGTCTGCTAGGTGCTTGCCCAGGGCACTCGCTGTATGCAAGTCCCTCCCTGGCACTAAATGAGCCCAGCACCGTTGGAAAGCCTGTTTCCCCTGGAAAGTCAAATGCGTGGTTTGAATGCTAATGCCCAAGGTCACACAATTAGTATCCGAACAAAGTTTGCTCCAACCTTCAACGCCGAATTCTCCGTCCAAGGCTCTTCCTCTGGACTCCTGTGCCCAGGCTGGACAAAGCGCCATCTGTTCTGGAAAGGAGTGAGCGCTCTGATTGGCTGATGCCGTTGGTAGGAAAATTGCTCTGTGGTTTTTCACTCTCCACTGTGGACACAGCTAAATGGGAGGAAGTGAAGGTCCCAGGGGGAAGAAAGGGTTTGGCATCACTGGCACCCCATTCTGCGGATTTAAATCCACTGAAGTAGTTACTAGGAAAAGCAACAGAAGGTTTGAGGGCTAGGAACTTGACCGCATGATTGCAAATCAGAAATATGTAAATTGTGGGTGGAGTGAGGTAGAAATTCCCCAGGGAAGGAACCTGCTGGCACATGTGGTTAAGCAATCGGTTACTAACTAAGAGAGTGGCCCTTCGAGCCCACCCAGTGCTCCTCGGATGAACCTGCTCCCATTAACATTGCAGCCCCCAGACCCTGGGGGTGCTTCTGCACTGATACCAGGGGTCACAGGGAGTCAAATTCACCTCCACAGAACAAGGACAAAGCACATCACAGGCATCTCCTATGGATGCTTTAAAGTGCCAGAGGACCCAGATGGGGATTTTTAAATTCTCATTTTAGAATTTTTCCAGAGCTTTATTTAATTGTTACACTTTAATAAGCGCCTTCTTTCCAAAGGCATTTATCCCGAATTTCCATTTGTAACCTTGTGGGAAAGACCATCTGTCTTCTTTTTCCCCTGAACTTCAAGATAGTGCAGACACAGAGACTGTGGGCAAACTTGAAGGCACCCTGAAGGGTGATGCGGTACATCAAGCATCCATTCGTTGCCAGTGCTAGACAAGCCTCACTGCAAAGAGGAGAACAAGCTCCCTGTTCATTTGGCCACATGTGATTATTGACTCTTTCTCTCACTGCCATAGATCCGATACTGACTCATAATGCCCCTAGGCATGGCTACTGGTTTTGAATTGCTGACCTCATGGAAAACAGCCCAACTGCACTAGGGTTCCTTGCCTATTATGAATTAGACATACATAGCAATGCAAGACTAATAATAGGTACTACTTCACAGCCAACCTCTGTTTCAAGGTCTTCACATGTAATATTTTATACTAAAATAAATGAAAGAAGGAAACCAGAGTTGGATATTCTGTGAGTCTCAGTCTACAGCTGGAGAAGATGCAGGGGAATAAGTGACTTGCCTTGTTAATCAAACCATCTACCAAATGATGGCGTCTTAAGCACAGATAGTCCGACAGCAGGACCTATGCGTGGAATCCTCCCTCCTGGTTCCCTGGTTCTAACGGAGCCCTGTGGCGAGTAGTGACTTGTATTGTGCTGCTGCTAACTACAATGTCTGTCGTACAAACCCACCAACCTCACTCCGTGGGTGAGAGAAGTGATAAATATCGACAACCAGGGAAACAGTTCCCCTCTGCCCTGGGGGCCCCTGGGAGTCAGAATTAACTCCGTAGCAGTGGTTTTTGGAAGGACCTTTCCCTGTTCCACAGCAGTAAAGTCACTGCTAGTGGGTCTGTACGTCATTGCAGGAGTAGCAGAGTCATCTCGCCTACTTCACAGGGTTTGAAACAGAGATTGAGTCTGTGTCCAGATTCCTTAATATCCAAATAGATTGTCTTCATGCCTTCTTTAAACGTTAAAAAGTCAAGGATTAACAATGGTGTAAAATCACATTAAAGCCACCTCTGAACCCTTGTTCCATACAAGCATCTCTTTAATGGGGAAGCTTATACCAGCAGCCCCGTGGATGGACCACAGGGCTGTGAAGATGAGAAGCTGGGAGGGGCCATGGGCATGTGGGGCCCGCAGTTCTGACGCCTCAGAGTCATAACAGACATCCAACGCCAACTCTGCATAATGTGCCAACCCCCTGGTCTGACCCCTAGAGACCACTTCTTTATAGACCTCTCAGTCCTTCGTTTGATGAATTGTCATCAGGAGGAAATAACATGTTTTCCCTTCTATTTTAGTTCGTGGTGATTACTGTGTGTTTGAAAGCTGGATTGGAGACATCATATTGGACCTGGGTAAGATTATCTCTAATTCTAACCAAGAACTGTCACATTTACTTATGCGTTATTTCCTTTCCTTTCCTTTTGGTTCTTTCTGAGTCTAATGTCATAGAGTGTTGATTGGGGAGGAGCAGGAACCAGTTGAGGGGAGAACTGGGGTTTCTAGTTAGGACATTTATTTCAAGCCTGTGCATGGTGCAAACAGTGGAACATTAACTGAAAAATCAGGGGTTTGGTCCCCCTCTGAGGCAGCCCTGAAGAAAGGGCTAACAATCTTAACACAATCCCACCCCACCGCCACCCCCTAAAAATTAGGTTCGATTCTGACATACATTGAATCCAATTGATAGCAACTGGTTTTTAGGGGGTTGCTTTTTTAAAAAGTTTATTTCCCATGCAACTCCTCAGAGCCTGACTAGGCCAGGACGGAAAGGACCCTTAATACGTATTTTCCTGGGAATCTTTTCTCAGCGGAATATGTCACAAGAGCACCAACTTGCAGGAAGCTCAGTGGAAGTGGAGTCTGCAGGCCCAAAATTTTGGGGAGGTAGTTGTCAGCAGACATCGTGGATAGGTTCCATTTTAGATAGGTTTGTCTGTCTGAGTCATCAGCGCATCCAGGCAGAGAGACCCAGTCGGCAGAGGGAATGAAGGTGTGATGGTCAGCGGAAAGACATTTGGACGTAACAGGGATCTCTGTATACAAGTGCTATTCTTCTGCATGTCGGACATCTTCCAGAAAGGAAGCTGAAAGACGGCAATACCCACCCGCTCACAGTGAGCCCGTAGCCCAGGGTGAGACTGCACCTCTGCTGTCAGAAGGTGGAAGCTCCTTCCAGGAATAGAAAGCCCCGTCTTTCTACTGAGTAGTGGCTGGGGGTTTTAAGCTGCTGCCCTTGGAGATCACAACCCAGCACCTGACCATTATGCCCCCAGGGTTCCCCTTAAAGGTAGCAGGGGGTGCAGATTTGATAAGAAGAGAGAATCCCCAAAGAGCCCAGAGAAGCAGCAGTCCGTTGTACACTGCAGTAGCACAAACATCCTAACAGTTGTGAGATAAATTTAAACCCCCAAACACCTTGCCATCGGCTCTACGCCGACTCATGGTGACCCCTTGTGCTGCCTCCTATAACTGCGCTCCCCAGGGTTCCCACAGAGGAGGCTTTCAAGAAGATCACCAGGCTTTTCTTCCGTGCCACCACTGGGTGGGAGGGAATCATCAATTTCTTGGTTAGTAGCCAAGTCCTCAAACTATTGGTGCTGCCCTGGAGCACCCTGGACGAGATTAGCACTTAATAAAATATTGAGTCAAAATAAAGCAACATCATTTAACCCTTCCTACAGACGATACTGTTATGGATGTCATAAAACGTTAACAACAGAAGGTGTAAAAGCGTGCTGTGTTCGTGTACAGGGCTGCCTGAAAGTGCTCTGATTCACATTTCTTTCCTTCACAGTTTAGCCACTTAGCCATCTGGGGCAGCATCACCCTCTGGGTGGTGTTCTTCGGAATCTACTCATCGCTCTGGCCTGCTATTCCCATGGCCCCTGACATGTCTGGAGAGGTAACGTTTCCGCGCTCATTGTTCAAGACTCAACCACGCCATAAAAAGGAAGATCAGTATCCCTTCATCAGTGAATGTGGGCGCAGTTTCTCTTTGTTGGTTTATCTCCGCATGGTCTTGGACGATTCAAAAGCTGTTTATAAAATTCCCCGGGGGCGAGTGATCAGTCTTGAAGAGGCCCTTTTCAACTGGAGCCGTGTATTTAAATCTGACCTATCCCTTCATACCGCAGCAACAGTGAAATATGGTTGCCAGGAACTTGAACCATGTTAGGAATATCTGGTTTAGAAGAGGCCATTTTAAAATTAGACCGTGAATCCACAAATACATTTTGGATTAAGAAAAGGCTGGGGGAAGAGCGGTTGGATCCAGTGAGCATGTTTCTTTCATTCCATCCATCTTTCCTTCTCTCTCTGGGAATGGAACGTCGCCTGTCACTAGATTAGATGGACTCTGCACCGCCCTAGCGCCCTTGGCATGGTTCTCCTGGTTAGAGCCGCGGATAGCGGACAGCGCACCTTATCCTAGTGGGTGCTCAGCCTTGTCGTGTTGGCTTATTGTCAGGCCGGCAGGCATGGCGTTAGTAGGGGTTCACGCAGGATGTCAGAGCATCCCCCAGCCTTCCAAAGAGCCTCCAAGCGTAGAAAGGTTTCTGCTTTCAGTTGCAGGAAATTTGACATACAATGTGGCAAACACTTCAGGATTTCCAGTGACCTCGCAGTCCCTTGCAAATCATGGTAACGTGAGCCCCGCCGCCGCTGTCGGGTGGTTTCACCATAGGCAGGAAGCCTCTCCCGGCTTCTTTGGGGGATGGCCACCCCGGGAGCAGGGCCTGCGTTCCCCGCACATTTGACAGCCTGGCGTATCAATCATTTTTGTGACATTTTATCTGACAGCGTCTTGCCTCTTATAAATAAGCAGAATGCATACACATTGAGAAGCTTTTTGTGCGGGAGATTTATTAGAGGAAGGCTTCAGATGCAGTTGCAGGGAAACCAGATGTCTCCAGGAGCCAGTTCCCTTCGCCAAAGGGAAGCTTACTGTGAAGCGGGGACTTCCAGCCAAGAAAAGTCATCCATTGGGGGTCAGCAGGAGGACCACGCCACCTCCTCTCTGTCCTTTACCCTGTAACACCATCGCCTCTGCACCTGATGAAACTTACCTCCTCAAAAACCTGATGAAACATACCTCTTCAAAAACCCAAGTCTGTTCTTTGGTTTTATATGATGCACTCTTCCTGGTTGGTCCTGTTTTGGTGGTGGTGGTGTTTGGATTTGGGGGTATTATACAGCGGTTGAATTTAACTCCTTACCTCTTTCATGAAACCAAATGGTCTTTCCGGGTTTTTAATCTCCTTTCTTCAAAGTTTATTTTATCTTCCAAATGAATAACACACGATTCGGATTCCCAGGTAGTCTCAGCAACTCTGGCCGATAGCTGCGATGACAGGAATTGAGTTTCCGACCACCTACCTCTAGGGCGAGTGTGAAATGCACCTGGCCTGGTGCCAGCGGAACACGATCTCGCCCTGGCCGACCGACTTCCCCGCATTGCCCTAGCTCAGAGCTCCCCGCGTCTCCCGAGAGGGGCTCGTGGTGATGCTCTGTTTCACCCAGAGTGCAGTGGATGTCAGTGCTCCGCCAGGCTTCCCTTCGTTTCACGTACAGTGGGAAGGGCCGGCAGGAAGTCCTTTTATTTCTACTGGCACTCTGAGTCGTGTTTAAATCAGTGGCACGCCCTTGAAAAATAGAAAGAAGTGGGCGCCACTCAGCTACAGACTTTGCTAGCTTGTCCCTCAATGTACCTCAATGTAATTTGTTCAGAGAAAAATGATATTTTAAACGTTTGTAGTTCTTTGGTACTTGAGAAGGGGTGTGTGTGTGTGTGTGTGTGTGTGTGTGTGTGTGTACCTATCCATGAGTGGAAAAAATAGAATTGAAAGATAATGGAAGTATGTGAAGGCTGTACATCCACATGCGTGAGGATGTGTGTGTATGTGAAAGCATAGTGGGTTACATGCCAGGCTGCTGATCCCAAGGTCAGCGGTTCCAGATCATTTCCACAGGAGACGGATGGGGGAATTCTGCTCCTGCTCCTCTCAGAAACCCTCCGGGCAGTTCTGCCCCGTTCCGTGGTTGCTGTGAGTGGGAATCGACTCGGTGGCAATCAGCTTCTGAGATGCACGTGAAAGAGGTCGTGGTGGTTGAATGATAAGATGCAGCTTCTGGCCAGTGCACCTCCTGGGCACCCAGCACCTATCTGTTAGTAAGGGCTTGCATCAGCCGGTTGCAACGCTGTGGAGCAGCATGGGCTGAGAAACTAGTGCCGAGCCAGCCAGCCAGCCACATGGTACACATGTGGTCGCAAGGGTCAGGGCCGGCCTGAGGGCAGCTGAGAACAGCGTGGTCCTGGAAAAGAACGTGATGGTTGAGAAGGAAGAAGGGCAGTGAAAGAGAAGAGCCTGAAGGACATGGATGGACACAGGGGCTATACCAGTGGGCTCAGTGCAGCCAGCGCTGTGAGGCAGGCACAGGACAGGGTTTCCTTTGATGGTCCATGGGATTGGACGTCAGAACTGAATCAACCGCACTTTGGGTACGTGTGCATGTAGATGAAGACTCACAAGAGCTATAGAGTAGGAGTATAGCAAGAATGCCACACAAATTTTAAAAAATACGTATGGCAGTAGGCACCCCAAAACGTGGCAGTACTAAATGTTTGGACATTTTTATTATGGCTTCAATAATCCTGTTATATTATAATCTAGTCAGTTTCAGGAAAAAAAATGACTACACATGGGCCTCCATTTTTCTCATCTAAACAGCCCCATTTCAATCAAGGAAAGCCAATTACTTCTGTCTACATATGTACATATGGGGGAAACACATTTGCGTATCAATATTTATATCTAGATGTCGTTACGTGAAATTAGGAGCCTTGGCGGTGCTATCATTGATTTAAACATTAGCCTGTGAGCTACAGGGTTGTTGGTTCAAACCCAACAGTTGCTCTTGGGGAGAAAAATGAGGCTGTCTGGGCCCACAAACTTTTACAACACCTTGGAAACCCTAAGTAGGGTCACTGGGAGTTGAAATCAACCTGATGGCAGGGCGTGTGGCTTTTGGGTTAGATATCCAATTAGCCTACCATGTTGAATAAAAATAACTCACTCATCTGTTAGCATCCCTTGCAATATCAGTACCATATTCCAGGTGGAAGCAGCAGGTAAACTCTACACAAGTGACCCTCAAAGGAGTGTAAATACAAATGCTGTCTGAGCTCCCATGCGCTACCTAGTCCACATGGTCAGGCATGGTCCAAGAGAGCCTCCAAGCGAAAGCTTGCTGTCACCACCACTAACAGGTTCAAAAGTGGCTTGTCCAAAGCCGTATGTTGAGACTCCTTGAGCTTTCTCAGATGTCTTCACTTGGCATCAGGTCTTTAGACCAACAAATAAAATGATAACTTGTGTGAGTGTTATGTGTGTGTTTTCGCTGTGGACCACCAGGGTAGTGCAGCTCCAAGGGGGTTGAAGGGGGCATCCTGACAATAGCAGCCCTGATGGCCTCGGTGAATGGGGGACATTGTGTGTGCAAAAGGTACGGACACTATAAAGCCCTTCTCCAAAAGACAGCCAAGATTTGTGAAGTAGAAGAGCACCGTTAAAAACCAACAGCTCTTAGGCTTAGGGTTGACCAAAAAAATATATAAAATATAAAGAAAAAAGAACACAACGTATCCTGGACCCTTCCATCCGTCGCCCAGGTTCTGCTCTGAGTATTTCCATTCACTCCCTCAGTCCATTCAGCAGCTGTTTGTGGAGTCTTCCATGTGCCCGGCACTGCTCTGGGCACTATGCCTACCGTCATGATTAAAAAGGACAAAGAGCCCTGCCTGCCTATAACCCACTCTTCTAATGGAAGGAGACAGACAATCAAATAATTAAGTGAAATATATAGACGGATGTAAGTGCTAGAGGGAAAAACTGCAGCAGCCGAGAGGAAGTGCCAGCCAAGTTTTCAATCACGTTTCCCATAGAGCCCTGGAGGTTGTCCTCAAGTCCCAAGTGAAAAGTCATAAGCGGGAGTTGAGAGAAAAACATCGCGCTACGTCTCTTAACAGGGGGGTGGCACACCCCTTAGGGGAGGACTGCACAAAACCAGATGAGGTGGGGTGACTGAGGTGCGCAGGCTGGCCTTGGGGAAGGGTGACATCTTCTGAATGCATTTAAAGATGAGAGCCATCAGGATTGCTGAGGGGTAAAATACAGTCCAGGCCAAATCCATGTTGTGGACCTGGGGATTGTGGCGATGTCTTGGTCTTGCTTTCACCTAATAGTCCTCAGCGCAACTTTTACAGGTGAGAAAATTAAGGCATAGTGCTGTTCAGAACCCCATTTACCATCACCCGATAGGTCGTGACAAAGATGGTGTTCAGAACTAAATGCCTGGTTCCCCTACCCACACCAGGCTGCTTCTCCGGCAAAGATGATTCCAAGAAACCTTGGGTAAATGACCTGGAAATGAGAAAAATAAAGGAACGACCATGATTGTGCAAATGCTTAATGTGCTTAGCTTCCAACCAAAAGATGGCGGTCTCAATTCCACCAAGAGGTACCACAGGAAAAGGTCTGACAGTCTGCTTCTGACAAATCAGCCACAGAAAAGTAGGAGCACAGTTCTTCTCAGACACACATGAGGTTGCCATGAGTCAGAAGGGACCCTGCAGCAACTAACTGGAAAAAGCGATGGACAGATATCAATTCCAGTAACATGTTTCCAATATCCAGAAGATTCCCAGCATCTAGGAATGCTTTCAGCACCTAGAGATGCCCAACAGCAGGACAGGATGCTGGTGCCCTTAAACTCCTCTCTCCCTGCGAGCTGGTGAGAAGACCTCCTCCATGGGCGGTGCTTATACAGAGCTCAAGATACACTTGGGGTGCTCTGAGGTTGCCCTGTAGCTCCTAAGATTGAGGCTCCTAGGTGCTCTCAACAAAGGAGCATCTTAGTGCCTAGACCACGTCACTCTACTAGAGAGCACATCATGTAAAAATTGGACAGCTGACAGGTATAAAACTCTGCCATCTGGTCATTTGGGACTCAGAAGGACCCTGTAGGACAGGGGAGAACTGCTCCCAGTGACTATAACTCTTCACAGGAGTGCAAAGCAGGGCTCTGCAGCTGGATGAGTGCCTGCACACATACATCAGTATTTCTCATATGCATTGTTAATGTATGTTTCCTGGATCAACTTACCAGCCCCCTCTGAAAAGAGAGCCATGTCTCTCACCATGTTGAAAGAAAACCCTTGCTCACTAGTGGGGGTGGAAGGAGGATATGTTCTCTAGGCACTATTTTTGATGTCAGGCAGTCCTTTCACTTAACCCTCACAAGGCTTTGCTGTAAACTGAACAATAGCAAGTGACCCAGAGAATTCACCCCAGGTTTATTCTGCCAGGCCCGTTCTCTTTCCTCTAGCATCAGAGGAAGGCGTCCTGGTGGTGCAGTCACTAAAGTACCAGGCTATTAGCCAAAGGGTTGGCAGTTTGAATCCACCAGCTGTTTGATGCTTCTGTAAAGCATTCTAACCTTGGACATGCTGTGAGAGCCGGGCTTTGTCCCATGGGGCTGCTACAAATCAAGATTGACGCCTTGGCCATTCATTTGGTTGGGGTGGGAACATCTAAGAAGCCATCTCATTGCTGATCCTCAAGTCCGGGGGCAGGCAGGTGTGTGTTCAGAAAGGGCCTCCTTTCCCCCTTGTGTCTACCAGTCAACTTTCTTGAACTCCATTGATTTCACTTGTTTCTGTGCTCCTGCCCGGGTATGTGTGGCTTCATCCATGGCTCGTTAGTTCACCACAGATGCAAGCATACTCATTTCTTTTTAAACATACCAAGATCTTTAATTTGCCCATTCTGAGTCCCACCTCACTGCTTCCCCTCTCAACTCATGCAAAGAGATACCATCCCACCCTATCACCTCTCCTCTCTTCCTGACAGCCATCTCAGCATAAATCAGAGCCTTGGGTCTTGTTAAGGCTATTGAGTGGGAAACTTAAGCACCAGAGAAGCATTGGCTGTCATCCTACCCTAATAAGGCTTGCTCTCCTGAGGGCCAGTGACCCTGGATGCTATACATGGTTCTCACACTCAACTGCTCACATAAAGTTGGGGGTTAAAGTCTACCCAGAGTCACCTGGGGAAGGTCAGCCATCATGGAACCCATCCTGAAGCACACCACAATCCTACACGGACACCCCTGGGATCTCCGGGAGCCCAAATTTACAGGGTGGCAAGAGCGGTTTGTTTTGTCTTCCCCCGAGAGCCCATGGCACATCTGAGGCTTCCGCTAATGCTCAGCAGGCCCTGTGACACACAGACTGGGTGTGGTCAACTAACTCTCCCCAGGCCACACAATGCGATGTGTGGGGTAAATCTGCTTCCCAAGAACTCTTGGGAGTGTTGGAAAGCAGGGAGGTGGTTTTTGAGCGCTAAGGTACCTCTGACCCAAGTCATGTGAGTGGGACGTCCAATAAGGAAGACTGAGGAAGAACCGTGGTGCCAGAGAGGACTGAGAGGACCGCGAGCTGCAAGCACATCTGTCTGTACAGAAGTTCAGCTGTGGTGCTTACTCCTTGGCGTCCAGGACGCGGAGACTTTGCCTTGCCTGCTTTGGGCCTAGTGTCAGGAGAGACCAATCCCTGGAAAGGGACATCGTGCCTGGTGAAGGAGAGGGGCAGGAAAGAAAAGGGAAGGCCCGCAAGGAGATGGAGTATTACAATGGCTACGACAATGGGCTCCAGCAGAGGGGCAATCTGGAGGACGGTGCCTGACCGGTTCTGTTGTGCTTTGGGTGGCTATAGATATCAGAAATGACTGGATGCCTAGCAACCACAACGGCAAGGTCACCCAGCATGTGCACCTTTCACAGGGTTATGTGTCCCTTCTGCAATGCTCTCTCATCTCTTCTTTGTCGCTCACTCTGACATCCCCCGCAGCCTCCTGGTCTTGAAAGATGGAAAGACCTGGTACTGTCAAGGTCACCAGAGGGGCTGGCTCCATGAAGCAGGATGTCCTCTGCTGAGATTTCCATCTGCAGCTGCCCTCTGCTGCCTTTATCACTCATGCAGGCTTCTGTCCACACCATCAACCGGGCCTGCTCCCTGACTTCAGCACATTCTGGGTGTCTGCCGTCACCCGGGGGTCCAGAGTGGAGTGCAGACTGCAGCTGCTCCCGCCAAGGCCGGGCCTGGTTGCTCTCTGTTGGTGGGCAGGGTGTTTCCACTGGAGAAGCATTCCTTCCTGAAGTGTGGGGCTTGCTTTGTTTCCATTACTGAGGACTCCACCTCGCTGCTGCCCAGAAGGAGTCAAATGATAATGATTCGCTGGGAGCCTGGACCGCACATTGTTGAACGAGTTAAACCGTTGTAAGGAAGATGACATCAAGAGAAGCAGGAGGGGGGAAGCGGAGTCTCTCTAAGGAGCCTTGAGAAATTCCTCTGGGGAAGGAGGGAGCACAAGGAAAGAGAAAGGAGGGGGGCCAATTTGGCTGCGACTTTAAACACCCTGCTGACAACCCCCTCCCTCCCCTCCCCACCCCCATCTCACAGACAGGGCTGTGATTTCAGAGGTGGGCCGCTGCTGCTTTGACACCCGACCTATACTTTTTCACACCCGGGACAACAATTTATGGGGCAAGGTAGGCCCTGGGGAGAAGTGCGAGGTTCTATAAACACATGCCAGCCTGCTTTTGCGACTGGCCCGAAACCATGGGACTTGGGCGCATTTTTGAATTTCCATATTTTAAGCCAATATGATTCATAAGCCAGGTTTTTTTTAAGGAAGAAAAAAAATCCGGCTCCATCAAGGATCATTTAATATCAGCATTAATACCAGAAGCTTCGTAGGGGCCAGCATGCGGATTTATTGTGGCTCCGCAGGCAGGCACCGGAAAGTTCTCCCGAGCACCATCTGTTTCTGTGCGCCTTGGCCTGGGGGATCTATAAAACTACTGAAGGAAATTGAAGTTAAGGAACAAGCATGTGTTTTACAGAATTTCAGATCTCTTGATTGAGGCTTGTAGCTTCTCTCCGAAAAAAAAAAAAAAAAAAACAGAACAATAAAAATCTTTGTTGAGCCATTTTTGGTGTCACCCCTACAGAAAAGGCGTTCATAAATGACACCAGTGATCTGATTTGCCCCAAATTGTGCTGTGGCTGCCGGGTTTCTCCAGTGTCGTAAATTACTTCACGTGGGAGGCACTTCCTGGCTAAAAGGTGCCTTCGTCATCTATCAATTTTTAATTACCTTGGAAGCATATAATCCACTCTTGGTCATCAGGCCAGCCCTTGTTGTAAAAGTATGGGGAGTGGGATCCAACCCACAGCCTCTAGATAGCCAAGGCACCCAGGCCCTGACCTCTGTCAGATGTTCTTGAAAAAGATGCCGCTGGTCACAGTCCTCAAGTCCCTCACATAGACCAAGAGAAGCAGCAGTGCCTGCATCAGCACTTCTGAACCCCTTTTTAAAAGAGAAACTTCCAGAAAAGCTCCCACTCTTGAAAGTTGGAGCTCTCTGAAGCATCATTGCAAGAACAGGCCTTGTTTTTTGGTAGGCAAGCCTCTTTCCCCTGTAATCACACAGAAACCGCATCTCCTGGTCAGCCAGCAGACAGAGCTCTCGCTTTGTTCTCCCTCAGCATCTAAGCCGCAAGATTCCCTGACGTTGATCTCCATGGGCCAGAAAGCTCGCCTGCATCTCTGTCTCACAGTCTCGTCACCTCTTCGTGGGCTGCCGGGCTCCTTGCCTCCCTCTCTGGTCTTGGCCTGGCCCCTATGCTCTGCCCCAGGTTCTCCCTGCTGTAGACTCTGCGGCCTCAGCTCTTGGTGTTGCCCTTCACCGCTTTAGGCAGAGATTTCACCAGGCTTCACAGGGAATTCTTTTTCTTGAGGGTCCTGGGAATTCTTTCTTCTGGCTTCTGGGAAGCTTCAGTCTTAGAACCAGGGGAATAGCAACACTGATCAATCTCCGCTATTTGTGCTTCACAAACCCTCTTTGCATTGTCTCACCCAGGCACTTGGTGGAATTGACAGAGACATGACCCGTATTAAGAAATCTCACTTTGAAAATGCTTATACTTCCACATAAGCCACATATGAGCTTATTTCTATAGCAAAGAGCTTTTTGAAATGTTGAGCTGGGGTTTTTTTTTTTATTATAAATTAGGTGAGAGGGTACAGAGCAGATTCTAAGTTTCGCATTCCACACTGCATGCAGGTTTTTTGTCGACTCCTCCACTGTAATCTCTTAAATGGCTTCTCCCACTTCCTCCTTGTCCTTCTTGGTTCCTTTCCTCCTTCTCTCCAAATCAGCTGAACTCTAGGTCTGGGGAGATGCTGCCCTTGTGTTCTCCGATGGGTAGTTATTTTAACACAGGTGATTTCAGTAACCCACTCCCAAGGTAAAGCTCGCGGCCTCCTTGGGAGTCCCACCAGTCCCTCGGATGATTTTGAATTGGGTCCCACGTTTTTCTCCCACTCGATCCAGGACCATCTACTGTGATCCCTTGGGGGATGGGAGGGGGGATCACTGGACTCCATCTAGTTCTTCTCGTCTCAAGAAAGAAGTCTGGAGACTGATATTCATGTTAGTCCTTTGAGAAAATGGTTCCCATTTATCTTGCAATCTTCATCCCTCTTTTTCCTCTGGATGGAGAGAGACCAATGGCCACAGCTTAGATGCTACTCATGAGCATTTAAGATCCCAGTTGCCATTCACTTGCTAGGCTGTAGAACACAGACTTTGTGAACCGTGCGTGTTATGCTTGTAGACCATAGGGGCCAGCCCCCGCCCAAGAACATGATCTTGATTCTTGTGGCCTAAAAATGCAATCTGTCAAGGATTTTAGCTACCGTGTCAAAGGACTATTTATAATTTTGCCTCCTGTGGGTACCACCACATTTATGGATTTATTTACAGCAAAGATAAATGCACATATACAGATATCCTCTGTCAAATTGTTATAGTTCTTTGGGTGGACTCCCACTTTCCAACCCTCACCTATCTAGTGTGCAGATCAATCTAAACAGTATCTGCTCTTCGGTCAGCACTATTGCAGGTTTTTATATGCAGACAACCAGTATTTATCTCTTGCCTCGAACACTTGCGAATCTCCCAGTGCCCTGTCCTGCCGCCATCATTTTTCCCCATCTCCCTCTAGGATATTGTCCTTTCCATTACTCAAGTTGACATCCATCTACTGCCTCACCTGTGTTCTCCCCTCCCTCCCTTTCTTTCCCTGATGCCCTTGATAACCGTCAAAGTATGCCTCTTTCAGTGTGGAAACCTTTTCTTGACTTTGTTATAAGATTGCTTCAGACAGTATTTGGTCTTTGGGAATTGACTGGCTTCACTCAACTCAGCCTGACATCCTCGAGGGTCGTCCCCTCGGTGAGGTGTTTTGCCTGTTCTTCAGTATTCTCTCAGGAAACCCACGGTGTGCCAGTGACAGAGTGTGTTGATCTGTGGCCCCACTGGTGAGCATGGAGATTGTTTCCATCGTCTTGATATTGCAAGAAGTGCTGTGATGAACTCGGGTGTGCATAGAACTCTTCATGACTCTGAGTTTTGAGGTTTTCAAAAATAATCTCCTATACTCTTTAAAGAAGCCATAATGGTAAGACATTATGGGATAATGGCTCACAGTTAGCAGGGTCCGCAGTTCAAAACCACTCACCTCTCAGGAGAAGAAAGACCTGGATTTCTACTCCTGTATGGGGATGCCGTCTCTGAAACACAAAGGGACAGTTCTGCCCTGTCCTTTAAGGTCGCCATGAGTCAGAAGCAACTCAGTGGCACTGATGTGAGTTTTCATCTGAGACTCTTTACGTTACAGGCCATTCTGTCAGATTGAATTCCTAGCCTTCGAACAAGTGGTGCTTTAACCCTCCAAATTTATTTTTAAAGTCCTGCAAGAGTAGTGTAAAAAGTGAAAGTATTGAGCACTGAGATAATGTAACTAATACAGTGTATCTAGGAATGGCATTTTGAAGCTGTGTTTGTCATCATAACAGAATATAGTGTTCCTAATTCTGTCCTCCTTTTTCTGTTACTTTTAAGTCTGGGTGTGTTTTTTTAAATAGCACACAGTAAAGGAGATTAAAATAAAACCAATTCTGTTCTTAATTATTTGTCCTATTCTGGGAACCACATTCCTAGAAAATAATGCCTCAGAACCACACATTTCCCAGTGCTTGTGCTTCCCTTTTAGAAAGACAATCTGGTAGATTAACTTCTCCATTTAGGTGGCTCTCATGTTGAATTTTTCTTTTATCCCCCCGACACCCCTCCCACCCCCGGAGAAAAATCACTTCTGATCGTGCCACCTGTTTTCTTGTCATTTTTCTTCTCGTCGCTGCTATTGCTGGAAGGTTGGGATGCAGAGAAGGGAGAGTTGCTCTTTCCTGCTGGAACCGATCGGGTGCTGAGACTTGCTGGGTTTGTGTTAAGGATGGCTACCCTCCTGCCACCCATCATCGATGTCTGCTGTAAGCTACTTAAAAAATAGGCCGATTTTCTAGGCTTGTCTTTGTTGGAGGCCATTTGCATATTTTCTAAGATGTTTGTTTATTTGTTTGGATCATCTGAGCCAGGGGTTTTCTTTTGTCTCTGAGTAATCCAGAGCTGCTGGGAATAATTGCAAACATATTGGGGTTTATCCAAAATACCCTTCTCCTGCACTGTTTTCTGCGTGTTCTACTCTGCCTCTTTCTGAGAAGCACCAAGTTCGTCCTGTGTGTCTATTCTGTCCATAAGGTTTCCAGGGTCGAATTCCTCTGAAGTAGGCAGCCTAATCGATTCTTCTTCATAGTCCGTGCTTCGTTCGGGAGCTCCGCTAAAACGTGTTCACCTTGTGTGACCCTGCTGGCATTTGAAATACCGGTGACGACATCACGACTGACAGGTGTTCGGGACGTGTGGGCTGGAGAGACCAGACCCTGGAGAAGGGCGTCGTGCTTGGTCCCGTAACAGGGCAGTCACAAAAGAGGAAGACCGGGGACAAGATGGATTGACACAGTGACTGCACGGATGGGCTCCAACGGCAGAACGCCTCTAAGGACGGCTCAGGACGGGACAGTGTTTCCTGCCGTCGGGCACAGGACCATTGTGCGTCAGAACCAACATGACAGCACCTAACGACAACGGTTGATCCCAAGAGCCCAATTCAGCTGCGTTCCACTAAGATGTGCCGCGGGTGTCAGTGGGCCCATAGTAAGGGAAAATGAGAGTGCAGGGTGAAGCACTCATTAGTGTCTCATGGAGTAAGCGAGCACATCAAATATAAGATGCCCATCATTACCAGTGTGGTCCACAAGGTGCTCGCAGGAGAGGGCGCCTGTTCCCCAAGAGGCAGTTCAGGAAGCTGCTTGGTGTGGCTATCAGCGGAGCTTTGGCTTCCAAGGAAGCCCGGGGTTGCTATGGAAAGAGCCAGATGGAAAAAAAGAAAGAAAGAAAGAAAGATTCCAAGGGTTGGAAACAGAAAATGTTATGTGGATGTCAAGAATGTTATTGCTGTTAAGACATGGAAGGTCACCTGCCATTATGGTGGTGGTACAGTTTTTAGAGACTTAAGATTTGAGTCTGGTAAACCAAAAGCCTCCCCTGCTGTAAAATCAGCTCTGGCCCTTCTTGACTTCTAGGACGGCAGAGAATGGGTCTTAAGGGTTTCTAAGACAGGGAAACTTTACAGGAGTTCACAGTCTCATGAGGAATGGCTGTGAGTCTGAACGGCATGATGTCTCAAATCTCCGTACAAATCCTGACTGCCTTCAAGTCAGTTTCAACTCATAGCAGCCTGCAGGACAGGGTGGAAAGTAGAAAACTTTGTCTTTCTCCCAAGGAGTGGTGATTTCGAACTGCGGACATTGTTGTTAGCAGCCCAATGAATGAAACACACTGTGAATACTAGTGGGAAATGGAGGAGTCCTCGTCCTGCCTGGTTAAAAGCTGAGCTTCTAAATGTTAGGTTTAGCAGTCTGCGCCCAGCCGCAGCTCCGTGGGAGAAGGCTGTGACAATCTGCTTACCTGGTGATGGCAGCCTTGGAAAATTTGGTGGTGGGGTGGGGTGGGGGTGGGGAGGGACCGGGGGGGTGTGCATTTCTGTTTTGTCCTGGAGTGCCACTGTGAGTTGGCACTGACTTAACGCCAATGGGTTTGGTGGGGTTTTTTTTTTACAGGTTTGTAAGATATAAACAACCTTTTGTATTTTATATACATATCTTTATAGCACTTTAGTGTAAAGGAAAATGTGCAGAGATTCTTTTCAAGCGTAGTAAGAGGCATCAGAGACATTCACGGCCGACAGACTGCTGAAGAGGAGTGGGCCCTGAAGAATTTCAACAGGAATTTGCAGCTTCAAGTGACCATGCATCTCAGTCTGGAATCTGTGTCTGGATAAAGGACAGAGTAACAAGTTTAGCACCTTGACATTGACCCCGTGGTGCTTACGGGCCACCAGGTCTCACCTCGGGCCCAGCCATCCCAGACCATCACCATCAAGTGGATTTTGACTGCAGCGACCCTTGAGGACAAGGCAGAACTCTTCCTGTGGGTTTCTGAGACTGTAACGCTTCAGGAGAGTAGACAACCCCATCAACCCCCCTCCACCCTTCCCCGGGGAGCAGCTCGTGGTTCCCAACCACAGACCTTGTGGTCAGCAGCCCAGTGGGTTACCATTATCCCGCCACAACTCCTTCCCTTCCCAGTCACCAAGATCAGTTTCAACAGAAAGGCCTCTGCCTCGGGGAAAGAGAGGAACAACCTAGTGAATTTTCCAGCATCACATTCAGTGGTTCACAGGTCTTGGCATAGAGATATTTCCAGAACTGTTTCCAAGTTGAAGTTCAAATAATTGATGTTGCCCAGACTAGCATGGTGGGTGACCTTGGTCAGGGAGCCTAGGTGGAGAAGTGGCTGTACCCAAACACACACACACACACACACACACACACACACACACACACACCACGACTCAGGGAACCAAATGAAAGGCAATGACAGCTGGCATCCCCAAGCAGGGAGACCCATGTGAAGGGCCCGCAACAGGTCCACCAAGGCAGAGTCTGGGGTAGGAAAGTGAGAAGCAGAAAGACCTGGAGGGTGGAGCAAAAGGTCATGGCCTGATCCTTGGTATATGATTGGTTGCTCTAGCTGCTTGGTTGGGAGTAGACTGTCATTGGCTAGGAGATCGGGAAATAGAGAATATACAAGGAGGTCTTGGTCTTGTTCTCAGTCAGAGATTTAAGTGAAGGCTTACAAAGCAGATCATCAGTTTTGTCTTCAACAAGTCCTACCCACTGGGTTTCATCTAATACATTGAAATCTCCTTAGTGTGTTGGCACCAGTTCTCCTCTTATCACCTATCTGAAATTTGTCCTTGGGTCAGTTCTTAAATGTTTGATTATTCTTAGGAGAATGTATATTGCTAGTATTACTGTTCCTATTGTTTGGCTGAAAACTGAGTCACCTGGAAACTATTAGTCCACACAAATTTTCGTCTCTATAACCCTGAGACCAAAAAAACTAGATGGTGCCCAGCAACCACTGTCAACTGCTTGGAAAGAGAACACATTAGATGGTCTTGAATATAGTTGGAGAAAAATGTAGAACAAAACTCCAAATTTTAAAAGAGATCAAGTGTACTAATCAGTTAAGAATTAGTGGGAAATACTCCCTCCCAAATGCTGGGCCCTTAGTCACCATATAAGGGTTAAACTGAACTTTTCACCCCATGTGGCTCGATTTTCAGTATTTTGAATGTATTTTTAAAGTGAAGCAGATAGAATTTCCTAAGCAATGATGACCTCTCCATTTCAGGCATAAGCAGCTACATGAATAAACTTCATATTTGCTGGTCTGAGGAAAAGTGGGGTTGTTGTGTTATGCTTCTAAATAGCTTAGAAAAGTGTTCATGCTGTATAGTCAATTAAGTCTTGATTCATATTCATGTCAGACTTCTCTACTTTCCATACCCATTCTAAATCCACCTCCACCCCCTCCAGAAACAGCTATCACGATTGCTAGATGGCATACATTTCTGGCTTCACTGACATGTTTCTGTTGATTCAGATTTTTTTTTCAGTTATAGTTTAACATGATTAGCTTTTGATGCATATAACTCAGCTTTTTAATAGAAAGACAACAGACATGGGAAAGAGCTAGATCAGCTGCTGCCATTTTACCACCACAACCACTACACCACCCTAGGATAAGTTGGTGCTAGAACACGAGAAGCTCAAACCTACTGGAAATGCTACATGTAAGGCACCGCACTGTCACTTTTAATCTCTCCACACATGATGTTCTCAGCGCTGGAGCAGCAGCAGTTATTTGTTGAGCATCTTGTTGGCTAAGCACATGGGTGGTAAGAATCAGTCCAGATGTCTTTCCTCCCCTGGTTGCTGGAAACTGTCAAATTGATGTCAACCCCTAGCAACTCAGTGACAGAATAGCATCACCCCATAGGGTGGGTTCCTTATGCTGTAACTTTTATGGAAGTCCACGTCTTTCTCCTGTTGGATTGACATCTGTCTTGACTATGCCAGGCGTGTATTGGGCTGTTAACTGCATGGTCAGTGGTTCAAAACCACCAGCCAGAAGGAAGATGAGGCTGCCTGCTTTCTAATGATGTACAGTCTCCGAAACCTTCTCTGGGATCATGAGTTGGAATTAACTTGATGGCGATGTGTTTGAGGATTTCCTTGTTATAGGGCGAGGGACCAGAAACAGCTTCCTGAGATACTGGCCTGCATACAAAAGTTATAGCCCATTGCAACACATAGCTCCAAAAATAAAACTAAAGGACATACTGTACCCATGATGTACAGGGTCAGTTTCTTTCCCAAAGGCAAGTGCAGTTGCTGGTGGAAATATAAACTGTTGCAAATACTGTACCACAAAACACCATCCTCCCATCAACTTGAATCGTGATTTTAAAAATCGGATCTAGTTCAGTAACTACAGTTGTTTTTTTGTAGCTACAGAGAGGCTTGATGCATTTCTGTGTTATTGATTACAGTGGCACCACCTACAGTGGTGTTAATTTGATGATTGAGAGTGTAGAGGTGGAGTCTAGCCTGTCAGTCTAGAGATAGCCAATGAGATTTCTGTGTTGGACATGACTTTCTCCAGAGAATTCTGGGAAATCTGCTGTATTTACCCCATCAAGGTGAGAGACTCACCACTCAGTCCCTTGGAGACACTCTACAGTTAAGACATAAGGCTGACTCCCTGTGAAACATTCTGGAGGAGAAGCCACATGGGCTTACCCTTATAGAAGCAGACCTCTGAAGCCAGAAAAGTCACATAGACATTCTTGCCAGTGCTGAAATGCTTGAGAAGCCCCAGAGAGGCCCCTGCCAGCTCCGAGATGCTTCTAGCACCACTGGATACACAAGACTCTGCACCACGAGCCTATGATTGCCCTGGCGTCATGTGCTTTGTGAGTCTGAAGACTTTATAGACTGGTATTGGACATATGGACTCATATCAGACTTATAACCTCGGACTGGTTTGGGCTGGGATGTTTTTCCTAATGTTCGATTGCTCTTGTATATAAACTTCTTCCTTATATACATATGCGTGTTTATGAATTTGTTTCTCTAGTCTACCCAGACTAACACTATTACTATGTTTCTTCTTTTGTATATATATTCTTAGACCTCCTGCTTGTCTTTTGAAATAGTCTTTATAATCAAGTAATCTATTTTACCAATCATTCTCTGAGCTTCTCAATTGTCACTTACTTTTTTTTCTAATTTAAAAAAAAAGTTTGGGTGGGGGGGGGCATCACTGCCTCTGGTGGTCGTGGGCACTACCCAGTGCTGCTCCTGAGAGCTGCCACTGGATTTGAACTGCCAAGCCCGCGGGCTGCAGTCCTGCACTCAACCACTTACGCCACCAGGGCTCAGCCCCTGTCACTTACTTTTTAGTTAACGCCTTTTAAACATTTCAAGATTCTACATTTATGTGCACTATTTAAAGAATTTCATACAGTTTTTCCTAAACTTTATATTTAGAAAGTCTTTTTTTTTTTTTTGTGGGCATCACTGCTCTCCGGTGGTGGGAGTAGGAGGCCCAGCCCCACTGCTGGAATTGAACCTCTGTCCCAGTGGGCCGCAGTCCTGCGCACAACCACTACGCCACCGGGGCTCAGCCCTTAGAAAGTCTTTATAATAAGACTTTATCCAGATAATTGATAATCATTTCATAGTTATTTTTTAAAAATTGGTGGTGTGGTTGTTTTAACTCCTCTGGAATTTGTTCATTTATTTTGCTGCCCTATTTTTTAATAAAAAATGTTAGTTAACCAAGGTTTAAAGCACTAGTTTCTCAATACATATCTAAATTAATATTTTATGAACCTGCACTATTTTTATTCATTTTCTCTTCCAAAATTAATACTTAGTCGTCTTGAGTCCTTAGTAATTTCTATGAAACAAATGATTTCTTAACATTAGAAAATTGAGATGGATGATGATTCACTAATGATCAGTTACTTCAGTCTGCGTGTCCGTATCGCCTTTCAAAATACTAAACGAGACAAATATATATTCTGATAGCTATTATGATGAAACCTATGAAATGTGCATGCTGGCATACACTTGATCATCATGATTTTCATCCTTGAAGTTCCTAGGATGAGAAATTGTAGAGGGCACTAGGAACAACAAAAGCCCAGAGCATTTAAAGGAATTGGAGAATTGAATTGGAGGAGGCTGGGCTGATAAAGCAGACACCTTGTAGGTGTTATCTGGTAAGTCTTACACACCTAAGGAAAAGGGTGCCATTCACTCATTTGATAGCGGAGGAAACTGAGACATGGAAATTCCTTCTGAAAGAAAGTCCAGTCGCAGGCAGGGGCCAAGCCAGGAAGAACACCGGTCCTGTTGACTGTTGAGGCCAGCCCTGCACCATTGCTAGCCCACTACAGGTCCAGTGCCCTCCTTGGGAAGGTGATGTGTGTGCCCATTGCTGGAAACTACTGGATTAGCCCATCAAGGGCCTTCCTCCTCCTTGTCGATCCTCTGTTTGACCAAAAGTGACATCCCTGTCCAAGACCGGTCTCTTCTGACCACATGACTAAAACACGGCAGAGGACGTCTCACCATGCTCGCATCTCAGGAACATTCCAGCTGTACTTCTTCCCCAACCGCTCTGTGGGTTTTAGGGTGGCCACTATGTTTCGCCGACACCACAGCTCCCACGCGCCAATTCTGTTGCGGTCTTCCTTACCATTTACAGTATGGAAAACAGGGCGAAGCTTGGGGGCCACATCTCTGGGTGTTTCTAGACAGGAAGCACACGGACAGGAGCTCCCGTTCAAGACCGCACTTGGGAATGGGGAAGTGGTTCTGTCTAGTGTGGGAACCTCCGCGCTAACAGGTCTCCACATTGTGGGTCAGAAGGTAAGCCCCTCCTATCTAGTCAAGCCCCCTGGGCTCCACTAAATGCACTTGAGTGCCCATTGTCTCGAAAACCCTTTCTCTGCACGCTGCTCACATGGTGACCTCGGCACAATTCTTCTGCGGAAGACTGCCTTTTTCAGGCAGGCTTGGTTGAGAGCGGTCTGATTTGGAACCAGCTTTGGGTTTTGTTTCGTTGCTCTTTTTCAGAGACAAGTGGTTGTTTGTTCCCCCATGCAGGGCCTGCGGCCTCCCATTTTCCAGCTTTGCAGCTTGGCCGGTCCTTTCTCCAGTCCCCCAGGAGCCACTTTTGTGGCAGATTCCATTTGGTTTCACAGCGTCCACAAATCCCCCAC
Organism: Nesogale talazaci; assembly: GCA_004026705.1. Lineage (NCBI taxonomy): Eukaryota > Metazoa > Chordata > Mammalia > Afrosoricida > Tenrecidae > Nesogale > Nesogale talazaci. Next base: position 94,131 of record PVJH01001380.1, on the reverse strand, counting down.
GTTCAGAGCGATTTGCAAATGGCTCACTCTTGCGGGGCGCCTGTGCCCAGCCCCAAACAGGCTGCTGCTGTTCCCGCTGCCATTGTCTGCGGGGATGATGGCCTGCCTTTTCCCAGTTGACCTGCCTGCAAGGGGAGAGATGTGAAAAGTTAGAGACAAAAATGGCCCCTCCAGAGGGTGGGGGGTGGGGAGGGGGCGGCTTTCTTGTACAGAAAGGAAGGAAATACCTCTGTGGGATTTTATTTTATTCCCCCACCCCCAACTCAGCCCCCCAGCCCCTTTCATCCAAAAAGAAAAACACAAAGAGACTCTGTCTTTAATGCGAATGTCGGCTTTAAATCTCTTAGGTTTGGATTAACTCTGCAAAGGGAAAAAGGAAAAAAAATCTGACAGCCTTTCAGATATGACGCCGGAAAAACTCTCCCCCCCCCCTCCCCCTCAATTCATGTGGCTTCGTTTGTGCAGCAATAGGCTGAGTGGCCTGAATAGTGAGTGCAGCGGCCCCTCCGCTCATCGTTAGCATCACAATGGTCAGAATGAGCAGCCGCCTGGCGCTCACCGCCGCTGCCTAGGCCTGGTCCACCAGCAGCGGAGGTTCCATACCAGGTGGCGAAGGCACGAATAAATCTCTCTTCTCTGGTCCCCCGCATTGAAATGGATGAAAATTAAGCCTCGTCAATGGGGTTTCCCCATTACCAGGCTTCTTAGAATTGCTTACCTTACCTCCCCCACTCCCTAACAAGGTGGAAAAATTGGGGAGAGGGGAGGGGGGGGGTGTTGTCTTTTACAGCTGTTACCTTACTCAAAAGCGTCCTTCGATCAAAACAAAACCCAGGGACCTGATAGACATTTCCTATTACATGGTTATTGTTGGTTTTCGCCATTGAGGATGTCAGCATGCATGTCAAAGATCATGTTTTGCTTATAAAATAAAGTGACTTTTATGGGAATATTTGTCATCTCTTCTATGGGTGCTGGGCTATGGAACCTACATGGGAAAATTGATATTCTGGAATTTTTTTAAATGGTAAGCTTCTGCTATTTGAAAGACAAGGATTTAAAGTTGTTTTATCACGTACACAGGAAAAGCTTAAGACTCCCTGAACAGAGGAGAGTCAGCACACTGGGCTGTTGTGTCGTCCCTCTGTATGGGCCCCAGGGAGTAGGTGATATGAAAAAACTTAGAAACTTATCATCTTTATGTTTAGGGAGCACCGATCGACTGGCACTGCATCTGTGTAATTGTGAAAGTGTCTTTCAAGATGATAAGGATCTAGATAATCTTTACTTCCTGGGCCAGATCTGTTTAAAAAGAAAAATCATGTGTTTGGATTTTAAAGGTGCACACACCAGTTGGCTGCTTTTAAAAGTTGCAGCAGTACAATTATCAATTTAAAGAGATGCTGTCAATGTTCTTTTGATAGGCTCGCAGAAATATTTTTTCCAGTTCTATTGAAGGACACTATTCCTCTTAAACACTCTGTAGTCTAATTTTATTCAAAGGGATTTGCTTATTTTCAGTCATAATTGCAAAGAGCTAATACCTGCTGATTACAGCCTCTTGAGCTCCAATAAAACAATGTAGGATTTAATACAAAAGGAGGATCAATGTTATTTTTAATATACACCTACTCAGGTTTTACATACTCTTGATATTGGCAATAACACATATGGACTGACACATGTTATGTAAATAATTGAACAAAACCAAAAATTTTTCCTACCTCACATCAGCCCAAAGTAATCAAACTTTTATTTTCAAAGACCTCTTAATTTAATTATACTGCACTCATGATTTATCTGGACAATTTCAGAGTATCATGTAACATTTTGCAAAGTAAAATTTTCATTTGCTAGGAAAAGAAATTTCATTTCTACCTAGGATTTATTTTGCACATTCTAGTATAAGGGAATCTAATCCAGCGTATGTTTGAGATAGACACAAAAACATTAAATCTGTAAGAAAAGGGTTGTGCTTATTACTCCACGTGCTAACCACAACAGTAAAAACTTCACTTAAAAATATGAAAAGATTTGGCACGTGATAAAACTCTTCCGTATTAGCTACTCAAGGAAAAAGATGTCATAACTGCATGTTTTAACACATTGACACGTTCCAAATATTCCACAGGTTTGAATTCAGTTATTGTGTCCTTCTTGCAGGGTGATATTCTTATGTTTATTTTAGTTAATTTTAAAAATTATGACTGCATTTCATACTATAAATACTAAATGTGAATGGTTTATCGTCTGGCTTACAGTCATGCTGTGTGTGATTTTTTTCTGCAGGCAGCCATGCTGTTCAGTTCTGGAGTCTTTTGGATGGGCCTCTTATTCATCCCAGTGGCATCTCTGCTGCTTGATGTGGCATACAAGGTGTAAGTATAGCGCTTGGTTGTGTGCATTAGCAACAGCAGGTGCGTATTCATTCTCAGATTCCTGTAGTTGGAATACCAACCTAATGTTGAGTTAGCAGAAGATGAATAGTCTGATATCGATGAATACTTATCCTTTCTGAAGACTGTATTAGTAAAAAAAAAAAAAAAGGAAAAAGTGGTTGAGGAACTAGAAAAGGGAAAGAATAGAGAAGACTAAATCAGAAGAAAATCAAGCAGTCTCAGTTTAACAAGAGGAAAAAGTGCATTGGAGGGATTACATTAGAGTGCTTATTAGAAGTCATTCTGAAAAGTGACAAGACAAAAGAGAATTCTATTTTCTCTAAATATGCTATTAATTTACTTTTAGCAAATGATAACTGGGAGCAGAAATTTGGGGTTTGCCTAATTCTAAAACCCAAAACATGATAGGTAGAATATATATTAGAATATATATATGTAAATGCACACACACATATGTAGTAAAGGCTTTGCCAATTTTTCTCCACTACAAGTTTTAAAATGCTAATTCTTTTCACAGCAAAAGTTATCATTGAATTTAATTTTATGGTAAAGGTGTGAAAATCAGAACCTGCATAATGTAGAAACCTCAGAGAAGGAAAAAGTACATTTCCACATATAGTAAATTATAGAAAAACAGTAGCACTGTACTGGATTAAAGTCAGAAAATCTGTGAGACTCAGAAAAACAAAGCAGTCCTTCTGGTTGAATTCCAGCTCTCACAGGTTTCACCGTGTGAGTTTATTTTGTACTTATAAAAGGTTTATTATTATGAACTCTCTTTATGTTAGAGTATTCATCCTAATGCTCAAAATAACTATGATGCCAGGAGACTTCAAAAAGTATTTTAAAAACTACATTTATCTTTTACTTATTTTTTCCCCCATTGTCCTTCAACTTTTTGAAGTCCCCCACCGCCCATATTTTAGATTTATTCTGTTGCGAGGAGAGGGGCTCTTTCTTTGGTTACTATTATGCTTTCCAACAGATACTAGTTTAATAAAGCCCTTATGTTTTCACAAAGACATTGCCATACAAATTCTTTCTCCACAGTATCAAGAGGACTGCTTTTAAAACATTAGTGGATGAAGTTCAGGAGCTGGAGGCACAATCTCAAGACCCCGGAGCTGTTGTGCTCGGAAAAAGGTAAAACTCACCCTGTGGATGTTCTTTAACAAGCGAATGTTTAATATGCCTTTTATCAGGGGCTGGAAGTGCTAGAGCTTGAAGCTGACATTAGCATAAAGCAGGCAGTGTCCTTTATAGATCTTGTCATCAGAGGGGGAGAAAGTCAGAGCTGCCATTTACTAACCAATGAGCCCAGCCATGTCGCTGCTCCTGAGCTTCAGTTTTCTCCCCCACAAACTGGGTGTGATGATACTGCATCATGGCTGGTTCTAAGAATTGAATAAAACACTGTAGGTAAAGGATGACGCATTGTTCCTGGTGCTTTAAATAGGAGAGACTTCAAAAACTTTGTGGGGAAATTCCATTATCTTTTGATCCTATTTCCCAAGAGCTTTTTGAAGATTCCTCATTCCAGAACAGCAGCAACTCCACTGCCATCGAGTCAGTTCTGAAAGCCTCATCTGTCTCCCACAGAGTGTCTGGTGGGTTTGAACTACAGACTTTGTGATTAGCAGGCCCAACTCCTAACCCCCATTGTACTCCCAGGGGTCCTCCTCATATAGACTCGATACCAATTCAAGTATTGTGTCATTGAATTGAAAGAAGACAGGGGGTTTAGCTTGAAAGGGTGTTGAAAATAGCATTTAACCTAAAGGAGAGTTTGACTTGGCATAATAGCCCTAACATTATACATATGTATGCTGAAATCCTTTGTTAGAAATTCAACTAGACAGAGACTCTTAGATTCCTCAGGTGGGAAATACCTAGGTTCATGTCTTCGTATAAGAAAGAATTCACACCAAATCCTGGTTTGTGATCCAAGTGGGCTTTTATAAAGGACAGAAATTTCAGGTTTTACAGTCACTGAACACCAGCAACCTCACGGGACTGCACCCCCACACAGTGTGGCCTGAGGCCAGAGAGAGCCTGGCAGAGCAGAGTGAAAAATGGAGTAGTAGCTAAAAGCAGGTATTGATCTCCAGGATCAGGTCTTTAGAGCCTTAGGCTAGGAGGGGGAGGTGGTCAACGATACTGGTTGACCCCATTGGCTAAATTATGCCCATCTGGTCTAGTTTGGGCCCCCCCCCAGTGCTCCGTGGAACCTGAATTTGGAGCATGCCCAGTTAGACTTTATGGCTTCCGACCTTCTGCAGTAGTGGGAGGGCAAGGAGGACATGGAGAGGGACACCCCTGATCCCTGTCTCTAGCCACCTAACAATATCACACATGAAATGAGCTGTGTCTTCAAAGACCTCTTCATGATCTGTTCTCCCCAAAATCGCAAGGTTAGAAAGCTAATGGAAATCAACTTATGAAGCATTCGAAAAAAGATATTCATGTGAGGGAGAGGGAAAAAAGAGAAGCTGATACCAAAGACTCAATAGAATATATGTCTAGGAAAAAATGAGGGCAACAAACATACAAACATGCTGGATGCAATTGATGTGTGGATTGTTGTAGCCCCCAATAAAGTGCTATTTTAATAAAAATTAAAAACAACAAAGTACACTTGAGGACAAATACAAAGTTTTATCATAAAGTGCGCATACCTGTCATTTGCCTTCTCATTGTCTTGTATGCATTACTAATTATTCTTTATATGTTAGGGATATTAATAATTGGTTTTTCACAAATATTAAAAATATATCCCAGGCTTTTAAAAAAAGAAATTCAACTTCAGTTGAAGACAGCCTATAACAAGATATCATTAAGAAAATAATGGCAGGAATTTGCTTCACTTTATTTTTAACTTTTCCATCCTACTAAAGCCTATAAATCAGAAAAGTTTTATCTAAACAACAATGACCAAAAATAAATAAATAAATAAATAAACGACTATATTTTGCACCAGTATCTGCCACCTTAAGAGTTATTCACGGTTGTAATTGAGTTTGGCACGGGGAGGGAGTGTCAGACTGGGAACTCAAGCCGAGACTTTGGCCTTCGGCTCTCTCATTAGCCAGAGGGGCACATGACATACCAAATTGTGCCTGTTTTATAAGTAACAGTGCTGATGCTGGCTGAGTGTCTACTTCATACCGTGCTTTGCCATTATCATTTTGCAGGCTCTCATTTCACCCCACGTACGCGTCTATCAGGGGGTCCTACTGTGGTGGTGTGCGTGTTGGGCATGTACATCACCATGGAGGGCAGATTTCAGCATGTCTTCCAGACTAAGACAGACGAGAAAACTAGGTCTGACGGTCTGGTTCGGAAAATAAGCCAATGAGTATACTCTGTCTGGATCACAACTCAATCTGTCAGAGCAACCAGCCGCTAACATTATCATCACGGGTCTGGTAGGCTCAATTGTACGGCCATCATTATTAATTATTATAGCAATGTCATCGAGAATGAGAAAGAAAGAAATAATGGAGTCAGACACATTTCATGGCAGCGTGCTCACCTCAGCCCTGCTTGGTAGTCCGCATGGAGAGAGAGGGGGGAGGACCTGGGGACACAGAACAAGAAGGAGAGGGAGAGGAGTTGGGGTGAGAGATTGCTGGGGGAGCAGAGGAGGCGCAGGGAGAGGGCGAGAGAGGTGGAGTGAGAGCAGTCGAGCTCCTTTATTCTCAGCAAGCCTTATATATCTTTTGGAAACGTGCAAGGCCCCTAATTGCCGGTAAAGACATGTCACAGGAAAGGGTTATCCTTTACATTACACAGAAATGAGGGATGATCTAAGGGCTCATATAGGAAAGGGAGGTTATTGGGATTCCCACTTGACAAGGTGGGCAGACCTAACGTTCATGATGGTGGAGGCCTAACCTTGATTGCTCTTGGTCTGCAGACTTGATTTAGCTAAAGCTTTCAGGGGAAGTGACCCATTGTCCTAACCGCAGGGAGTCAGCCCTATCTTTTGTGGAAGACAATGATCACTAGATGACTGGCACCTTTAAGGAGAATATCTCTAAGTTTCTGACCTCCCACCAGATGCTGGCAAATGGTTACTAGTATTTACTTAATATTTTGGAGGAGATAGAATTGTGAGAAACTCCTATCTTCATCTGACAACAATCTTGTTCAATATATAACATGGTACCAGAAGGTGAGCCCCTAGGTTGGCCTGCACTCAAAGGATAGGATACCTGCAACCAGTGATGATGAAGCTAGCCCAAGACTAGGTGGCACTTTGCCCTCTGCTACAAGGCGTCACCATGAGTCAACTGATGGCAGATAACACTAACAAAACACCTCCACAACACTATGCAAATCACTTGTTGACATTTTTACCAAATGAGGAAAGTGAAGCTTTGTGTGAGGTCCTGAGAATCAGAACTAGACCTTGGACTAGTGGGTTCCAGGGCCCCTACCCCTAACCACTCACTCTCTGTATCCCTGTGGCTGCTTTATGAAGGACGTGGTGGAACAGCAAAAACAGTCTATCATTAATGTGTCTTTCCCTTCTCTGCATCAATTTCCCTCTATGTGTACTGGGAATAATTCTACCTCAAGGTTGCCATGTAGAATCGATGGCATGTTTTTGCCAGTCACGGGCTCTCGAATTGGTTCCAACTCAGTGACCCGGGGTCTGACCTCCAGCCCTGAGCTGTCTTTACAATGGTTCTTACATTTGAGCTCGTGGTGGTTCAATCCATTTTCTTGAGGGCTTTCCCCCTTCTCGCCTCCTCTCTACTGTGGTGATCTACAGAGAGCAAATGCCTAGTCCGCCCCTTACCACACAGTGAATACTCGAAATATTCTTTGTTGTCTTAGTTAATGTTCTCTGTCTTACCTCTCTGGGTTTTAACAGCCATTGCAATGCTCCACAGAACTCACGGACAAAATTCACGATTAGAAGGTTTGTTAAGGAAGTTAACAAGTTGCAATAACCTTGAGAAATGCTCAGGATAATTGTTTATCAGCACTTGCTACAGATTTCTTCCAGATCTGCTGATTAATGCGCAGAGGGGCTTACCACTCCCCTGGGAGCCTCTACCCAAAGGCATTCAGCTCAAGTTCCATGGGTCAGCAAACGCAGCTCCCTGAATTAAGGACCCAGAGGCAGCATCCTTCACAAAATCACTCAGCTTTCCTGACTCTACTGACTCGGTGGGTTGGGAAGTCCATGAGTCTTTTCCATGCTCCAGTTCCTGCTCCTACTACTGCTCCTCAGATGGTCTAGCTGTGTTCTGATCCAGGAGGTTCACTGCTCAGAAATCTCAGACCCAGATGGCAGACTCCTCGCCTGGCTCTTTCTGGTAATGAGATTTCTCCTCCTGCTTCTTGGAGGGCTAATTTTATACTTAACATCTTATACAAGACAGGATGGCATTCCAGAGAATCTTGTTCTCAACTACTCGTAGGTGAAGGCTGCCAGTGTCTTCTCTGTCTTTGCCGCCATTCTCTTACCAGATCCGTATAGGAAAAGGTTATTTGGTGAGAGTTCAAGTCTTTGCCTAAAAGAACTACATTAAATAATTCACTGCCACCACCTCTCACCCCGCAGATGTTAACAGTCTCCAAGCACCCTCTCCTCCCTCTTCATCTCAAACTTTACATCTTACCATTTACTGGAGCAAAACGTCTTTCTTGTTGTCTGTGACAAGCAGTCCCTTCGGTAAGCATTATTTCTCCCCAGCTATCTAGCTGTACAAAAGAGGGTGGTGAGAGTTATAGTTAACAAAATTGTCAATAAAAGTACTGACAATTATTGGTGAAGGGCCTTTGGCAATACTGTAACTACCCGTAGTACATATCTCATGTTTATGTCTTAGCAGAGTTACATTAAACCCCTTAGTTTACATGGTTTCTACTGTGCCAATGACTCTAACAATTCATAAAATAGAAGGGAGTGTTCTGTGATGACCTCTTGGTGCTAAAGAGTCTGTAATGTGTGTCCACCCTCCCCCCAGTCAAATAAGTCAAAGGGTCTCCAATAGTAGTCAACCCTGAATTAGCACTGACGCCCCCACAGAAAATTTCTTCTTGCTGCCTTGTTTATCTGTCCACACTAGCTATCCAGTTTTTCTTTGGACATGGGTACATAGTTAGCTACTGCTGAATGCCACAGAATAAAATTCCTGGTATAGAATGTGCTCCCTTCCCACTGTCATGGCCATACCGCACTGCCACCATTGCAAGGTGATGTGAAGAAGACAGAGGAGGAAAAGGATCTGTGATTAGGGGGAAATAGCCATCTGGGTGGAAACATCTTCAGGCGAAGACTATTTTCACCCTTAAACAGTGAAAGAATTTTCATAGCTGATCCTGCTATCAGGAATATTTAGAAATCTTTGGAAAGTGAGACTGGTGTCACATTTCCCCAAAGGAGACATTATGGTTGATTTCTGTTCCGTCACTCACATGTTGTTGACTCCACCATGACATGCTCTTTCATGCCTTCAGTTCACTGCCCAGACAACTCTCTGTTGTGGGAATTTATTATCTTCCTTTTACACCCTGGTCACGTCACGTCCTGGCTTTCAAAACCTGGTTCAGATGTGATTCCCTCACTTTCAGGTAAAAGTGATTCCTACTCAATATAATTTTGACTCGTATTGATACATCTACTACATGGTAGTCTAATCTGTTTGTTTAGGCATACGGAATGAGTTCCTTTGAGGGAGAGAAACCCATGTCTTAGTCATAGCCACAACCCAGTACTCAAAGCATAGGGGCTAGAATGAGTCAATGAATGAAGATATAAGTGAATAAAAGGGCGAGTTGATGGAAATGATGAAGAGATGATTGAGTGATTGAGGGGTCAAGGACCAAGTAGGGAGTGGTGAGATAAAAACATGAGCTATGGGAACATGGCATAGGCTCCACTTCCCAAACTTGGAAATGCCCAGAGAAGCCATTGTTTCTATTCTTGTGAGAGAAGGATGCAACTCTGAACTTAAGTAAGACCTTGCATGAGATGATATCTCTCAACTTCTTTTTGCTCCTTAAGCACTGTCACGGGGAGTTGGCGTTGACTCGGTGGCAGTGAGTCTGAGGTTGGGAAGCACTGATACCAAGTTCAGGAGCCCTCCTGGCACACCGTGTTGCACATCAGGCTGCTGACTGAAAGGTTAGCTGTCCCAACACACCAGGCGCTTGGAGAAAGTGCCAGGAGAAAGCTTGACCCTGCCTGATTCACGAGAACCCCTCGCAAGCCATTCCTCTCGGTCCTGTGGGGTCTCCGTGAGTTGGAATTGACCTCATGACTGTGGGTCTGAGAGGAAGGTCGTGCTTTGTACAAAGTGCAAATGTGCCAAAGCAGCTCTTAGTTATAAGCACTATATAATAGTAATGCTTCAATTATGTATTTCTCAACTTTAGTCATTTTCAGTAATTAAAACATCTTAAGCTTTTTGTAGTAGAAATAGTAGATCACTCGACAAACAGATGCAACTCAGCTTTGCCATGAACTTCAGGTAGAGTGGTTCTCATCATCTAAATCATAGGTTCCCAAAAAATATTTGGCCTTCCTCCCCTTTTACAGAAAAAGAAAGAAAGAAAGAAAGAAAGAAAGAAAGAAAGAAAGAAAGAAAGAAAGAAAGAAAGAAAGAAAGAAAGAAAACAGTACCCATTCCCTCCCGGGCAGTTGAATATATTTGTATTGTGTTCATATCTGCTTTTGCAGACCTGCTAGGTGGTTCCAACATCCCTTGTGCAAAGCCCTGATCTAAATGTTTTGCTGTTGAAATACGGATATTTGTAGGAATCCATTTATGTCAGCAATATGAAGAGAAAGGTCCAACCGAATGGCAAAATGTGCAGGTCAGCCATGAATGCATGTGTTTTTATTTTTGAAGGGGAAATCTAGGACCTGCATGTCAAAAATCAACAATGTAAAAATGCCACTAACAGGTGCTGTGAAAGCATCGTAGACAAGTTGAAGGTGGACCGCCTGAAATGACTGAGAAAACCGGCGCTCTGATTGATTCAGATTTTCAGTCGTTACTCTTCAGCATGCTAGCCTCAAAATGAGCAGTTTGAAACGAGCAGCCTCTGCAGGGGAAAGATGAGACCTTTTACTCCCATAAAGAATTCCATTCTCGGGCTGAACCCCAGTGGCGTAGTGGTTGAGTTCAGGACTGCAGCCCACGTGCTTAGCGGTTCGAATCCAGGAGGGAGACTGGGTAGCTCAACAACCACCAGAGGGCAGTGATGCCCCCCCCCAAAAAAAAAAGAATTCCATATACCCATAAGGTAAGGTGACCAGGCGTCCTGCTTTTTAACAATTCATCCTGCGTCCTGTGGCATTTTAAAATTAAATAAATGTGTTACGATAACTATTTTTGCGTTCTATGAACATTTTTGTTGCTCCATATAGACCCAATTTTTATTTATTTATTTATTTTTTAGACCAAGTTTTTAATCAAGAACTACTCCACCCTCACCCCCAGTCAGTGGTGTCCCGCTTAAGATCTGGTCACTTCACCAAAAGGGCAATTCCACCTTACAGAGTTGCTCTGATTCAGAATCAACTCACCAACTCTTTGTTTTGAGTTTCACTTGTAATTTCTACAGTAGCTTTCTAACATTTACTAAGATGACCATTCGTATAATGAGCAAGAGAACACACACTCATGGTTTTCATAAAGCAAAACGTCCAGCTTTACTTCACACGTGAAACCCAGGGCTTTCCTGCAGCTGCGTGCCGACGCAGTCAGCACTAGGAAACAGCAACGTCTACAGCCCATGATCCAAAAAAATGAGAAATTTGATTTTTTTTTTCTGTACAAATTTGTAGCCAGCCTTTGCCAGAAAATCTGTACTATTTATAATACATAAATACTATATACATAAGGTTGTTTATAACTCGTATTTATTCCACTTAATGTAAATATTTATACATTCTATATCCAAAGTATGAATTTTTCAAAACATATACCCCCCCAAGGGGTGCGTGATATTTTACTTTGTGGGGGACAAAAAGGTTTAAAACAAGGGAGTATGGGTATTTATGCGTTCATTGGTGACAAAGCAGTTGGCTTTGAGTACCTTTTTTATTAATTTGAAGCAATCTGACAGAAATGATTTTTAAAAAGCTAGTGTTTCATTATCATCGTCATTATTATTATTTCTAACTGTAGAACTATTAGCCAGCAACTTAGAGTCAGCCATCGTGAAGTGTAATTTACGCTCAAACCCTTCAAATCGATCTTCCTTGACTTGGGCCATTACCACTGTTTGCCTTTGGTCCTTAGTTTTAAAGAGCTGGGAAGAAAGCAGAGTGTGGTAGGTAATTAGGTCATGTGGTCGGTGGTGGTGGTCTCTCCTTGTCTTCCTGTATCTGATTTAATAAAAAACAGTTTGAGCATTGCCTCACAGCTGATAGAAAGAAAACTCCGTTTCTCGAGATTCACACTGGATTCTAGACCAGCGTTATGTAAATATCTTGATGGGGACTGAGGGCCGTGAGGTATATCGAATGTTCCCCTCAGCCTGTTCTCATTGCTTTCCAATGTTTGTAATGAAAAGTGACAGAAGAGGAAATGCTCTCTCCTCCAGGGCAGGGACTAGGCCTGTTAGATTCATTGTTCATCTCCCTGCCACCACCTCCTACAAGACAACTCTCACATGATAGACATTAAAACATCCCAGGAGTGAGTGGTTGTTTATTTTTGGGAGGTCTTTCTTAAGAGGTCAGATGAAATAGCTCATCAATCCAGTGTGAAAATAAATGCAAATGTTCTGTCCTTCAGAAATACTGGAAAGTACCACATTCCAGGACAATAAACGAGATTTTATTTACATTATCTATTTTTTTCTACATTATCTATTTTTACTGTTTCTACTCTCTGTAAATTGTACCTATCTATGATACCTATAGACCTCACCAACATCAAATATCTGAGTTATAGCTTAGGATGTTAGAAAATTGGTAACAAGTTTATAATGATGGTTACATCATTAACATTAAGGAAATCCCCAATTTGCAAAGGCTTGCAGGCTGATGTGGACTCCTGGTGGGATAGTGGTTAAGAGTTGTGCTGCTAACTGCTAAAGATGGGACTGCCGACTCTTGTAAAAAGGTATGCCTTTGGCAACCCAGATGGACAGTCCCACCCTGTTCTAGAAAGCTATTATGTGTCTAATTGAACTCAGTGGCAGTGAGTTTGTTTGGGACAGTGAGTTTGTTTGCCACCATGTAAACGAAGAGCACATGCATAGAGGGTCCGACTACTGTTGACTGGCTGCTTTGATGGGGAGGCCAATAGAAGAAAGTCTAGAGAGAGTGGGAGAACAGTGGAGAACAAAATTCAGATTGATAAGGAAGACCAGCCTGAATGGTCTGATAGAGACAGGGGGCACCCCTAAGACTATGAACGGAACACACTTGTAGAGATCACTGTTTAGCCCAAGACTAGAGAGGTCTATAAAGTGATCAAGTGGCATCTGGCAGGAAAGACAGGCAAGTGGAGGAAGTGGGAGAATGCTATTCAAATAGGGGCATGGTGACTGATGTCACAAAACAAAAAGCGTGTCATTATTGACTGGGAAACTAATTTGCTCTGTAAACTTTCACTGAACATGTAGCATGTTTTTTATAAACCTAAAAGGAGAACATACAAGACTGAGTAAGGCTGTGGCCAAGGGTCATGAATATGAATGGCCTTAGTGAGGAAGTATCTTTGGTGCCTATTGAAAACATTTCTTCTCACACTACGTGGGGCTATTAAACAAAAAACAAACTTTGAATTTATCTTTTCATGGCATTCTGTTACCAGCATGTTTTATAATGGAACCTGATAGTCATATCACAACTCATAATCACTGATGGTATAAAATTTCCTGAATTCGAAGTGATGGGTAGTTCCCTAGGGGAAGAATAAGACTAGAAAAACACACTTCATCCTCACAAATAATTTATTAAGCACCCTCCTGGGAATGGTCTTCATATTCTGTGGGAGCAGCTCTTTGCTCTACAAAGACTAAGGCAAGAAGTTCAACATAGCTGAGACAAAACAAAACACAAAACCCCACTATGTATTAGTTTTTCTATTACAGAGATGGAGTTGGGGCATTATAAATTAAAACTCATGTGCAACGGGAGACATCTCATCAAAAATGACCCTTACAAAGCATCTTTTGTGCACTGAATATCTCTGTCCTAGCTGATTTTTTATAATAAATTCCTTGACCTCCTGGGCCAAGGGGGGGAGGGATGAGTATTTGTTGAGTGCTTCCTACGCTGTTCCAGAAGCTGAATTTTCACAGCAGGCCTGGGTGTTAAAGCCCTTCCCTCTTTTGTATGCAGTGACAGAGGAGGATTTGCCTACAGCAGCCCAGCTAATCGGGAACAGACACAGAAGTTAAATCTATTAAGACACTGAGATCTGTGCTCTTTCCTCAGTAGTGTGCTATGTTCTCAAGAAAGAGACTAACCTAGTTGTTTTGGTTTTGACAATTGGACAATCCCATGATGTAACAGCAGAGTTTCTCCCTCCTATAAACCTACAGAAAGCATTGCAAAATAAAATTACCTTTATATGTAAATTGCTATGATATCATCATAGGAAATAGACAACACTTACATCTGGTTTGGTGTGGTGTGGTTTTGATTCTAGCACTCCAGTGTTTTAATATTAAGGGACTGAGCATTTAGAAAGCCCAGCACAGAACCTAGACAATGTATGATGCATTGCCTTCCTCTAGTCTCCTGTAGTCGCTGTGATGTCAGACACCAGGCTTGGCCAGCACCCAGTGCACAGCTAGGGCTCACCAAGTCAGGCCACCTGCTGCTAACGGCTGACTTCCTCAAAGCAGTGGCATACTTTAGTGTCCCGCAGGGCCCCGGGGTCTGTAGTGTTAAATCGTTTAAAGAAAGAGTAGAGTAAAAAGAGTCAAACTGGTCTGTTTTTCTTCCCCATATCTGTGTATTTCACTCACTGAAGAGAACTCTGTGCGCAATGCTTTGCAGACACATTGGACTGAGGGATTAATTAGCTTGCTTGCTTTCATGTAACTAATCCTTATTGACAAAGTGTATCTAATAAGGCGCCTCCATGTAACATCCCCAAAATGTTAAAATAAGATGCATCTATATGGAACATGACAACAAATGTCAACCTTCCTAAATGGTTTCTGTACCGTGCTTCAGTTAAGTTGCATATGAGTTCATTTTGCAAATCCTTGTGTGCGTGTGTGATACAGACTGTTCCACTTCAGGGGCTCAAAATCTTTGGCCACATCTACAACGAGCATAACTCACCGCCACAGTTATAAACTACGTCTTTTATAGTGGAGAAAAGGCAAGATGGAAAATTTTCATCTGAGTCCGTTCCAGTGATTAAAACAAAATTGCATAAACAGTTGCTGCTAAGCCTGTGGGTTATTAATTGGCCCCTCCTAGTGCTGTCATAAAGCTTGATATGAAGGCAAACTTTAATAAATCAGCCAGCGGAGGAAGGCTGTGACTAAGAAGACTGACGATGTCCTTAAGTGCATTTCCGAATGACTGCGTTCACGTATTTGATGAGTATGTGAGGTCCTACTGTGTGGGGAGACAGGCCTGGGACGCAGCGGTTAAGCACTCCCAAAGCTGGCAGTCTGAGCCCACTAGGTACTTGACCAGAGAGAGAGGCCACAGGCAGGTCTAACCAGGCACACCCCCCCATCCCACCCCCACCTCAAAGGTCGTAGTTCTAATCAGCTTGAAAGCAGTGGATGATTGAGCTAGGAATGATTCCACATTCCGTGGGCAAAACAGAGGGGCAAATTGGATGCGTTTTCAAAATTACACGGTTGTGTGGCTTTTACCTGTGGAGACGACTATGGAAAATATTTATTGAAAATCTGATTGTTTTCTGAAAAATACTTTTTGGGGTTGAAGCAGACATTTCATACTCTTTTCCACTTGCAATAGAAGGCTCCTAAATTTAAAATACCATATGAAATATGTCTTCATAATACTTAGGTTTCCTTTAATGGAGAACCAGGAATAAATAAACATTTTGTAGCAAAATGTGTCCAAAGGTTGAAATCCCTACAGTAATATTTATATTTTTCCTTAATTCTAACTAGCCATGCTTAAAATAGACTTAGTAAGTCCATGAAATTGTTGGGCATTAATAACATAAGATTTTGCTTTTCCATGAGTTCTGTCGTGCCGGTTCTTCAAACATCGCATAGGATACCTGATTTATAACTTCTGATAAACACACACAGCATATTATTTTTCTCTAAGCAGGTAATACTAAAAGCAAAATAGGATACGAGATCTCACTGGCTAGCGGGAAAAGTGCAGTAACAGAAACAGCTCCTTGGCAGATTTCTCAAAGGATCTTTGGTTTACGTCTGGCCTCTCTTCGGTGGTCCTGGGGGCATGCTGGCTGGGGTGTCTGCTGAGCCGATCACTCATCTCACACATTTGCACCTGCTCTACAGCCTCACCGAGAGGGCGCAACTACTCAAGAATGTCTTCAAGAAGAACCACGTGAACTTGTACCGGTCTGAATCGATGCAGCAAAACCTGCTCCGTAAGTGTCTGGGCTCTCCTTTCTCAAGACAGGGTTTGCTGACAGGACATCAGGGCCATTCCCAGAGCAGTCTTTTGGCTTCAGGATTAAGAAACTATTTCAGCTGAAGAGGCTGATCCAATCTTTGCACGTTTGCCATGTGCTGTGTAAGTCACAAAATGGTGAGAGAATTCATTGGCTGCAGATGCCTAACATGTAACCGGAGAGATGGAACATTATAAAATCTTGCAGTTTCACTGAAAACCAAACAATAATATTTCTACATGCCCCTGGCTTTCTTAAATCTTAGGAAGAACCAGGAAAATAAATCTTGCCCTAAAAGCCTCCTCGGTGGTGTTATCTTTTCTCCTTTTATAAATGCGCTTGAGCTTTTCCAGCTTTTGTACAGCATAGAGAGGCATATATTTTTCCCTTCAAAAGTATTTATGAATATTGGGAGCTGTAAGAAATGATTAGGTATCACCCCCTCTTAATAGTTCAAGGATCTCAGAGAAGAGTATACCATATAAAGTCCCTAGAGGAAATCTGACTTGGGTTGGTAGTATATCTCTCATTTCATGTTGTTTTTCCCATATAGTTTATTTTGATTTATGGACACTCAAGTTGAATGTTTTTTTGCCCTTTAAACTTCAAGAAGCCTTCTTTAAAGCAGTGACCCAGAAAGTGAAGAAAGCAAGCCTTGGAAACTACTCCCTTTGGGGTTTGTGTGTGTGTGTGTGTGTGAGAGAGAGAGAGAGAGAGAGGGGTGTTTCTTTTCTCTTATCCACATGGCCCCTCCAGGTCACTTTGGGACCTTCTTGCATCTCTTGGCAGCTGTTGAGAGAGATAAGAAGCATGTAAAAATAGGAAGAAACCCACTTCCTACCTTTTAACAAACATTATGTGTTTGACCTTCTGCTCATTTCATATCTTCATCACCAGAAAATGTGTATGGACATGCGTGCACCAGTTAGCCTAAATCCACCCACACCCCTCTCTCAAGTGGAGGTGGGGGGCCAGCAAAAATTAGATAGGTTTTTGATTAGACATGCTGAACAGAGTATCAAGAGGGGTTGAGGGTACCTGCTCCATCCATGAGGGAGCCGAGTTCATAGACTGCCAAGAATTCTCGGGCAACTGGTTCCTCTGCTCCCCCCATCTAGGTGGAGCCTTCTACAGTCCGATCCTGCCCCTTGCAGGCAGGGTCTCCATTGCAGTTGAGGGTGGAAGGGCAGATGTTACTTTCCCAAGTTTGCCCCTGAAGCTTGAAAACACGGAGCGAGAGGGACTGCCCGCCTCTCCACGCTCATCGTGTCTCTTGCTGTTCATTTGCAGATGGTTATGCATTCTCTCAAGATGAAAACGGAATCGTGTCCCAGTCCGAAGTGATCAGAGCGTATGACACCACGAAACAGAGGCCAGACGAGTGGTGATGAGCGCGAGGGAGAAGCAGGCTCTGCTTCCTCTCGTAGCCAAGCCGAGGCGTCTCCATCGGATCTGCTGAGCAAGCCCAGGCTGGTTCACAAAGGGAAAGATGGGTCTGAGCTCCTCTGGCGGGTGCTGCTCAGATTCCTGTATATTATAGACGAAGCACTGTGCAACTCTGCCGTCACGCCATCTCCTTCGGATTCGAAGACGTGTTTGTTCACAAGCCTTTGGACACAGAAATCAAACAATGGCCTCGTGTCTGGCCAGAGGACTTTCTAAATTGAGGCTAGGTCAGTATTCGTGCTCTGCGGCGGCCACGGACACTCCATGTACTGGGCCTCCTCTAGGGAGATGCTCGAACATTTGTTACAGTCCTCCCTGGTGTTAAGTGAAAGGGATGATACCCACACTTCGCTTTCAAGAGATGCTGGGGGGAGGCACAAAAACAACAACCACCGATCAACCAGCGTTTTGAAAGAACTGACTCAGCTGACAGAGCAACATTTTCAAAGCCAGGCGTTAATTGTTGGTGTCAAAAATGACCCTGATGAATGTTTGCCAAAGAAGATCAGAAGAAATCTTTGTCTCGGTCAGTAGTCACCTGCCCAGAAATTCCCAAGAACGGTCACCTCCCACTGCTGCCATGAGACCTGCCTGCTTGATTCCTCCGGTGTCAGAGTGATTTGCGAAAATACAAGTGTGTTCCAGGCATTTGCTACTAAGATGTAAGGCACTTTGGGCCTTACAAATGCTTCTGTCTTGTGTGTCCCGTTGATTTGTCCAAGTGAGGTAGCACGTGTGTTCCTGTGACCCTGTCGTTTTGTTTAACAGTACTGGTTTGTAATGTGGTATCTATGTCCCAGGGCCTTTCCGGTGAGGTTCCTTTGTCCTGTAGATTTTTCCAACTATCTGGCTTCTGCTGTCCCTTGAGTTACATCATTGTGTGGCAGAATTTTCCCTCTTCAGACATCGAGGTGACGTGGTTACAAGTGGGATTTCCAAAGCTTCCATGGAGATGCTTGGGGAAAACATGAGACAAGTGCATGGGCTTTTGTCATATACATAGGCTCCTCTTTTATCATGAGTTTGGGTTCCCCTATCAGAAAGGCCTGCTGTTTCAGGTCACACACCAAGTCTTGGAGTGGACTGGCCCAAGCCTGGAGACAGAGAAGTCCTTCACAGTGCACATGTCAAGCAGCTCCCCAAATTAACCACAGGCTACTGCATGGGACAAATCAGTAATACATCTTCCCCAGTTTAAAAAACAACAAAAAAAACCTTACCTAATTTACTCAAGCCTTGAACTCTGCAGTCAGCTCACATTTTTTCATCATGAGACATTCTCATTGATACATTTTTAAATGTCCACTTAATTGGATCATCTGGGGACATTTCTCATACATCTCCCCCCAAAAATGTCTATTTTGCTACCCACAGTAATTGGTGGCAGGCTGTTTAAAATACCACAACCAGTTTTCTACACTCTTTTAAAAATACTGCTTTCACTTAAAATGGAGGCGGGAGGCTAATAGACATTTCAGAGATTGATGCAGACTTTCTTGCCTTTTATTCAAAAGCCTGTTTGCCTTGACATGGATTTACCAGCAGAATGGGTGGGAGAACTTCCCTCTTGAAATAAAGCAAAAGAGTCACCTGGGACTAACACGGTGGCTTTCCCCAGTCACCCCTTGACATGAATCACTTGGCATTCTTCTTCTTCTTCGCCCTTTCCCCCACTTTATATTCGAACATGCACCATTCCCTGTGTGTGTGCAGCCCTCTTGGGTGACTGCTGCGAGGCAGCTCCTCTGAGGAGACTTGCTGGGACTGTGGTCAGTCAGGTCGGCCTAGTTCTCACTGAACCCTCCATGTTCAGAAGATGTGGCAGTCTGCCCCCATAAACTCGACAGCCTGGGAAATGCTCTGCGGCCATTCTGCACTACCCGATGGGGCTGGTGTGAATTGAAGTGTGAATTGAAGTTAGACACACGAGTCTAACCTACTGTTTCACAACGTGGGGGCTACTTCCCCCCACTTCAGAAGCAGTGGAGCAGTCTGTGGTGCAGGATGGGGATTGGGGAGGGGCCTGCAAAAGCAGATACCTACACTCTATCGTGGACTCTGGGCTATGGGACAGCTGTTTTCCATTGCCAGGGGTTTACTGAGTAATCTATTCCTAAGAAGGGGGCAAGGGTCAGGCACATACGTTTGGGAACCTACGGAACTCTAACCTAAAGAGAACAAGGAGTTTATATACATAATTTTCCCAGTTGGGGTTCTGACTGAGAGAACCCTGAATGAAAAAAAGTTAGCCAGGCCACGGGTGTCAGAATGAAAGGGCCTCCCTCCAAAGTCTGCCGTCAGAGATCCGAATTCTGTACCACAGGGCTACTTAGCGCACATGGCATGTCCGTGCCCCACCAAAAGGATGGTCTCAAGGTCAAACCCTAGACGTGGAAGCGAGAGAATGAAGTACACCCAGCAGAGAAGAGACACCTCCCCTCCTCAGTGGCCACCACCCTGATCCACCTCCAGCATTGGCGCATCCTAACTGCCGTGAGGCCACGTCCCCCGACTTTGGAGAACCGAATTTATTATTCGTATCTTAAAACGTGTTCTTTCTCTGGAGGTCAACGTGAATAATCCTGTGTCAGTCATGAGAAGCAGGGTGACTGCTTTTTGCTTTTGTCCCATGTTCTCTTTTTTCGATTTATCAGCACGAAGTCCATCTCTTTGTTTCTTGGAGTGGCAGTACAGTGAGGCGGGAGGTGAGGTTGACTCCGTGGTGAAACTTAAAGTATGACATTACATTCACAGTGATAGAATAATGTTCATTTTAATGAGAGAAAAGTCCTTGGGGTTTTTTCGCTTTGTTTTGTTTTTTGTTTTGTTTAGCCTTCCTAAAGGGAATGTGTAACACCATTTTATCAGAATTAAAGAGTTTAAGTGACTTTCAGTGGGTATTTTCTAAAAGGACATCCACCCACTGCCAGTTTGAAGCAATCCTACAATGACCCTACCAGACAGGGAGGAAGTGCCCCCCATCCCCACCCCCCCCATCCCCAAGGTTCCCAAGGACATCATCCTGATGTTAGCCCCCACTTCTCTCAAGGAGGAACCATTGGTGGGTTTGCCACTGGGCCCCTTCATCAAAGACAAGCACTCTGCGATTGAAATGCCCCTCCCCCCCCCCGCCCCCAAGGACTCTGGCAAATGCTAATGTTTACAATTCAGAAAATCACTGATGGTAGAAAATGCCCGCTCAGCACTCAAAGCTGGAGGTGGGCCCATTCTTGTTGAGAAGCACCTCGCAGGCCATTCTAAATGGTCTCCGTACATTTAAGAGCGTCTTGGGATCTCACCCCCAGAGAGAGAACTTATGTCTGGTAGAAAGTAGGAAGAGGAAAAGGATGTTTCTCAGGAAGGCGGTGAATATGAAACGTGAAAAGGGCACCTCGAGACCCCTGTCCGCTCTGTTGCTAACTGAAGGGAAG
Source organism: Nesogale talazaci (assembly GCA_004026705.1). Classification (NCBI taxonomy): domain Eukaryota; kingdom Metazoa; phylum Chordata; class Mammalia; order Afrosoricida; family Tenrecidae; genus Nesogale; species Nesogale talazaci. The sequence goes on along the minus strand of PVJH01001380.1, from coordinate 73,290 downwards.
ACATTGCTGTCCTCCACTCAGGTGTATTTTGCTTAATAACTTTAGCCCATTCCCGAAATCGTGTGGAATCCATGGTCGTTCCTCATTTCCAAGGGAAATCTGAAATAGAGAAGGCAAGTGGCAGGCATTCATACCATCTCTTAATGCTATGTGTAGGGTTTGCAACTCAGCTTTCTGACGCTCAGATATGGAGTCACAAGGCAATTTCTTCAGCCTTGTGTGCAATGTCTGTCCATTTCCGGAAGTGGGTACTAGTCCGAGGAGTAATCGAGTGCAGAGTCACGGTTTTTAATTTATTTATTAGCAGTGTCATAATTATTACAAAGCTGCACACTCATGAGTGGCTCTTTTCATGCAGTTGTCCTTTGATAACTCCTGGTTTTTAAACTTTCTGTAGTCTTAAGAGCTTAAAAAAGACCTCTCTAAAATGTCAAGTACGTGCCCATCCTATTCCCATCCCATGGCCCAGGTCCTGTGGAACGCTCTCTATACATGGCTTGCTTTAGCACCATGCACTTTGATGCCTAGTAAGTGCTTTTTCATGGTGGCCATTCCTATAATGCCTCTTAAAGATACCGAAGTCTGATTTTTTTTCTCACATTAAAATAATTAATGTCACTTGTGAAACTTACGCTGTGCTGCATTTTTATTAACCTTCAACAGCTATTAAAATGGACTGCGAGATAGATTTTGAAGGAAAGGAAATGAATGTTTTCCATTTTTCGTCTTGATTTATTTTCTGTATGTGAGCAGCTGTGTTTTTGATGGGTTTATGGTTTGCATGCATTAACATTTAAAGGTGATCAAGGCCGATGCATGGCTCTTGCTGTAAATCTTATTTTTGCTGTCTAGTTTCTAACAAGGCCTACCTGGGATGTAATATACAGTGGCCAAATGAATTGGCCTTCTGCACATCTTTTATATATATATATATATATAAGTAAATTATTTAAAAAACAAATGTGAACAAGTTTAACTGAATCTCTCATTTACCTTTCCTCTAAGAACTTTTCCTTCACAAAGCTCACAAAACTTCTCTGAAAATAAGTCTCCCTTAAAAGGTTGTGGGGTAGGGATGGGGCTGGGTTTCTTATGTGCTTGCTTTGAATTAAGAGCAACTTCCTCTAGGTAAATCTGCTCTTGGAAAGATGAGCAGCCTCTTAAAGAAAATAGCCAAGAGTTTGATTTGGTGTCATTTTCCATGGTTCTAGAATTAGAAGCCATGCGTGCAGTAAATACTTTCATTCTTTCCAGCCCCATCTCTCACGTGCTCCCTCCAGTTAGGTTCAAAGGGAAAAGAGGCTGCCTTGGGAGGCAGCTCCTGTGAAAAACGAGTTTGTTTTCAAGATAAAGTTGTATTTTCAGTACTATGGGGGGCGGGCGGGGGGAGGGATGGGGGACAGCAAGAACATTCCTGCTGAGACTAATGAAGATGTGGCACGTGTGAAGAATTGGAACCCCGTGACTCTAGTAGATTCCTCAGGGTTGCCTCTCCATGTTCGATGATGCACTGTGTTTTACCAATAGTTGTTCAAAGTCAAGTGACATTCAGTTCTATGCAGTGTGACATGTCATTGGCCTTTTGTGAATGTGCATGTTTTAAACTGCAAATTTTAAATATTTTGCCCCATGATTGTTGTTCAACATGAAATAAACTTTACCATTACGTAAATGAGGCTGCTGGTGTGTTGATGTCTAGCACGCAGACGGCCAACGCTGGAGAGATCCTTCAGAACCCTGAAGGCTGCCCACCGGGATGGGCTGGGGCTGTGCATCGGCGAGCTTTGGGACATGTCACGTTGTGTGTGCCACTCCAGGGACTTAGGAAATCATGTGCTTCTCCTCTACTTAGCCAAACCTGAAAGGGGGCTGGGGGGTCTTCACTCTAGCTTGGGAAATCATGTTTTTAATGCGATTTTAATATGACTATTTTGATTCCCAAATTAAAAGAGCCTCTTGGAATTGTCCCCATGACCTATTTACACGAACTCGTAAGCCCTCCGCAGCTTCTTGGCATCCCCATCGATTCCTGTAGGGCAAAGTGGAGTTTTGCCAGCCCCTCCTTTGTCCAAGTTTAGCCAGTAACATTGGAAGGAAATAATAAAATTATGCCTGGGAGAGGAAATTGTGGGGTACATTGGAAGTGGACGCAACAGCTTTATCAAAATGTGTTTCCTCTGGTAAACTGGAGACAAAAAAGTTCCATCTGGGGAAACTCCGGACGTTCACAGAAAGGCGGGGAAGAAGAGCGAGTGGAGTGCTGCCTTGGTCCCCCTCTTCCCCCCACAGTCTTCTCAGGGACTTGAATTTGGGGGGGGGGGGCGGGGAGGGATGGACCCGTGCTACCTCCCACTGAAAGAATGTGCAGCAAAGTGGTCTGTGGATTCTATCACAAGGAATTTTCACATTCAGCTTCACCTCCCCTTAAAGTAAGCACGGTTTATACTTATTGTCGTCCGATGCCCTCTAATGAGGAAACGGCCGGCTGGAAATGCATGCCCCATAAATCCAATACGTCATCCTCATTTAAAATCGGCTTGTACATCTAACCCAAAGCTTCATTTCAGTAACACCACGCCATCTCGTTTTAATGAGGAGAGATCTTCCAACCTGGGTAATTTCACAAGTAAGCTAATAAAAATTGTTGGAAAATATGAAAAAAAATTCACCATGCACATTTATTGCTTTTGAGTACAAACCGTGTAAGTAACCATTTGAATAAGCATTTCCTGTAAGGATAATTTTATTAATGGCTGATGTTTCATTGGAAACTTAAAATAGCCATGTGTACTCAAAAACGTGATCCCCGTTGGCGTCCTTAATTGTTTAACATGCCATAAATTCTTATTTTCCCCAAACAGAGTCAAAACTTTTAGATTGTGCAAAGTTAAAACGATCCCAACCTGATGGCGCTACATATATTCAGGAAGCTCTTTTGGTTATCTGATTTTAAAAATAACATTTCCTATGGGTTGCAGTCAATTAAGTTAATTCTCCACCACAACACGTGGCCAATCAGAGCACCATACATCTTAGTCAACTGGAGGACTCACCCCCTTTGTGTAGGGTAGAAGTCCCCAGGGTGCCAACTTTTTATGTAGTCAGCTGCCAAGGGCAGTGTTGGAGGATCTAGTTGGCCCATAGGCATCTCAGAATAAAGACCTGGCAATCTACCAGAGGACACCGTCCAGGGCACAGTTCTCCTCTGACCGATAGGAAGCTGTCTGCCATGGTTCATTCAGTCTGTGCTCCCTGGGGAGTGGTTTTCTTTGTTGTGCGCTTTGTTTGTAGCTGCCTTCCAATGTATGGTGATCCAGAATGTGAGAGAATAGGACCCCATCAAGTGTTCTTGGCTCGAATCAGAGCCAGTTTCCCAGCTCTTCCATGGAGCAGCTGATATGATCAGTCCACCAATCTATAGGTGATGAGTTGACCCCAAACCACTTGTGCTACCCACACTCCTAGTTTAGCTTGACAGTATGTCAGATATAAGGTAAAGTCCAAAACCATTGCTGGAAAAACAATCCTTTATTAAACAGAGATATCAAGATGGGAATCTATTGTTTCATCGAAATTCTCCAGCTAGGTCTGTCTACTTTTTTCAAAAACCACGTTCTTTAACAATTCACCTATCATCCAATTCAATAGTCTGAATGTATTGAAGGTTTATGCAGTCATCACAATCAATTTTAGATCACTTTCATCATTCTTGAATCCATTAGTATCAGCTCCCTCTTTCCCTTCACCTCCCCAATCATCATCTCCATTTTTAACCTCCATTTCTCTAAACCTTTCCTGAAGAATTATGCACTCCTCTATTTATAGGATAACAGAACGGCAGTTTTGACATCCTCAAGGGACTGAATTCGTGTCTCTTGTAGATGATCTTTGAATGTGGTTGATAAGCAGATCTCTGGAAGGGCAAGATCAGGATTCAGGCTGGACGAGGTCATGTTTCACCAGCAGAACTCTCCTTGCATGGCCTTTACTACCCTGGGAGAATGAGCAGATGTAGTGCTGGTTTGGGAAGAATCTCTCGGTGCAACTTTCTCAGCCTCTTTCTTACATATGCAGCTTTCCGTTTTCTTTAAACCCTTTGATAAGCTCTCCTGTGTCCTTTGAGAAAATCTATGGAGATTACTCCTTTGGAATTTCAACAGAGTTAAGATAACCTTCTGAGTCCACCTTTCAGCCTTGAGGTTCACTGACCCGGGCGATCCCTTCGGAAGTCACTATTGTGATTGAGCTTTGTTTTTGAAGGTCCCTTAAGCAGACTAGGACATGTGAATTGAATAATGAGAGAACTTGTCTGCATCCATCCACTCACCACAGAGACAAGGGGAAACAGTTTGCCTGGATCAAACTAATGCATGTCTGAACTGGACCTGTAGTTGCAGTACTTTTGGACTCCCCCAACCCCTGGATAATCACTTGATCACTTTTCCCCCATTAGAATCTCTGAAAAGGTTGAATAGTCTCTCTTCCCCAGCAGAAAGCCTCGGGGCCCACGTCATCAAAACTGTGAAGTTTCTAAACAGACGCTGGCCTACAGACCCTGGCTCTGCTCATATCTGGCTGGGAGCATGGAATTTAACCTCTCTGCCTCAATTTCATCATTTGCAAAACAAGCCAGATAACAGACTTTATTTCGGGATTGTGAGGATTAGATGGTGCAATCCTTAAACTGCATGGACTCCATGTGGTATTTAAGATATTACTACTTTCTCGGCCACCTTTTAAAATAATCTTCTATTTTCCACAGTCATTGTGCTAACCAAGGAGAGCTTGCAGGTATGAGCTGTTTACTCAGCACTGTTCTACTTGGGTGTGGATAGAAATCTCCCCAGTGGGCTGGCTGACAGGTCTGTTTTCAGTGGGGGGAGTTCTGCCCCCTAGAGGACTCTTTGGAAATCTGTTTGGAGCCTCTGATACTCACAAAAGTGCTTGCTGGCATTCATCGGCCCGGCCTCAACTTTAATAATGACCCTGCAAAACACAGGACAGTCTACACAACCAAGACTTGTCATGCATCACAGGCCCACTGATTTAGATGAGCCACCTGATTCCAGGATTCCTATGAAGAACATGCAGTCTGCATGACTCTAAAACAAAGCATTCTACTCCTGTAAAGAGTTACTCTGCAGGGAATGCATGGTGGCAGGGCTGCTCTGACGTATCGAATGTCTATGAATCAGTATGGCGTCAACAGCGGTAAGTTTGGCTTGGCTGGTGTTTAACATGCAGTGAAAGTAGAGGAGCAGGAAGCAAGAAGACCTTTGGTGAGAGGGATGAGCATGGTAGCTGCAACAATAAGCTGAAACATGACAATAGTGAGGAGGATGCAGGGGGTTGCCGTGGGTCCTAGCTGACAGTGTGGCTTCTGTCAGCAAGCACAGCAGCAGCAGTGGGCCTGATGGTGTGTCGGATTGAACTGCTCACCACAAACGGGAGGCAGGAACCCAGCAGCTACTGCTTAGGAGAAAGATGAGACTGTGCACCTGTGAAGATGGGCAGAGTCTCTGAAACTCTTATATCGGGTCACTCTGAGCTGCGTTCGACTTGATGACAGGGGGTGGTTGGTAAGATGCAGTGAAGAAACCTGGTGACACAGTGTTTATATGCCTCGGATGCTAATGGAAAGGCTGATGGTTCAACTCCATCAACTGCTCCCTGAGACAAAGATGTGGCAGTCTGTAAAAATGACAGCCGTGGAAACTCTGTGGGTCATAGTCAGTCTGCATCAATTTGACAGCAATGAAAAATGCACAATGCATTTTCCAGATATATGATGACTGTGCAGTTCAAAGGGAAATTAAAGATTGCTTTGTTTGGGGGTGCGGCATGGGGAGAATCCCATGAACAGCAATGATGTGATTCCTGGACAAACCGGGATGGGTCAGTAGTCACACTGTAGGAACCTCAGAAACCTTAAACTATATGACCATAAAAGCTGTGAGTACTGGAGCACCGTGGGATGGCCTTGTTTCTCTGGTCCTCACAACATTCTCCTTTTTGACCCTGTGTGGTCTTCCCACTTTCTGTCCCATCTCCTAGTACAAAATGTTAGCAGTGTCCTTCTCCGACATGGTTCACCCTACCTGAGTTCCAAGTTTGGCAGGTTTTCCCGAACTTTCCCTTTATATTTTCTCTCAATGCACCATTTGAAGAGCCCTGAAGAACAAGGATTAAGACCTTCCCTGATAAACAAAGGGTCAGCACTTCAAGCCTACCAGCCCCTCTGTGGGAGAAAGAGGTAGGTATCTCATTCTGCAGCTATTTGCAGCTTTTAAAGTTCTAGTCTGCCTTGTAGGGGCTCTTAGAATCAATGTGATGGCAGGACTTCCTTCAGTTAGGGCTTATGTGCCATTGAAACACTGTGTTGCTTGTGCTTTTGTTTGAATTACACGACATGTATGGTAAGTTATATGATCTGTGCACTTCATTTTAGAATATTAAAATGCTGCTTCCACAGGGATGGCATCAATGCTCATGGAACAGCAGGCAAGGGGTCAATGGATACACTGCACTGGGTAATGCTGTTGCACAAGCCCTCCTCAGAGTGCTTTAAGACAAGAAGGTTATTGTGAAGACCAAGGTGTTCCTGACCAGAGCCACCATACTTTCAATGGCTATGTGGAAGTTGGACCTTGCGTAAGGAAGCCCGAAGAAGAATCTATGCATTTGCAATTGATCTATGTGCCAATCACTAAAGCTAGAGATGCCGAAATTGAAGGACTCTACCAATGACTTTGATCCGAAATGAATCACATACGCAGTTAAGATGCACTGTTACATGGTAGTTGGGATGCAAATGTTGGACACAACAACGAAGGAACAAAACTTGACAAATATGCTCTTAGTGACAGAAACAAAGCTGGAGATTGCAAGACTAGCCAACAGCTTTTTCATCACAAATACCTTTTTTTGACAACACAGAAAGCTATCCATGTGGACGTCTCCAGATGAAATATGCGTAAATCAAATTGACTGCATCTGTAGGAAGACACAACGCTCACTAGCAGCACCTAAAACCAAGTGAGGGGTCCATTGTATAACAGATCATCAACTGTTCATACATAAGTTCCAGTTGCAACTGAAGGAAGGCCAGCTGAGTCCACAAGAGCCAAAATAGGACCTTGAATCTATGCCACCTGAATTTGGAGAACATCTCAAAAACAGATGTGATGCATTGAACACTGATGACAGAACACCTCATGAGCTGTGGAAGGACATTAGACCATCATTCATGAAAACAGCAAAACCTCATTAAAAAGACAAGACAGAAAGAAAAGATCAATGTGGATGTCAGAAGGAACTCTGAAACTGACTCTTCATCATAAAGTAGTCAAGGAAAAAGGAAACAATGATGAAGTCAAAGACCTGGCAGAAAAGTTCAAAGGACAGCTCGAGAAGACAAAGTCAAATATTATAATGAAATGTGCAAAGACCTAGAGCTAGAAAACCACAAAGGAAGAACATGTTTGACATATCTTAAAGTGAAAGAATTCAAGAAAATGTCAAGCCTCAAGTTGCAATATTGAAAGATACTCTGGGCAAAAGATTGCACAATTCAGGAAGCATCAAAAGAAGATGGAAAGAATACACAGTCAATTTACCACAAAGAACTAGTGTACATTCAATTGTTTCGGGAGATAGTGTATCAGTAAGAACCAATGGTAATGAAGGAAGAAGTTCAATCTACACAGAAAGTATTAGCCAAATATAAGGCTCCAGGAACTGATGGAATATTAATTGAAATGGTTTGACAAACTTATGAAGCACTGGAAGCACATTCTTGTCTATACCAGGAAGTTGGAAAGACGGCTGACTGGTCAACTGACAGGAAGAGATCCGCATCTGCACCCTTTCCAAAGGATGGAAATCCAGAAGAATGCTCAAATTATAGAACAATATCATATGCAAGTAAAATGTTGTTGAAGATTTCCAACAGTGTGTGCAATAGTATATTGACAGAGAGCTGCCAAGACGCAGGACAGTTTCAGAAGAAGACGTGGATATCAGATGGATCTTGGCCCTAAGCAGAAAATTCCAGAATTACTTGCTTTTATTGACTCTGCAAAGGCATTCAACTGTGTGAATTATAGGAAATTATCGATAGCCTTGAAAAAAATTCAGAACACTTAATTGTGCTCATGTGAAATCTGATCAAGATGTCATAATCTGAATAGAACAAAGGCATCCTAGACAGTTTAAAATCAAGATAGCTGTGTGAATCGGGGTTGTATATTCTTACCATTTTTACTCAATCTGTGGGCTGAGCAAATAATCAGAGAAGCTGGATTACAGGAAGAAAAAGGAGGCATCAGAAATGAAGCAGGACTCATCGCTAACCTGCGAGAAGAACACATAGCGTTGCTTCCTGAAAATGGGGTCGACTTGAAGCACTTGCTCATGAAGATCAAAGATTGTAGCCTTGAAAGTGGATTACAACTCAATATTTAGAATAGAAAATAAAATGGAAAACGGGGTCAATAGGTAGCATCATGATTGAGAGAGAAAAGATTGACGTTGTCAAGGATTTTCCCTCGCTGGGATCCACAACCAAGCTCATGGAGGAGCAGTCAAAAGATCAAAGGATGCCTTGCCTTGGGTAAATTCACTGCACAATATATACATACCCTCCTTCAAGTGCTGAAAAGCAACGGTACCTTGAGGACTAAGGTAGGCCTGACCAAAGTCATAGTACTGTTAATTGCCTCATATGCATGTGAAAGCAGGACATGGGATTGGGGAAATCTAAGAAGAATGTATGCAGTTGAAGGATGGTGCTGGTGAAGACTATTGTTAAGTACCGTGGACTGCCAAAAGAACCAATCAACCTGTTTTGGAAGAAGTACAGAGGCAAGGATGGAGGAGTCTGTCTCATGTACTTTGAACATGTTGTCAGGAGAGACTAGTCCCTGGAGAACGATATCATGCTTGATAAAGTAGAGTGGCATCAGAAAAGAGGCGAAGTTCCTCACCAGAATGGACTGACATGGTGGGCTCCAAAAACGGCCTTAAACATAGCCACGTGTATGAGGATTGTGCAGAACCAGGCAGCGTTTCATTCTATTGCACAGAGTCGCTATGAGTCAGAAGGGACTCGATGGCATAGAGTTGTGCACAGGGTCAGGATGTCGTGCTAAAGAGATCTCATCAGACATCACAGGATTTAGGACCACTGTCTTCTAGGAGCCCTGGTGGAATATGTAGTACGTTACATATTGGGCTACTGCAAAGTCAGCAATTTGAACCCACTCAGAAGCCTATTGGAGTCATTCTACTATAGGGTCGCTATCATTAGTAATCTATTCCATGCCAATGAGTTTGCCTTTTGGTTTTTGCGTTAGTGGAAGAGGCTGGGTCTTGTGCTCCTGAAATCTCCAGTGGGTTCTGTGTGCAGCAAAGCATTCAAACCTCAAAGCAGGTGTTCCCTGATGGTTGAATCTGCCTTTGCATAACTGTAATAGATTTTTTGAAAAGTATGTTGAATCATTTTCCCCCTTGAGGAAAAAAATAAGACTATTATCAATGCCCTGGTACAATTGTTGAGCATGCATAAGACTGCTAATCTCAAGGCCCACAGTTTAAACCCACCAGTTTTTCAGAGGGACATAGATGAGGCCTCCCCACCCCCCGCTAGGGCCATTAAATCTGCTCTGACTCATTGTACAGTAGAATGACCCTGTGTACAACAGTATGAAGGAAACAATCCCTGGTCCTGCGACATATTCACAATTATAGTATGGGAGTCCATTCCTGCGGCCACTGTGTCAATCCATTAAGTGCCCTCCTCTTTTTCCCTGCCTTTCCACTTTACCAAACATGATGTCCTTTTCCTGGGACTGGCCACTCCTGATAACACATTCAAAGTATGTGAGAGGAAGTAGGAGAAACCCTGTATAGGGATTGGGTTTCTGTTTGTTTGTTTTGCGGTTCAGGCCTATGTCAGAAGGAACGTGGAGATTCAAAGCAGATGCCCGAGTACAAATCTTAGCCCTAGTGTTGACTAGCTGAAGAATCTTTGGCGAGTGGCTTTCTCTTCTGTGTCTCCATTTTCAAAGTAGGAATGATGCTATTCCCCTGCTGGTGCAAAGTGAAATGAGTTAATACCTGTAGGTACTTAGAATAGTGGGTAGGTGGCTCATAATAAGAGCCCAATCAATGTTTAACTTATAATTTTAAATAGTTAAAATTATAGAAGGAGTTGCATACAACAGGCACAGAAGCTCAGGAGGCACTGTAGTGAAGTGACTGCTTGCTAACTGAAAGGCCACACATTCGAACCCACCCACCTCTTTTCAGGGGAAAGATGGGGCAGTCTGTTTCCATACGATGGGGTAGTAGTGGGATTGTTTTACTCTGCGCTAGAAGATCAGTGTGCATCTGAAAGCATGGGATGGCAGTAGGTTTGATCAGGGATTGTATGACAGCGACTACCATCATATACATTTCTTTTATTCTTTTTTTTTTTTGGGGGGGGGGGCATCACTGCTCTCCGGTGGTGGGAGTAGGAGGCCCAGCCCCACTGCTGGAATTGAACCTCCGTCCCAGTGGGCCGCAGTCCCGCGCACAACCACTACGCCACTGGGGCTCAGCCCACATTTCTCTTATTCTAGGCTCTAAGGTCACTAATATAAATGACAGAAGTGGCCGGGTGGGAAGGATCCAGAAGGAAATGGCAAAAGGAAAAAATATCTTTTCTTCATAGAGCTGGTCTGGCCTCATTGAAGGGCAAGTCCTACAGTGCCACATCTTCTTTGTGTCAAAAGAAGGCAGAACTCTGGATTCTTCAATGCCCTGACCTGCTGTTTAAGCCTGTATCAGCAAAGGACCCCTCCCAGAGTTGTGCACAACCCGTGGGCTGAGGCCTCTATCAAAATCTTTTTCCTTCTCAGCTTTCAGGAGTCTTACAGCCTTTTTAGAGCAATTTGCAATCATTGCAGAATACTTTTGTTGTTTTTTAATCTCAAAACATGAAATGTGTGTTAAAGATATTTTCTTTATTGACTTACAAGGGATATCATGAAGGAGGTACAAATGAAGTGCTTTGATTGAATACTTCAAATAGACTTCGTGTAAACATTGCATATTCTATTGACTCTCACCCAGCAGGATCTATCTATCCAAGGATGTAGTCGTCAGACATGGACTTCAATAGCGTGTTGGGCATGTAAGGTTAGATGATTATAACCCATAGCTGGACTTGGACTAGCACAGGTATCAGTGACATCAACATTATAGTATGACTTCTAAATAATTAGTACCTTTCAAGGTAGTCAATACATTAAATTACAAATCTTTACATTTGTACATAACTCATTTTACAAATAAGTGTTTTAAGACCCACCTGTCCAACTTTCATTTAAACACAAAGTGTTGCTGAACAACAAGTCTGTAAGAATAAATACTCCGTTGCGTGAGTGAGGGGTGGGGGTAGGGTGCAGCAGGGAAGTGGAAATGCTTTTACATAGGATGTGTGTCACTATGTAGATCTGGGCAAGTGCTTAAATCATTTAACTTCTCATGTAGTCCTTGAAATCTTGTGTCCTGGAAATGCTCTTACATGTTAAACATAATTTAGCTACTAACATAAAAAGTAACCATTTCTACTTCAGGTAATATTATTTATGGTTAGATTATAAATAGGTGGTTCACAGTCTCCCTCCTTGTACTTAGTAGTTACCTTCTCAAGTGAACCTTTGAGCATAACAATCAGGTATTGCTCTTCTCTCCATTATGTATATGTAATTATGTACGGAGCCCTGGTGACATAGTGGTTACTCACTGGGCTGTTAACCTCAAGGTCAGAGCGACAAGGCTTTCTACCCCCATAAAAAGTTATAGTTTAAGAAACTCACAGGGCCGTGCTACTGTGTCCTCTACGGTCACTATCAGTGAGAACTGACTCAATGACAGTGAGTTTTTTGAGAATGGTGTACATACGAGTTGTAGGATAAGACATTCAATGATTTATAATGAAAAAAAAATAATACGTGACTTCTGGCTCTTAATTGAGCTGTACAGCCCAGGAGTCCAACAGAAAAGTGCAGCCTATTTCCTACTTCACAGCTTCACTGTTGCACATCTTGGGTAAAGGTAGTGGAAGTGGATATGTAGCTGTTGCCACGTTTTCAAAGTCACCTAACTCCACCATCCTATGATGGAAGCCCCCAGGTGGGGAAGAGACATGGCTATAAGAAAGTGTAATGTTTTCCTCACATTTGTCTCCAAGACATTCTTCTACTACAAGGGGCACTTCCTCAGCAATGCATGTGCCTTAGCAAGCAGCACACCACCCATCTGCCATCTTGCTCCGGAAAGACTTTGAGACCATGGCCTGTTAGCTGGAGCTGAAGTCTGGGCAGCTCTTCCCGGGCAGCGGGGGCTCCTGCTGGAGGGGGTAAGCAAAGTATTGAGGAGACACCAGGAAGCCGGACGGCTGGGTCAGGTGGATCGGGTGAGCGGTGCTGTACGGCGGGGGTGGGGAGGGCACCAGGCAGCCTGGCTCGGCCCTGGCGAAGGAGAACCTGCGGATGGAGCCCCCGGTGGAGCTGGAGCTGGTGGCCGTGCTGGACTGCCTGGAAGGGGCCCTGAGGTTTGTGGAGGTGAGGATCATGGGCAGGGTCTCTGTCTGATAGCTGCGGAGCGAGAAGCGGATCGGAGGCTGCGAGGGCTCCTTGGGTCTCAAGCAGGTGCAGCAGTAAATAGCCACCAAGGAACCCAGGATGATGAACGCAATGAAGATGGAGCCGACGATCAGGAAGGGAACATAGACGGGCTCTAAAAGGCAAAAAAAAAACACAAAAACACAAAAACCAGACATACAGAGGTGCTTGCATAAGTGTCTCCCAGATTCAGGCAGCTCAGGGCGGGAGGAAGGGAGGGGGAACCCTGGATATTACCACTACAGCTGTCAGCTCCACTTTACGGAGCTTGTGATGGATAATTCTAAAGTGCCAACTGTGAGGATGTTCTATCCCGACTCCCTCCTGAAGGAGAGGCTCCTGTAGCCTCTGTTAGCAATTAGCCCTGGCGTTGCACATCCAGAAATCAGAGAAGAACAAAATCTATCCTCCGCCCGGGGCATGCTTTGGAAGGGAAGAGTAGGCTCTGGGTCACTCTATCTCTCCACACGGACCCTGGTAGCGCAATGGTTTAAGCAGGTCGGCAGGTCTCTTCTCCGGAGAGAGATGAATCTTTCTGCTCCTGCGCAGATGGGCAGTCTCGGCTACCCTAGAGCCCTGCTCTGGCCTGTGTAAGCAGGAATCCGTTTGACAGCTTTGTGTTCGTTCCCTCTCTTGACAGGGCCTCGTGGTGACACAGGGGTCCAAGGGGGTGATGGCTAGCTTCTAGATCAGCACTGGAAGCTCCTGGTGTGCACCTCGAGAGGAAGAGGTGGCCACCTGCTTCTGTAGCTCGTCACCGCCTTAGAAGCCCGTAAGGGTAGGTCCCCTCTACTCTCTCGGGTTTCTGGGAGGCGGAGATACCTGGATTGCAGCGAGGCGGGGTGAGGTGTCTTTGTTCAAAATAACGCATCTCCCATGTGTCATCGCTGTGGGGCAGTCAGGGCTTCTTATCTCTTGGATGGAAAAGCCAAGAATCTCCAACCAAACAAAGCAGAGAGAATGGGCCTTGTTCAAAGTGACCCACCACCTGGGGTTTCATGAAACTCTGGAAAGAACTGGGGTAAAGTAATCCATAGTGGCCCTGCTCTGCTTGTCACCTACCACCTCGCATATTGTCACCTCAAACCCCCTCTCTCCAGAAATGGCCCAGAGACTGTCTACGACGGATGCCCTCTCTCCTCTCTTAGCACCCAGTCTCTGGGAAAGTTTGGCTCTTCTCAGCAATTGCAGTCCAGATTTTCTGTGAGAAGCCCCCACAGTCAGAAAAAACACTAGCTTCATCCTTTGTGTGTTGGGGGGAGGGGGCAGGGCAGGCAAAAATATGCCCCTGCTCGGAGCCCCACCCGGGCAGTTTCATGAGGCCACGCTTAGCGGCAGAATGAAAACCTGCACTGAGTAAGAGGCTCCAGTGGGCCTGGAGACCCAACAAGAAGGCCACCGTCGATTCTATTTTCCAGATGTGGAAATAAATTAGAAGCGAGTTTGACCTCCTTTAAGAGGCACAGTCAATAGGATGGACAGCTCACCACACCTGACTGAGTTCCATCCACTTCGTTGCCCCTGTGGTGAGTGGCTCCTGGGTAGAAAGTAAGGACCTGGGGTAGATTCACTTTCTGAGCCCTATTCAACACTCCTTGGCTCTCAATGGATCCATGGCCTAACTGCTGTGAGCGCAAGAGTCCCATTTGGGGAGTGGAGATGAGGTCCAGAGTAGTTAGTCACCTGTCCCCAAGGTTACACAGCTAGCAGGCAACAGTGTCCTTTCCTCCAGGTTGCCAAAGTCCCAGAAGCACACAATCTGCCATTCTGCAGGACTGTTCCCTCCTAGCAGAGGGGGGATGCCAGAGCTGTGGTCCAGGAAGTGGGGAGGGCCACAATCAGCTCTGGCACCTGACAGGCTGGAAAGAAGCAGGTGCCCAGAGCTCTCTTGGTGTCATCTAAGCTATTTTAGCAATCCCAAGGGCCTTTCTGACCCCGTCCCGAGACAGCGCCCTCCTTTCCACAGCACACCTTTTCTCTGGAAATGACCTCTCAAATGCTCTGGATGAGGTGACACCTGAAGTTAAATTCCTTGAGAGTCTCTTGGAATCTGCTTAAGGCAGAGCAGCCCCGTCTTTCCAGGGTTACCTGTCTCCTGGCAGAGAGGGTGAAGGGTAAGGCACGTGGGCACCAGTAACAACGTTCTCCCCAGCCACTCCTGCCGACCTCAAATCGCTGCCATCTTCAAACCTCAGCTCTAGCCCCTGGCGTGTCACCAACTCTCAGCATCTCCGGTTTCCAGGCCGTAAAACCATCGCAGGGAGCTCTAAAGTGTTTCCCTGATGTTCTGAAGCAAGTGAAAACATTTTTTTTCTTTTTGAGTGTAAAGTTCCTCTGCCGCGGTTGTGATTTATTCCACTCTGAAGTGAGCGGAAATTTGACCTGTGTTTTCCGACGTGAGGCTAGGGGGCGGGGAAGCCCCTGTGACCCCCGGGTTTCTAAATCTCCACCTCGGAGACGGGTATTTCTGAAAGGCGTGACAAGAGGGGGTGGGCCCCTAGACGGTAATTCGATGCAGAGAAAGGAAAGGAAGTCGAAAGAATGGGGCTGCTGCTTCAGAATAATTTTAAAAAGTGGCTGAAGTTCCCTAGTCCCAGACTTGGGGACATGCGCGTCGCTAAAGGAGCGTGCCCGAGCTGTCCCCACGCTCCCAAGCTACGGGTGTGACCAGGGCGTAAAGTGGGGTGCCTTCGTTGCCCCCCCAAAAAACGCCAAGTCCTTTCGTCTGACTCTGCCCCTAGCTCTTATAGGCACCTTCCGAGCCAATGACCCTCCCCCCAAGGGCCACAGGGTGCCAGCCCCACGAACCCTCTGAATTTGGAGATTTCCCCTGACACCAACCACTGAGCTAGCGCGTGGCGGGAAACCTACGGCAAGACGCACGGTCCCGCCGGGACCCAGCGCGCACCTGCCCGCTCCCCCCCGGATGCCAGACGGCTCTCAGCCCGCGGCGGCGCCCACTTAGCGCACAGGGCAGGGAAACCCCGCCCGGCGGCCGGGCGGGCGTGGGCGACGAGGACCCCGCACTTACGCGCTGTGATGCCAGGGTATTCCAGCTCGCCGCGGTCGTTGGTGCAACCGCCCTGCTCCAGTCGCGCGTCGGCGGCGGCGCAGCAGTAGCGCAGCGCGCAGGAGCCACAGCAGATGGTGGCGTCCAGAGTGTCGAAGTCCTCGGGACACTGGAAGCCCTCGTGGTAGTTGCCCTGCACGTCCACCCAGCCGTGGCAGTACTCGCCCGCATGCTGGGCGCCCGCTGGGCCCCCGCGCAGCCAGCCCAGGAGGAGACAGAGCGCCAGCAGCGGCCCCATGACCGCGGGGCGCCCCGGGCGGCTAGGAGGGGGACGCGGCCGGAGAGCGAAAGGCTGAGCTGGGTGCGAGGGGGCCGGGCTCGCCGCGGGGCCACCTCCCCGGGCGGTCAAGGCCACGCCCGCGAGGCTCAGCAGGGGCCGGGTGCGCTCCGCAGGCCGGGGGTCAGCATGGCGCGCGGCGCAGGCTGGTGCGGGCGCCGGGGTCCCGCGGGAGGCGCCGGGCAAAACGGCTGCAGGGGCTCATCGCTCGCCGGACCCGAGGGCCGCCGCGAACCCCGAGCCGCCTTCCTCCCCAAGCCTCACCGGAGGCATCGCGCCCGGAGGGGGCAACTCCAGGACCGCGGAGCGCCCCGCCTGGTGGCGATCGCCAGATCGGGAGCGGAGCTTCGGCGGGGAGGAGACTGGATTGCCCACGTGCGGGTCCCGGGGAGGAGCGGTCGCTCAGCCTCGGCCGTCTGTCTGTCACCCGAGCAGGAGTCAGCCCCGCCGCGGCCAAGTACAAACAGCCTCTCAGAGGCTGACAGCCCCGCCTGAAAGGCGTCTTTTAAAAAGGCAGAGGGAGGGGGAGGCGGCGCGGGTGCGGCAAGAGTCCGCCCTCCCGGGGCGCGCCGCGCCAGGAGGGAATCAGCGCGCCTTGGCGATTCCTTGGCACTTTCTGGTTCACGCAGCGTCACCGCCTCTCCAGGTTACCCGGCCCCATCGCGCTCCCCAGATGGAGACCCTAATTAACTGGGAGGGGACCAGATACAAAACACACACACACACACACACACACACACACACACACACACTCCTGGATGTCACACAGCCCAGAAAACTCCTTAGAGACTGGGAGAGGACAGCCGTCTTTCTACCTCCACGCGCACGCGGCAGAGCCCCAGGGCACACTTTTTCCTTTTTAATCGTTACAATTTTAAAAGAGAGAACGAACGGTGGCTGCCAATCCCATCGTTTATCCCCTGTTGTTGAGATTCAGACTCGTTCCCTGAACGCCGGTTCGGGACCCAGGAGTTTTGCAAGAGGCGCCAAATGTGGCATTGAATTTGTCACTTACGTGCGTGCAGTTTGGGGAGAGCGGAGTGGAAGGGGGGCACTTTTGCACAAAGATGCACATGCTCGCGCCGTTGCCTGTCCCCTAAACTGCGTGCTGCCGCCGGGAGGAAGGGGGCCACCGGCTCACAGAACCCCAAACACCCCGACTTCTCCAGCCAAGGAAAGGGAAGAACAAAATGGATGATAATCGAGGCCATCCCTATGAACTTCTGTTGGGGCAAAGAAACAGATGTGTTTAAACCGTGTGGCCGCAGCGTGCTCTGCTAGGGGCAAGTCTCCTAATTCAGCGACCTAGCGGCTTTAAGAAACGGGTGCGATGTGGAACCACAGCACTGTTTTTAACAGCATCCTGCACTTCCTCTTGGCGTCGTCTATTGGTATGTGTGAATATGTCCCCTCCATCTCGACCCATTTGTCAAACCCGCTGAATGCTCGTGTCACTGATTTAGATGTCGACTAGTTGAGAGAAAACAAAGGAACAAAGTGCGCTGGTCACTGCAGTTCCCGATTGTCTGTCTGTCGGACTCCATTCTGGAGAAGTGTGAGTTAAACAAAACAAAACCAAGCCTCTTAATAACACCCAAACGGCTTCGTTTAAAAATATAAATTGAAGTATCCTCCAAGCACAGATAAACATCTAAGCTTTCATTTTAAATATTTGGGATTAGTATTTAGTTAAGAGCATGTAAAAGCAATGTTCAACAATTCACAGGGCGCCCAAGGCTTGTGTAAATATTGAATTCTTCTGCTCTTTAAGAAATAGATATTTCTTTAGGCTGCTTTGGAAAACCCAATTAAGGTCAGACTTTTATCCACAAAGGGATGTTTTTAGTTAGTTTGTTGTAATGCAAAGAAATTAAGCACACCGAAAACAATGTTTACAGACACTTCTTAGGTACGGCGTTTATATGCGGTTATATTTTTGGAAGTGCTCTTGCCACACGGAAAGGTTTGCTGTTGTTTTGTTATAAAAGTGTGTAGGCTTTATTGTAAATATGTTTTATTGTAAACCTGCCCTGAGAAAGGAAAGGGAAAAGCCATTCAGGAGTCACAGCCATAGTGTTGTTATAAGACGGTAAAACTACAAAGACATGTTTACTGCTAATAACTTTCCCAGAGCCACACCTCAATGTTATTTTTGTTAAATTTTAAAGGAATTTCATTACATCATAATTGCATAAAGATTTGCAGCAGCAACAGCGACTCTGGCTGGTCCCCCAAGGGTCAAGTTACTCTCTCATGATCCAGCGGTTCTTTGATAGCATTAATATTTTAAGGAGTGATTGTTGGCGCTTACCTCCCATTAATTACATGCTCCGTGCCACAGTGGGATTCTTTTCCTTAGGACACCATCTATAATTAATTCCTTCATTCAAAGCCCCTGTCTATTTGACTTATTCAGAGGGCATTTTGCCCAAACCTAGCTGGGTGATATTTATTAATGGAAAATAACCAAGCCTCCAAATTATTTGATACTCTATAGACCTGACATGTGTGAACAGTAAAATAAACAGTGCAGCCTGCTTTTGTATCTAGATCCTGATACACAGTGCCTTTAAAACCCCATTACAGTAAGACCACGGGGTGTGTGCACCAGGGGAAAGTAGATTTAGTTTCTTGTTTGCAGATGCCCTTAGCTTTACATTGACGAAATTTCATTTCCAAAGTGATTCAGAGAAAAGTCTTTGCCAAAAGGAAAAGACCTACCTACTTTTATGTTCCTAAGTCTCTAAAATTTCTGTTACTGTTACTTAATTCCTAAGAAAAGAAGACTTAAAAGTTTGTAGAGATCTTCCCCCTCTAAGACTTGAGGGGAGGGAAGGACATGGAGATGAAAAAATACAATCTACAACACCTGGGTGTCATGGGTTTTGGAAATTCTCTATTTTCTTATCTCACTCACACAAGTTCCATATTTTGGTGACGAGAATTCATTTCTCCTGGCCTACAATTCTCTTGTGGCCCACACTCTAGGAATTTCTGTAGGAAATGAGCTCAACGATATGATGTCTGGGATTTGCTTTAATAAGCACCAGTCTAAGAAACTTTTTAAAATGTGAAAACAGGGAGAAATGAAGAGAGGGAATCGATGAAGCCACTTCGGCAACACGCTCATGCTCAGTATGGATGGGTGAAAAAGTTTGGAAAATCAACATGTGGTCTTATTTTTCTGTGTGAATAAAGCCACACACACACACACACACACACACAATTAAGGTGCTGGACCCCCTGCTCTTTCTTTCATAGTCTCTGCTGCAGAGGAACAGCGCAAGAGATTAGAAGCAAGCAAAACCAAAAGTGAAGGAAAATAGAGGAGAAACACATCTCAGAAAAAGTCAAGAGCGAAAAAGATTCACAGAAAAGGGGTGAAGGCGGGGTGGAAGGGGTGAAAGAAAGGTAGAAGTAAAAAACAAAACAAAACAAGAAAGGACTAGTCCATTTGGCTATGGAAGTCCGATCCAGTTCACTTGCTTTGGGCCCAGAAAGTAAAATAGAAAACCAAACCAAACAAAAATTTTCTAGCTTTTCTCAAGTTCCTTCCTGAGAATGATTTATTATCACTTACCTTCCTTTAATTACTTAGCTCATGACTTACTGGAATTTTCTTCCTGGGATCACTCCCTATCAATCTCTTATTCCAGGCGCCTGTCAATTTGAGTTACTCAGAAGGTATTTTTCCTCAAATTTGCTTTGGCACATATTCACCACTTGAGAATACAAGGTGCCCCGAAGTACAGCTCAGAGACAGGCAACTCCAAGCTGTACCCCCCACCCCCACCTCCTGCCCTGTGCTTCAGCCAGCCCCAGTCTATTCAGCTATCAAAAGAGAAGATTAGACTTGAGTCCCTTAGAACAATGTTTCTCAAGCCATGATGCTGTGAGCACTGACATGTAGGGATCTTGTGAAAATCAGGGTATTTTTATTCACAGGGTCCTGGATGTGGCCTGAGAGTCTGCATTTCTAACAAGGGTCCAGATGCTGCTGCTGCTGCTGCTACAATGGGCCTAAGTACTAGACTGTCCCATTAGCCAAAGATAAGTCCATCCAAAACACATTCCCTCTTTTTCTAGCCCTTCTCTCCAGAGACCTGGCATCCCAGCACTCCTCACTCAAACAGGTCAGTTTGCTTGTCCGGGTTTGCCAGAATCTGTTCCTGGTCAGAGCGGTACTGTCCGCAAATGGATTCTAGCTCGTAGCACAGCCTGCAGGACAGCACAGAACTGCTCCTATGAGTTTCTAAGACGAAATCTTTACGGGACCAGAGAGCCTCATGTTTCTCTTGTTTAGCAGAAGTCAGGGGGGCATCCATACCTGGTAGTAGGTTCCTAATTGGACAGTTTTGACCTAATTTCTAGCAGTGCTATATATAAACTCCTGGGTCTTTTGTCTCTGTTCTCCTGATATGCACAACACCCTTCGTAGGTCCCACTCCATGTGGAACCCCCACTCTGTGAATGGACTTTACCTTAAACTCACCTGTCGGGCTTCAGGCTGAAACACTCTAGTATGAGAAGTAGCAGATGACTGCTACGCTGGGAGCATAGAACTGGTAGATGTTGGGCTTTGGGTCGAATTTCATGCCTTGAGGGTGCCCAAGGAAGGGTGCCCCAGAACTACCATACGCTTACTATCGTGGTGCCCTCTGGCCTCATTAAAACATGCCTTCATCTGGTAGCCACAGTTCTGCTGTTGTGAAAGCATATTATTGGAAGCATTGCCATATCACCAGTCCCTGTTGTTTATGTAAATAGTGTCCAGCCACTTAAGAGTTTAATTTGCACAAGTCAAAACATGAAATGTTTTGAGGTTCATAGCTGACACTCCCCCACCAAAAAAACAGATTTTCAGGGCTGAGCCCCGGTGGCATAAGTGGTTGAGTGTGGGATTGCGGCCCTCGGGCTTGGCGGTTCAAATCCAGCAGTGGCTCTTAGGAGCAGCGCTGGGTAGCTCCCACAACCACCAAAGGGCAGTGATGCCCAGAAAAACAAAACAAACCCCCCCAGATTTCCCTCCAAAGCTATCTAATGAATATATTTATGAAACAACCTTATCACTTTCAATGTACTCTCCCTTGCATTTAATACATCTGTCAAATCTGCAATTCCATTCTTATAAACATTTTCAAACTCATTGGTTTGAGTGGCTGATAGTACCTCCCTAGTTGTTGTTGTTATTATTTTTCTTTTCATCTCTTCTATGTCGTCCTCAAATAGCTGTCCTTTCATGAGCCTCTTCATTCAAAGAAACAGAAAGAAGGTGCACTAAGTAAGGTCAGGAGTGTCAGATACATGGAGCAATAGAGGCATGCTGTTTTTGCCTAAAATTGGCACACTGAGATGGCTGTGTGAGCAGGTGTATTGTTGTGGTGGCAAAACCCATCCACCACAAATTGTGTCTTTTTTGTTGCATGCTAGTATGCAGTCTTTTCTGAACAGCTCTAAATAGAAAGTTTGATTAACAGTCTGACCTGGTGGAACAAACTCCAAATGCACTACATTTTTGTCCATTCAGGAAATTGATGGATACTCAGAACAAGGTTCGTCAGCAATCAACATTTCACTTTTTTGGAAACAAGAAATCCACTTGTATACTTGACTTTTCCCCCATAGCTTGTGCTGTCCTTGTAAGTTGTGTTCAATATCACACTAGTTTCTATTGCATTTTTCCCAAGCAGGAAACAAAATGTCACAGCTGCACACTGTTCTCTTAAATTAACCATCTCTCTCTCTCTCTCTCTCTCTCTCTCTCTCTCTCTCTCTCTCTCTCTCACACACACACACACACTTCATGTGAAACTGCTTTTATGAAAAAAATTCTTCGTAACCAGAGAGAGCTTTCCCAGGTGACGCCACTGGGTGCACTAACTCAGAGTGAGTTTCTTGATGCTCATCTAAAAGGAAAATGTGTTTTATAGACGCTTCACTCTGCTCAGCACAAGTCCAGTTTTTTTTTCGAGGGGGGTGTACCACCTCATAATTTCCTTTCCTCAGCAGCATTTTAAATCCTATACCACTGGCTAAACTAATGACACTGGTGGTTATACACTGGGGTGCTAATTACAAGGTCAATAGTTCAAAACCACCCTACAGTTGTAGGAAAAAAGAATCAGACTTTCTACTTCTGGGAAGATTTGCAGGCTCCACGACTCACAGGCGCTGTTTCCCCCTGCCCTTCAGTGTCCCAGTGAGTCAGCATTTACTTGATGGCAGTGGAAGTGATGTCCCAGGGGGTAATTGAAAAAGTTGTCTAACATAAAATGACACGGGTGCCTCCAAGGGGAACCAGAGATGCATGAAGGGACTTTGTGTTTGCACTTAATTGTAGCCCCAATCGAAAAACATTTATTTATTACAGTATCACTGTGCTTGGTGCTCTCCCTCCTGAAGAGATCACTGAAAATACAGCAGCTACTGCAAGCTGTGGTGGAGGAGCTAGGTGGAATACAGCTAAACGAAAGAATAGGGTCTGGGGTGTGAAAGGCTTCTTTTGAAACAAGCAGCCATGTAAGTGAAATGTCAGTAAGCCCCTATGGAAGAAGCACACAAGCCTGTGTGAGCCAAGGATTTTAAATAATGCAATCCAAATCTAGGGGAGAGAACGGTATCAGAGCTTACATTGTGAATACTTAAAGACTGCGGATGATGGTGAAAGCCCCAAATCCATTTTCAGGATTCACGTATGGATTAAGCCTCTGGTAAATCCCCTCAGATCATCGTTGAGGAAAAGTGAATAGCTCTGTTAGCAGACAGAGTGTCTTGCAAAGCTGATAGGTCAACTTGTCATATCATTCGACCTCAATTTTGACCATTTTGAAGACATACAAAGGCAGGAGAAGTACACGGGGATGAAGCTCCCGGGGAGTCCCCTCTGACCATGGGTCAGCTGTGAATGGCCTTGCTCTCCTGAGGAATGCATGGCAGAATGGATGCTTGCAGTTGCAGGTAGGTAATCTTTGGCATCCTATTACCTGATCTCCCTTATGCTTCATTTAAATTTGTTCTAGTTTTTCATATTTTCTGCTTTCTTTTTCATCGTGACTTTTATCTGTTTTGCTTTGTTATCGTTGATTTTTTAAAATGTTTTTCCGGATATGAAATCCAGAAAACATCAATCTATATGAACGGTAGTGCGATGAATGGTATCTTAGGGATTTGGGAGTGGGGAAGGGGGTGCGATGGGAAGCTAATAGCAACGATTGCAACAATGAAGAAAAGAAACTGTTCTAAAACTGACTGTGATGATTCCAACTCTCCTGGATGCAATTTAATTCTTGAGTTGTGTGATATGTGAATTCCATGTCGAAAAATTGTTTTTAAAAATCCATCGCCGGCAGAAAAAAAAAAAAGGCAGAAAAGAAAAAAAAAAGGCAGAAAAAAAAATCCATCGCCATTGTTAGCACACTAAAAGTAACGACTTCTTTTTAAAAGAAAGTACACACTCTGGGTTTGAGCCAGTCCACATTGTGTTTGGGGCCACCTCTTCCTGGTCTCTTGACCTTGGGTAAAGAGATTTGAGTAAAGTTAGTGAATCTCAGTTCTTGTCTCTGAGATGACAAGGGGGTTCCAGGGGTGGAATATGGGGTGGTTGAGTAAAAACTGCTCTAAAAGACTGCAATAAAGATTCAAAATAAAGTATGTGAGGAATCAGGCCCAATGAAGGCCTCTTGCCAGTCGTATTATTATTATGACCCAACTAATCTTATTTGAATCTATCTTCAAATCCTCATGGTAAGCTTCTCCCTAACCATAATGGGCCTGTGCCTTGATTACTATTTATAGTTTCCCACCTCTCTTCTCCTTATTTAATGTATCCTTTCATAACTGTGGACAGTTGAATATCCATTATTCACTTTTAGATGCATTCTCCTGAAACACGCCTCATTTTTGTAGATGTCAGACGATCCGTTTTGGATCAGGACCTGCTGGACTGACTAAACCTTTGGGAGGCTGGAATTCTACAAGGTGAAGTACCTCTAGGCACAGGTGGGCATTTCATAAGTACCGATCAGTCGGCGATTCCATATTATGTCAGTCAAGATGTAATTTATTAACCTGGGCCCCTGGCATCTCTCCAGTGCATGTTGAAACAGAAAGACATTTTTCACGCACAAATATAAATTAAATTAATTGGCATCCATATTTAATTGAAACTTCCTTGACAGTAGATGGATGCTCCCCCCAACGCCACCCGCTTCTCAGCAAGGGGTCTTTCCTTCAGAGTGCTTGCAGACAGAAGAGAAGTCCGCCCCCATTCCTGGGACTCTCCAGGGAGCTGGCTTTCAGCAGGATTTTGGAACAGCGCAGAAAGTGAACTGACCCTGCAAAATGGCTCATTGCAGCCGAGGGGCCTGTGCTCTTCAGAAGGGAACAGGTTTCTAGATGGGAATGAAAACCCGCACATTGTCTGGGTCTGACTTCACTCTCTTCACTCCTCTCACCTGGGCCAGACACATCAGGCGGTTCGGAAACATTTGAAGTCACTGTTAGATTTTGCACCTCTCATGGCATGCTTGTAAAAGCTGTCATCTATTGGCTTTCAGAGTCTCTTTCATGTGATGTTTCCTCCCTTTTAATAGTCTGTGTTTCGTTAACTCGGTTGGTAACATAAGCAGTGAATGGGGCAAAGGTCCTGATTTTCACCCCGGCAGGTCAATGGGCTTTCCATTGTCTGAGGATTCTGGAATGGGCCCGTGACCTTGCCTGGTGAACACCTGCTGTGAGTAATGTGAGGGCATCAGCCTGAGAACCTGTGAACAAGTGAACAGACACCGCCGCTAGGCAGAGTGGAAAAGGAACTTCACTTTACATATGCCTGCAGCGAACGTCTCAATAGTGTTATCCTTATACAGTTTGTAAAGCAATGACTGTGATTTTTTTTTTTTTTTTACAGAGAACATAACCTCTTTATTCCTTTGAGAAACAAATGTTTGGCTTAGGTGATGAGAACAAGACAACTACTAGAGACATTGACGAGTTCTTCCTATTTGTTCCGAAGAGCTCCAACCCAGGAAGAGGCTACAGGGGCTTGAGATTGCTTCAGTCCACTGTGCTGTTGTTCTTAGTGGAGCCAGGGGCCTGGTGGTGCCGCGCTTACGTGTCGGGCTGTCTTAGAGACCTGGGATGAGTTGGAATCAAGTCAATGGCAGTGAATTTGGTTTTGTGTTTGTTTAGTTGGAGGACTCTGACTCATGGTGACCCATGTCAGAGGGAATGGGACACTGCCCAGGCTCATGTGAGGGACTCCAATTGGGTTTTGAACCAACTACGCAGGATCTCCTGCATAGAAGTCAGAGGTTTTACCAGTGAGCCACCCCACCCTCCTCTTTGATGGTACCAGCATTCAGCATTAGCACTTGGCACCCATATATCCTTCATCTGGTCTTCAGAACTCTGCAGATTCTTTCAGCCCAGGCCACACCTCATTTGGTTCAGCAAGGCTTTCTGTACAATCACCTCATGATCTGCTTCTTTAATGTATATGTTATAATCAAGCACAAGAAGAAATCTCTTTTGTCATCTCTCTGGACTTCGTTGCTTGAATTGGAATTGAAATAAGCACTGTTGTGCTCCTGTGCCATTCAATGTGTCAAAAATCAGAATTTAGGCTATGCACTCCTCTCTTCTAACTATAACTTAGCTGACAGTTCTGGCTTTTTTGAACACAGGGGGGAAAAAACAAGAATTAACCCTCACTACCCAAAATCACCCCTCAACCTGAATTCCTAAGATGTCACAAACTCCAGCAGTAAGGGGCTGAGCCCTGCTGGTGTAAGTGGTTGAGTGTGGGACAGCAGCCCGCGGGCTTGGCAGTTAAAATGCAGTGGTGGCTCTCAGGAGCAGCGCTGGGTGGCTCCTACGACCACCAGGGGGCAGTGATGCCTCCTCCCCCAAAAACAAAACAAAACAAAACAAAACAAAGCTCCAGCAGTAAGATTACTCTAAGTAACTTCAAGACTGATGTTGCTTCACGGAAAATGATTTCCATCCTTCCGGTGACTTCTATCAGTCCAGCTCAATAACATTATCACTAGGGTTAGTGTCTTCTGGTGGTCCCTCCCCCTCCCACCCCTTGCTCCTGGACTGTTTGCAGAGCCTGATTAAGTTCCCATGGGTCCCTAGGCGGATTACCAGTTTGGGGCTCCCATGTGATAACACTGAGCCCTTGTATTAGAGCACGTCCTCTTGTATCAAACCATAAGCCGGGGTCCTCAAACTATGGCCCACGGACCACATGCAGTCCACTGAGGGCATTTATTTGGTTTTCCTCGTATTTTTGCTGCCTCTGCCTGTCCTGCTTAGCAGCCGACTTGCCTCAGGCCCGCAGTGCGCCTGTGTGGAATGTGCACTGCACTCTCAACTCCCTCCTTCTCTGTCTCTCCACTCCACCTTTCAGTCTTGGCCATGATCAGAAGAGTTATAAGCTTGCCTATGCATAACCTGCTGCTGCCAGAGGACCAAGGTAAGAACAAGTTAGAATTTATTTCTTAATTTAGGAGTCTATTTTTTTATTATTATTTTGCAGTGGTTAAGGGGGGGCCTTTTTTTGGAAGTTTGGAGAGCCTTATTTTTTTTTAAGTTGGTTAGTTAGTTGGGGTAGTTTCTGGGCAGTTGCATCACAGTGATAACACACATAGTCAGTGTTCAGTGCTAATGCAAATTATCAGTGCTTAGAGGTCATGTAAATGGGCAGTACTCAGTGCTATCCCATGGGGAACCCAACCTGGTCATCTGCGTAGGACCCCATGCTCCTTAATCCTGCTCTGTACACACCCCAGGAGTGGGAAACCCAATTTAATTGACAGTAGGTGCATTTATATTCTGATTGCTATTCAGTTGTGTATGATGTTGTATGTTGTGTGCTGTGTAAGCCCCAGTTCACACTGTTGCGATCTCTGAACCATATGCTCGCATGGCTGAATTCGCATTAGATCTGAAGAAAAAAGGCATACCTGCCTTCTTTTTTCCTGCAGTGGAATCAGATTGCATGGATCACACAGATTCCTGTGTGAGTTCACAGATCACAGTGTGGTTCGCAGAGGGTAGTGTGAACTGAAAAGGTAATGGAGGAACTGACTCTATAATCATGCGGGTTCCCGTACCGCACCATTGTGAGCCTGAGGTAAAAGTGGAGTTCCACCAATATGGGCATTGGTAAGGCTGAAATGATATGGACTGGCAAGGCTGCATTGATGGACACTGATCAGACTGCATTGATGGGCAGTGCAGTCTATCTGTCTCTGTGTGGGCAAAGTTATTGCTGGCATATTGTTTTTGTAGTTATATATATATATTACTAATGGATATATATATATATATATATTTGGAATCCCTAGGAACAATGATATCAAGAAAGAGAAAAACTGATTTAGAGTGTAGGATATTCAAAGAATAGTGGACTTATGATTATTTTTTCATGCAGTACAAGGGAAGAGCTGTGTGTTTGATATTCCAGAATATAGTATCTGTGTTCAAAGAATACAATTTGTGTTGACACCATCAAACTCAACATAAAGATAAATATGATTGTTTGGTTGGAGAAATGAGAAAAGATAAAATATTAAAACTGAAAAATATATTGACAACTCAGCAAGATATTTTAAAGCAGAAGCAGCTAAATATTTCATCACTGAGAACAAGTTTTCAAGTTGCCAAGCTAATAGCATGCACTGGTAGACCATTCATGGAGGGAGGGGTTGTTAAAGAATGCCTTCTTTCTGTTGTCAAAGTGATGTGTCCAGAGAAGGACGATTTATTTAGTAGAGAGAATTTTTCAGGACCTACAATTACACGGAGGACTGAAGAAATGGGAGACAATTTGCATCAGCATTTACAAAACTCTGCAAAAAAAACTTTCCTATTTTTCCTTGGCACTCAATGAAAGCAATGATGTTCGTGATTCTGCACAACTTCTGACTTCTATTCATGGGATGAATGACTGTTTTGAAGTCACAGAACACCTTATTGCACTGCAAAGCATGAAGGAACAACTACAGGAGAGGCTATCTATGAAAAAGTTTGCCAAACTGTGAATGGTTTGGAGCTGGACCGGGCTAAACTGGCCAGTGTGACAACTGTGGAGCTCCTAGCGTGGTGGAGGTCTAAGAAACGCGTAATCGCTCGCATTAACCAAGAGATGGACAAACATAACCATTCTCATCCAATAGCCATACACTGCCTCTTCCACCAACAAGCGCTGTGTAGTAAATCACTGAAGTGGGACTCTGCTATGAAAATTGTGGTATCTTCATTAGATACCACAATGTGTTAACTTCATTAAAGCCAATGCACTAAACCACAGACAATTTCAGGAATTTCTGTCTGAGCTAAATGTTGCCTATGAAGATGTTCTATACCACAGAGAAGTCCGTTGTCTGAGTTTAGGGAGAGTTTTGAAACATTTCTATGACTTACTTTCACAGATTACAGCTTTTCTGTTTTCAAAAAAACAAAGAAGTACCAGAGCTCAATGACGCAGAATGGAAATGGCACCTTGCTTTTGTGACAGCTGTAACAGAGCTACTCAACAGTTTCAATGTGCAACTTCAAGGAAAGCAGAAGCTCATCTGTGATATGCAATTGCATGTGAAAGCATTTGAAATAAAATTAGGCTTTCTCACCCAACAAGTGAAGAAGGAAAATTTCTGCCATCTCCCCACAACTCAAAATCTGTTAGCAGAAAAACCATTGGTTGCATTCCCAAACAAAACATGTGTGGATTTACTGAAAAAGTTGCAAAAGGAACCCAATTTAGATGTAAAGAGCTTCATCTCCATGAACAGGACATGTAGCCTTTCCGTAACCCATTTTCTATTAACCTTGAAACTGCGGATACAATTTACCAAATGGAACTGGCTGACCTGCAGACTCTCTGTGACCTGTGACTCTCTGAACACGCATTCAAGTCAAGCAGCCTTTCTAATTTCTATGCATCTCTCCCCTCTGAGACATAGCCGAATCTCAGGAACCATGCACTCAAAATGGCAGCCATCTTTGACAGCACTTATGTCTGTGAACAGACTTTTCCCAGAATGAAACATCTGAAATCTCCAATCAGATTTAGACTAACTGATGCATGCTGGCATCACTTGTTACGACTAGCAGTGACAAATATGGAACCGGACATAGACCATCTCATTAGACAAAAGCAGACCCATAGTTCCCATTGAAATACGGGTAAGTTTGTTGATTTATTTGTTCTTCATTTTAAATATTGTTTTTATTCCCATTTTGTTTTTTTTACTTTAAAATAAGATATGTGAAGATTTTTTCATAGTTTTTTTTTAAACTATAGTCCAGTCCTCCAATGGTCTGAGTGACAGTGAACTGACCCCCTGTTTAAAAAGTTTGAGGACCCCTCCCAAACAGGATAGTCAGTGATGATTATTAGCAATTTTAATAATAGAGCATTATATGATAAACATATTATAAATTGCTCACATATAATATTTCTTAGATGATATGATTCCTATGGTAAAATTATTTTTGTAAAATCTTTCCCCAGCAAATTATTGTAATCTTCATTACAATAGTATTGCAAAGTGGAAGTCTTTAAAAAGTGTCCGCCTTAATTTTTTGGTACTGTTTCATTTCTCAAAAAGGGAAAGTTCTTGGCTGAGCCCTGGTGGCTTAGTGGTTGGTGCTCAGGACTGTGGCCCACAGGGTTGACAGCTCAAGTCCAGCAGCAGCTCTCCAGGAGCAAGGCTGGGCTTCCTCCTCCCACCAGGGCAGTGATGGCACCAAAAAAAAAAAAAAAAGGAAAAGTTCTTGGTACAGGTCCCCAAATATTAGTGACCACAGTCTTGTAGCTAAAATGCCAGAACTCTTGACAAAATCAGTCATGGCAAAACTGTCGCAGCAATTAAAGCAGCAGCCGTGCCAGAGCCCATGCAGAGAGAACTGCATCTAAGCATCTTCATATGGGGGTGATGAGCAAATGGTGCCAGGAGAGATCAGATCTCCTTTGGCTACACAAAGGAGAAGGAGAAGGCACCTCCACACCCACCCAGGCTGGTTGCCACAGCTGGCCGTCATGGATGACTCTGCCCTCCATCCTTCTTTATCCTGACATCAGCTGTTCCTTCCAAGACCTGCGGCTTCTTTGCTGGACTCTAGAATCGGTTGCAATAGCTACACAGAAACCACGAACATCAATCACAGTTATGGGGTTTATTATTCTCAGCCAGCCAGTCAATTGCGTCTCTTTCTGGTTCTCCTTCTCTCCAGCTATGTGGTTCAATGGTCTATGGGCACGGACAGCCATGAGTCTGCCTCATGATCTGTGCTGCTTCATCATCTCAGGTGGGTCCTTTTGCTCTGTTTCATGATCTGGCTGCTGTGACCTCTGCTGTGACCTCTTTGCTGTGTTGGCTGCTTCAGGCAGGGACCTCACACGTGCTCCACTGATGGCTCGTCTTGCTTGATGGCCACAGAATTCACCCTTTCCCTTCTTTAGAGGTGATTGTCTTAAGGCCAGAAGAATGGCAAAACTGATCAATCTGAGTGAGAACCCTCTCCCCTTTAGTTGCCTGGCCCCACGTAGTCATTTGGCAGTAGTTACAAAGACGATGGAAGGCAGAGCTATACCCAGCAATTTCACTCCATCACAGATAACAATGGCAGCATGACCAGAGTGCATGAGAAGGCTCAAAAAGTACCTTCGCATAGAGTTTTAGCCTCTTAGGCATATTGAATTGTGTAAACTGGGTTTATGAGAGGGAGTTTGTGATTCACACACAGCAGCTGCAGCGCCTTTGGAGAAAGACCTGGCAATTTGTTTCCATAGAGATGTTTAGCAATGAAAATCCCATGGGACAGTTTCACTCTTTCCAATAGGGTCTCTCTGAGTCAGAATCCACTCAAAGATCATGAGGGCCTTGTTATTTTTCCATGAAAATGTTTCCTCTCCCATTCCACTGTGTGCCTGGTGAAGCTGGGAATGTGTTAAGCTCACTGAGAAGCTGCAGGTTTTTAAAGTTTTTATCATGAATTAGAAGGAGGGTTACATTTCAGATCAATTGCCTTACCCTTTCTTTCTCTTCCTCACCTTCCTCCTTTTTCTCCTTCTCTCTCTTGTAGAATACTGTCTTCTATGCCATGTAAGGCCATAACTGTAGACCCTCTAACCTACCGCTTCCTTTCCTCTGCCTTCCCCTCCCACCCTGGTAAACATCGAAGCTTGCTAATTTTGCTATGAAATCTTTATCTTGATTTTTTTCTAACTGCAGCCTCATATGTATACTTTTGTGATTTTACAATGTCACTCAGTATCATGTTCTTATAAATGAATATGTCCAGTGCTTCATAAACGTAATGGAACATTTCCATTGATGCTCCATCAATTCCTGGAGTCTGGTCTGGGGCTAAGGCCTTTAGTGCAGCTCGAACTTCTTCATTCAGCACCACTGGTTCTTGCTCATAGGTACCTCTTGAAAGGCTGGGATATCAAGTCGTTCTCCTTGATACAGTGACTGACTGGAGATTCTTTCTATAATCTTTGGATGGCTTCCTGCATTATTCAACATTTTGTTCATAGAATCATTCAGTATTTCCTTGTGTGTTGGAGTAAGAAGATTTTTGCTATGAATAAGTCATTGATCTTGCAAAATTCTATCATGTAAGCTGTATTTCTGGCCCCACAGCCATGCTTTCCATCCAATGTCTCTTCCTGCTTGCTTGTAACTTACACGTTCCAATAACCAATGTGTTAGGTCAGGTTGCCTAGAGAAACAAATCCAGTGACATTATTCATATATGTGTAAGTGGCGGTCATGTGCTTATGTTAATTTCATGATTGAGATGTAGGGGTGGAGTCTAGCCTGTTAATCTGGAGATAGCCATTCAGTAGCCAATGTGGCCTCCATGTAGGCATGGCTTTCTCCTGAGACTTCTGGGAAATCTCACGATATTTCCTTCGTGGAGATGAGAAGCTATCTCTCCATGTGTTGGGAGTTAGTCTAGGAGACAATGAACTATGGACAGGACAAGATGGCAGCGTCCGTGGAGCAGGGCAAGCTGGAGGAGAAGCCACACGGCCTTACCCAGATGGGATCAGACCTCTGAAGCTGAAGAAGCCATGTGGACACCACTGCCAGCGCTGAGTTGCTTCTACCACCACTGGATGCTGTTGATGGACCCTGATCCCTGGAAATGAGGAGCCCTGGGGAGACCCCTGCCAGCACCGGGACTCTGCACCCACTGGCCTGTGACTTCGTGAGTGGGAAGGAGACATTATAGACCAGTATCAGGGATATGAGCTAATATCGGACTCATGACTTTGTACTGGACTGGGTTGGGATGCTTTCTTAATGTCCTTTTCCTCTTATATATATAAACTGTACCCTTATATCCAGATGCAAGTCTATGTATTTGCTTCTCTAGTTTACCCGGACTAACACAGTAAGTGATAAGGTCTTTGGCTGATGTGTCATTGCTAAAGATGCTTCCCCAGTCTGTGAGCTCTCTTATTACTCGTGGCAAAGTCTTTTGATGTACACAGGTGTTTTATCTTCAATATATTCCATTTGTCAATTTGTGCCTCCTCTGTGTTTGTGCCCTTCCCTATTTCCAATAGCCTATATATTCCAGGCACCAAAGTTCTTAGAGCTGTCCCAATTTCCTCATTAATATACCTAATAATTTGGGGGTTTACCTGAAGGTCTGAGATCCATCTTGAGTTTATTCTTGTGCATGGAATGAGGTAAGGCTCTTGCTTTATTGTTTTGCAGGTAGATATACAGTTGTGCCAGCACCACTTGTTGAAGAGGGCATATGCTTCACGTTTGATATTTTGGGGCCTTTATCAAAGATCAGTTCTCTGTATTTCATTTCTGGGTTTTCAGTTCTTTTCCATTGGTCTGAAAATTTTCATTATACCAGTACCATACTACTTTGACCACTGTGGCTGTATACTCGGTGCTAAAGGCAGGTAAAGCAAACCCTCGGACTTTGTCCTTCTTTTTGAGAAGTTCTTTGCTAATTCTGGGCTTCTGCCCTCTCCATTTGAAGTTGGTAGTCCATTTTCCCAATTATTTGCAGAAAGATGTTGGTATTTGTATTGGGATAGCATTTAACTTACATAGTGCCTTGGGCAGGACTGACATGATATTAAGTCACTATAGTAGATCTTCCAATCCACAGTGTGTTAATCTGTGTTGCCTAGAGAAACAATTTCAGAAACACTCATATATGTGTAAGGGGGAATTTTATATCCAAAGTCCTTCCCCCTTGCTGAAGTCTGCCCGTTATCCTCACGATCACTGGTAGTGTTCTCTGCTTTTTCTCGTCTGTGGATGAAATCTGAATTGGTTATTTGCTTTTGTTACCTCGTCCTTGGATTTCCCTTTGATATGTGGCATTTATCTCCTCTATCGTTTTGTCATTTTTCTGTATTGCTTTCCAGCAGCATCCTGAAGATTTCTTGCTGTGGCAGATCAACGTCTGCTTTTTCTATGAGCATCTTTAGGTTTAGGACTTCCTCTGACATTGCAATTTGCTTCTCCTGTTTTCTCAATAAGGTTGAGGCAGAGTGCTGTCTCGGTGTCATTTTGGAGAAACGTGCCACCATTTTCTCAGGAGTCAAACCACCCTAGGCCCACTCTACGTTGTTAGAAACCCTTCTGTGTTAGTCCGGGTAGACTAGAGGAACAAATTTCAGAGACAAGCATATAGGTATAAAGAATGGGTTTATATTCAAGAGGAACAGGACATTGAGAAAACATCCCAGCCCAGTCCAGCTCAAAGTCGCAAGTCCGATATTAACCCATATGCCCGAAATCAGTCCATAAAGTCTCCCTCTGACTCACGAAGTCACAGGTCAGTGGATAGAGTGCCGGCATCGACAGGGGTCTCTCCATGGCTCCTCGCTTCCAGGGTTCAGTGTCCATCAACAGCATCCCATGGTGGCAGAAGCATCTCATCGCTGGCAGAGGCCTTCAGGTGGCTGCCCCAGCCTCAGAGGTCCGGCTCCATCATGGCAAAGCTGTGTGGTCTCTCCACCGGCTACTCCAGCCTCCCAGCCGCCGCCATTCTGTGTTGCCTGTGGTTAATCATCTCTGAAACTAACTCCCAACAACTGGGGGAAGATAGCTTCTCATCTTCACGAGGGAAATACCGCGAGATTTCCCAGGAGTCTCAGGTGAAAACCATGCCCACACAGAGGCCTCATCGGCTACTCAATGGCTATCTCCAGATTAACAGGCCAGACTCCACCCCCACATTTCAATTATAAAATTAACATAAGCACATGACTGCTATACCTCCTGTGGGGTGTCTGTAGCCAAGTACCCAGGGGCATCAGGCTTTTTCCCACTGGAGCTACCTCTAACCCTAGTCTACTTGGATTTGGTTGTTTTGAGGGATGGATGGCTCTCGGTTGTCAGGCTCTGTGGTCAAACTGTGTTGCCTGTCAGCACCACTTGGGCTTCTGTTGAAAATCATGCATGCCAGATCTCTCCTATGCAGGTCAAAGTCCAAAGGTAAGTGCTGACCTGGACATGGGCACGTAAGATGTGAGATAAGTGAGGGGCTAGTGCTAAGGGGTCCATCTGAGGCTAGAGGACTGCGGGCAGGAGGGGAGGTAGCCCAGGATGCTGCTGTCAACTTAGTACACAATTCTGCATGTGGGCAGCTAGAGAGCTCAGGACACAGCGGGGGAAGCACAGGAGAATGCCCGTGTAGAGGAGAGAGCCGTCAGCAGGTGGAAGGATGACTCCGACTGACTGGGTTGTCAAACCGCAGGTGCAAGCGTCTTCACTGAGCAGGGGAGAGCTTGAGGCGGGATGAAGAGGTGCAGGAGGACAACTGCAGGTGGTCGCCATCATGGGATCCGCAATTATGTGGGTGGCACAGGCCGGAACAGGCCTAGCACCAGGTTACTGGTCTCTAGGATTCTGCAGCAGGTGTAGGAGAGGAAGTGAAAGTCAGCTCCCAGCCCAGGGAAGCTTTCCAGGCTTCTGCAGGGATTAGCCTAGCTTCCACGCACCCGTCATGAGCTGCCTAACGGGTCACCATCTTGCTAGAACCGGGAAACTTTCATTTATTGTTGATTATTTCCAATTGTTTTACTGTATTTGAATTAATTAATTAATTAATAACTAGTCTTTGTTATTTCTTTCCGTCTGGTGGCTGAAGGTTAATTTTTCTGCGTGTTCTAATTTTCGAAGTTGTTAGGTTAAGGTGTTGATTTTTGCTTCTTTCATTTATTTTGAAGTGTTTAGTGTTATAAATTGCCCTCTGAACACTGCCTTTGTTACATACCAAAAGTTTTCGTACGTTGCAATTTCATTCTCATTTGTTTTAAGGAATTTTAAAATTCCATACCTTATTTCTCCAGTTAATTGGTAATTTTAAAACAGAGTTGTTGGGTAATTTTCACCTATCCATGTGATTTGAATTTCTATTTTCATATTGTTGTGATCTGAAAAGGGTTTATATGCATAAACACTTGTTTTGTGGCCTCACGTCTGGCCAATTTTGGAGAATGACCCATGTTTAATATATTGTTGTTGTTTAGAGTGTTCTATATACCTGTAAAGTTGATTGTTTGCCACAGTTCTTCTGTCTCTTTACTGAGGTCCTTTATCAGTGGTCTGGCCTTCCTTAACAGTTGTCTCCCAGTATTATTGTAAATATCGTCTATTTCTCTAGTTTTATAAGAGTTTGATCAATGTATTTTGAGGCTCTTTCATTGGGCATATTAGTTATTGTTATGGTTGTTTTTGTTTGTTTCATTGTCCCTGTTATCATTGTATAATACCCTTCTTTGACTTTAATGATAGATTTTACCTTGGCGATTAAGAGTACCACCTCTTTATTTCCCAAACCATTTTTACTAGGATATGACCCAGACATCATACCATTGCATAATTCAATCACATTAAGCAGAGTTGTGCAATTGCTGCTACAATAATTTTCAAAACATCCTCCTCTTTTTTGTACTCCTTGATGTCAGCTCCCTATTAGACCCCTCCTCTGCGGCTATCCTCATCAGGAACCCAATTCTAGTTATTGTTGCCATAGATTTACCCAACCAGGGTTTCACATACCAAAAAACAGAAAGATACATAACAAAGTCAAGAACACTACCAACAGCAAAACAGAGCAATTTGGAAAACAAACAAAACAGAAAATATTAAAAATCAGATCAAGCGCAGAGTGTATAAACAGACAATATCAAATGACAAAATCTTAACCATTCAAATAAGATGTATCATTTTTTAAAAACGTCATTAGCTCCCCAGCCCCCCATTAATCTATCTTTTTATTTGTGCCTAAGGTTAGTGTCTTGTATGCAACAGATTGATGGTTCCTGTTTTCTCATCCAATCTGCTGTGTTCCATCTCTTGACTGGTATACTTTACCCATTTACGTTCAGTACTTTTATTGATACATGCAAATTTACTGCTATCATTTAGCTGTGTATATTTTTATGCTATTTATTTCTTTGTTCCTTATACATTTCTGTGATAGGTTGTTTTGTTTGTGAGTTTTCCTGTCATTTTACCCCTCTTATTGCTATTTTAATGTTTTCTAGATTTTTGAGATTTTCCTCTTATTTTGGATAAAGTTTAACCTTATCTTTTAAGTTAACTTATTGTTTATTCCTTCTTCTTAAGCTTAAGGCAGTCTGTTCTTTCCTTAAAATGGCTTGACTTTTCTCATTTCAGTATTTCTATACTTGATCTTAGCCAAAAGGACGAGAAGCGATGATGTCAGTATTTCTATCTACATTTTTCTCTCTAAATATCTTCTTTGTAGAATGGCATCTCTGACTCACAACTCGGAAGTTTGTATGACCTTGAGCCCTTCTGTGAGTGGGTGGATTCCTGGGTGGTGGTGGCTTGAATTTTAGCTCAGGCTGTTGTTGCTGCTGTTGTTGATTCTTTACCTAATGAACTCTACTTCCATTTTTTTTGTAAGGGTAGTCATATGTTTACAAATTCTCTTAATTTCTCCTTATTTGAAAATGCTCTTATATTTTCCCTCTTATTTGTAGGATAATTTTCCTGAGTATAAGATCCCTGTTTGGCTATTTTTGGCACAATTTTATAAATGTCATTCTATTAACTTAAAAAAAATTCACCTTTGTTGGTAACTTTTCTTATTTTCCTAGGTTGCTCTCAAGATGCTTTCTTTGTCTTTAGTATTGGTAAGCATGATTATGTTATGTCATGGTGATGTTCTTTTGGGGTCAGTCCTATTTGGAATTCTTTCTACTTCTTGAATAATTATCATTTTTCTCTTTTTTTTCCCTGATGTTAAGGAAGTTTCCTTGGACTATTTTCTTTGTGGATTTTTTTGTTGTTGTTCATCCCTATTCTGGAGCACCATAGTTATCCCTTGTGATAGTGCCTCTCATAGTTCATAAGTTTCTTTGGACTTTTAAGCTCTTATCGATTTTTCTTCTTATGGAGTGGAGAAAAAGAGTTATCTGCAAGCTCATGAAGTTAGTCTTTTGTTGCTTTATTTCTACTGCTTTGCTCTTTTAAGGTGTCTAATTCAATATCTTTATATTAGTCTTCTACATGTCTATTTTGTATGTTTTTAATTTTTTTCATTTTTTCCCCACATCCCTCTGAATGTTTTTCTTCATCGTTTCAAACTGAGCATAATTTTTAAAAGTCCTTTTTTTCTGGTAATTCCAATGCCAGTTGTTTCCTCAGGAAAGTCTTTTGGTCCTTTACATGGTGACTTATTTGTGCCAGCCTTTCTGGTTTTCTTGTGTGGATTGAGATTGTCTATCGTCTCCATGATTTCATAATACAACTATTTCCATGTCGGCAGGTGGCTAGGTTGTGTGGAGATGGTTGACTCTGTCTAGTGGCACAAAAAAGAAAAAATAAAAGCAACAAAACAAAAAGCAAACAGTCACTGACACCACTCTAATCCTCTCTGAGTAGGCTCTTTCCTAGCCCAAGAAAGGTGGGTGGTAGTTTGGAATTAGCACAATATATTCCCATATAAGCTATTTTAGCTCCAGAAAATTGGCAGAACCATGCAGAAAGAGGAAGTGATTAGGACTCACTGTTTACTTTTTCCATTGGTCTAGAAAAAGAATAAAGATTTAAAAATGGCTGAGACCCGGTGGCATAGAGGTTGTGCACGGGACTGCGGCCCACTGGGATGGAGGTTCAATTCCAGCAGTGGGGCTGGGCCTCCTACTCCCACCACCAGAGAGCAGTGATGCCCCCCCAAAAAACAAAACAAAAACAAAACAAAAAAAGATTTAAAATAGACTGTAGTTCTGGATTACTAGCAAAACTGTGCGTCTCCGCCCACTTTAAGGACTTGATACCCTGGAGATCCAAGGATATTAAGCTGATATTCCTACAGCCTTCTGATCGGTGTAACTGGTCTCCCCACTCTACTGTTTCTTCTGCCTACACACAAAGTCCCAGAGATTTGGACAATTTGCCAGTTTCTAGGTTCAGCTCACTTAGTTTTTCAGTCTTTCTTCTGAGACTTAGCACTCCTGGTTTTACTTCTTTGTTGTTGTTTTTTCCTACAAATTTATTATCAAGGATGCTTGAAATGGCTCTGCCTAGGGAGCTATCTTAAATTAAAAGTGCAAATCGAGTTCTATATTTCTTTGAATTCTGTGATGGCTACAGGATGAAACATGACTGATGAGATGTGATATGTGGGCAGAGTATACATAAAAGAAAATAGGGTTTTAGATTATGAATGTGGTGATATTTTCCTGGATGAGTCATAGACATCATCCTCATCATGTAGACTAGGCCTACCTGAGCCTAAAGACAAATCACAAAGGTCAGAGAAATAACAAAAGGAAGATACTTGAAATTTTTGAGGATATGGGCCCACCTGTACTAGAAGCCAGCATTGTTTTGATCTTCTTCTGTTACAATACATTGTAACCAACTGGGCCTCCATACGAACATGTGCCAACTGGGCCTCCATACGAACATGTGCCAACTGGGCCTCCATAGGAACATGTGGGTAGAGGTTAATCAGGTAGCAGCTTGATTGGAGGGCGACTGAGATAAATACCTCTTGCTGTCAGCAATCCATGTCTCTTTCTCTCTGGTGATCAGACCAGTGGTCTGCTGCCTCAGCCAGTCTTTTGCCTCAACTGTTTACTGCACGACTGTGAGCCGAGCCAAACCATGGATTGTGTCATCTTGGCATGCTGAGGCTCCATCCAGACCTGCTTCACTATGCTGCTGGTGCATTGCTTGAACTTGAGGTTGAGGGAAGACTCTGATGTCTGCTTCCTTGACCTTGAACCGGCAGCCCACATGAGTTGAAGGACCTTCAGTACATTAATGGTTCCATGAATGTGAATTGAACTGAGCCTTATGTGCTGCTGTGTGACTAACACATAGTATTCCTTCTGCTGTATACATTTATATTTATACATATATTCATAAGTGTCCAGTTTTGCTTCTCTAGAAGAACCCTACCTAACACAACACATCAGTACATTCACTTTTGCCTTAAATCAATTTGGGTTGGGTTTTATTTACTTCTAACTGAAGATATCCTGACTACTATAATAAATATTATTGAGACATAGTTAGAACATGACTGCTTCTTGCAACTGGGGAGAATTACTGTCAAAACAGAATAATATGAAGTACAGCATCTGGAGCTTCATAATGAAAAAAATTTTTTTCACCTCTTTACACACTTAAAACCCACCACCATCAAGTTGGTTCCAAGTCATAGCAATCTTGTAGGATAGAGGAGAACTGTTCCTTATTTCTGTAAAAATTACTGGAGCAGACAGATTCATCTTTTTCCTATGGAGCAGCTGAAGTATTCAAACAGTTTCACGGACAGTTAGCAGCCCAATGCCTAACCCATTAAATCACCAGAATGCCTCATCAGGCCCTTAGGACAACATGCCTTGATTATCAAATAGCTCCAAACTTGAACTTTCAAGAAAAAAAAATCTGCTTGGTGTTCATAACTTTGCTCAAAAGTTGAACCAAACATCTGACTTGAAAAAACTTGTGCAGGCCGAGAATGAATCACACATTGAGGCTTGCCCAGACACAAAGGGGTGACACTTTATGTAAACACCACTGTCAGTCCAACAACACAGAGTGATTATCCTAGTACATTAAAGCATTTGTCATTGTACTTTTTGGGTGGTGGTGGTGGTGGCGGTGATTTTTATTTGCATAAAACATTATAACCATGATTCCAAATGCAATTAATGATGGTATCAGTTAAGTCAATATGAAAACTATGAGGACCACGATAGTGCTAAATAAAGAAATGATTGTGAAATTTGAACCAGGTCACTGCTTTTCTGATTTGGTTTCTGAATACAACATGTTGACATCATGAACGCTTTTGAGAAAAGAAATGTAGACTGAAGTGGCTAATGTGAAGTGGTAATGTCAAATCGTTAACCATGAAACAAAGAACCCAGACCATCAAAGAAGTTGTAAAGTTACTGTTAATTTGGATAAATCAGAAACAACTCAGTGGTGATAGCATATCGGGGACAGTGACATGTGAGAAGGTTAAAAGGCTCCACAGTGATTTCACGTCCTGGAAAAATGAATTCATAAGTGTAGTTTTTGGACCTCAGAACCAATTACTTGGTTTTCCATTATATCTCATGGGAAAAATATGTTCAGTTCTAGGAATTTTTGGTTTTCCAACATGAATTTGGAACAAATTGAGTTTGACAATTTCACATACTATATTTCACTGTGTTTCAGCATGTAAGTTATTACACATTGGGAGGGTTATAAAAGAAATTTAACGGGACAGGAATGACACTTAGAAAAAAAGGTAGAGTAGACGAGAGTAGAAAAGAGTAAATTACACACAGTAGTTTTATATTTTATTTCAGGTGTCCATGTAAGCATGCATGTTCAGTGCTTGTAGATGTTGGATACCATCAAATTGTCTCCAACTCATAACAATCCAGCGTCTTGCAGAACAAATCACTGCTCCATCTGACTCCAGCCTCTTATTATCGTCACATTTGATCCCGTTGTCGAAGCCACTGTCTCCAGTCCATCTGTTTTATTCTGGTCCTCTATTTTATGAAACATGATGTTTTTAACATGATGACATGTCCAAAGAACATGATATGAAGCCTTCCATCCTTGTTTCTAGCCCAACTTCTTCCAAGATGAATTTGATTGTTCTTCTGGACATCTATTGTGCTGTCATTATTCTTCACCTAGAGGATGATTCAAATGCATTGATTCTTCTCTTGTCTTCCTTATTCATTGTCAAGCTTTTACTTGTTCATGATGAGATCAAACATACTATCCCTTGGGAAGGGGCATTTCAGTCCTCCAAGTGACATCTTTGCTCCTTAATACTTCGAAGATGTCTTGTAAAACAAATTTGCCCAGTTCAGTATGTAATTTTTTTTCTTGACTGCTGCTTCCACGAACATTTATTGTAGATCCAAGTAATATGTAATCCTTGACAATCTCAATCCTTTCTCTTTTTGTCATGATGCTGTTTATTAGTCCAGGATAAGGTTTTTTGTTTTCCTTGCATTAAGTTTTAATCCATATTGAAGATAGTATTCTTAGATCTTCAGTAAGTACTTTAATCATCTTGGCTTTCATCAAGCAGGCTGTGCCCTCTGCGTATTGAAAGTTCATAATCAACCTTCCTCCAATTTTATGTTCTGTTCTTCTTCATGCAGTCATGCTTGCCAGCTTTTTTTTGCATACAGATTGAATACTGTATATTGTAAGGAAACAACCCTGACATGTACCTTTTCGGATGTTAGACCGTGCACTCTCCCTTTGTTCTACTTGAACTGCTTTGGGTCCTTGTACAGGTTCTATGTGAGCACAATGAAGTGTGTTGGAATTGTGATTCTTGATGCTATCCACAGTTATTATGATCCACGCAGTAAAATACCTTTTCATAATCAATAGAACACAAGTAAGTGTTGATCTTGTATTTTTTGCTTTCAGACAGGATTCATCTGACACCAGCAATGATATCTCTCACTTCAAGTCCTCCTCGAAACCAGCTTGAATTTATTAAAGCTCCCTATTGATATATGCTGCACCTATTTTTGAATTACCTTCAGCAAAACTGTACTTTCAGGTGATATTAATGATATTGCTGTGTAATTTACATAGGCCATATTGGGTCACCTCTCTTTGTAAGAGTTGTCACTGTGGGTGACCATAGGGCTGCTAGTGGCAAGGTGGGTGGCTAACACCCACAAGTCAATCAGAAAGAGAGAGACGAGACTGTCTGATTTCATAAAGACTTATCGTTTCAGAAATTCTATAAAAGGTAACTGTGATTTGGAATTTACTCATTGGGAATGGGGATGGCTCGAAGGATTGATATAAAATATCTCTTTTATCCCACTCAGGATCATGATGAAAAATATGAAAGTCACTGCTGAGAATATCATTGCATTACCACAGTGAATAGAGAAGTCTAAGAAAAAATTGAACATTACTATTCATATGTCCTTTGAGGCAAGGATGATGAGACTGTCTCACATACTTTGGACATGTCAGGAGAGATCAGCCCCTGAAGAAGGACATCATATCTGGTAAAGGGACAGTGAAAAAGAGAAAAGCTGTAACAATGGGCTCAACTCAAGAACAGCTGTGAGGCTGGCTCAGGACCGGGCAGTGTTTCCTTTTGCTGTATATGGGTTGCTGTGAGTCAGAATCAGCTCAATCGACCCTACCAACAATTCATATGTCCTAGGTAGAGGCAGCTGTATCAATATGAAAGGATTAAGAATGAAGACATGAAGTCTAGCCTGTCAATCTGGTCAAAGCCAATGAGACCTCTGTATGGAGATGGCCTGCCCCAAAGGATCCTGGGAACTCAAGGATTCCTCCTTGAAGGTGAGAGACTCACTCTCTCTCTACTCACTTTCTGAGACACTCTCTACTGACAAGATACATGGGGCTATGCTGATGGCAGCGAGAGTCCTGGACCTGGAGGAGCCACACGGAGACCCACGCCACCACTGAGATGCTTCCTTCATCCCTGGATCCACAGGATTATCTTCCCTCTGACTTGGGATTTTCCTGCATTCGGCATCATTGCATGTGTTTTGTGAGTCTGAAGAGAAATTTATAGATTCATATCAGACATATGGATTAATATCAAGCTTATGGACTTGGGATATTTTTTCAATACTCTACTGGGCTGGGATATTTTTTCAATATTCAACTGTTCTTGCCTATAAAGCCCTTTCTTATATACATACAAGTGTCTATAAATTTGTTTCTCTAGTCAACCCAGACTAACACACAAATGATTTTCTATATCCAATGTTGATAACAAGGACTTTAGTTATTTTCTTGTGTGAGAAGGAGAAGAGATAATCATGTAGAGAATTATGATAGCAAGTTACTGAGCAAATTACTGGTGTATTAGACAATTCTCTTACAGAATATTTCCTTGAAGTATATACTCGGTTAACTTGAAGTTTATCTCTTTTACATGGCTAGTTCTTCCCTCTTCCTCCCTCTGCGTAAGAATGTGTAGGGAGAAAGGCAGCTCACCTTTTGTTGTGAAGGTAAAGAGAGTCTGTGCTGATTTAGTTTCTAGATTTTCACTGCTAGATGTTGGGGTTAGGTGATGACAGAGGAAGGGGAAAGCTTATTTAACCTGTTTTTCTGGAATGAATGCACTGAAGAGCTGTCATTGACAAGCTAGTTCATTCTCTGATCTTGTGGTAGACCCATGGCTCCCTCTTCTTAACTGGGCCAAACTAGCTTTCACGGTAGATATTTATACACTCTCCCCAACCATGCCTCAAGTCTACCTTTTAATAACCAAGTTGATATCTATTCCTTGATTACTGGGAAGTCACCCTCAACAAAGCAAATCCAGCAGCCAACATCATCAGCTGCCTTCCTTGTTTCCTACACAGAGAGGTTCCTCAGTGCCAGCTCAGAGTGGATTTACCCTACATTGCCATCTTCTCTGACTCCCCCACATTGGAGCAGGGCTATAAATCATGACAGTGTACTCAACATCCCAAAGAGAGAAAAAAGAAAACTCTACTCTGTTTTGACTTGACCTTGAATTTTCTGAGGTGCTTTGAGGTTGCACTTGGAAGCAGAAGTAGGACACACCCCTATTGCTTTTTTTGGTCTTGCTCTTGTATTCTCTTCTGTTGTCCACATTGCAGTGAAACCAGAGGGAGAGACCTTTTCTTTCATCTCTTGGGTCGGTGACATCTCATAAATTATTTCCTGAGTTCTTTCTACCAATGATTTACCATAAACCCAAGCATAATTTTTAATAAGTAAAGGGGAGTCTGAGGAATTTTTGAACTCCTTAAGGTTCTCAAAACCAGCACCTCTCTGTGATCATAAAAATCTCACACTGGTGGCCAAAATCTGTACACTGACTATTCTTTTTCCCTCTGTATTTCCTGTTTCAACAAAAATCCAAATGTAATGAGGTCAATTGGTTGGCAGGTATGAGAGTTGGAAAATTTTATGTCATCTTGAAGTCTGAGTGGTATCTAACCTGTCAATAACATCACAGCCTGATGGTGCCTGTTTGTGGGTGTGGCCCCCTCATAAGGAAGGTCCTAGAAACCTCCCCCTCCC
The DNA here is from genome assembly GCA_004026705.1 of Nesogale talazaci. Lineage (NCBI taxonomy): Eukaryota > Metazoa > Chordata > Mammalia > Afrosoricida > Tenrecidae > Nesogale > Nesogale talazaci. The sequence continues at coordinate 28,710 of PVJH01001380.1, read as the reverse complement.
TCTGCCTTTACCTTCCTGTTTACTAACCCCAGAGCTCTGCCGTGTTTTCACCCACCTTGGGTCCATTCGGCTTTGCCCAGACAAGTCTGTGATTTTCTTGCATTGTGTGTCTTTTTGTATGGCTGTAAAAAGGGATCTACAGATTAATATTGGACTTAAGGACTTCAGTTGGACTTGGATGGGATGTTTCCTTGATATATAATTAGTTGATATAAAGCTCTTCCTGACACATATATAATTGTCACTGGTTTTGTTTTTCTAGTCAACCCTGTCTGTCCTAACAAAACAGGGAAACAGCTATAAACAATGAAATATTTTTTTAACCTTTGTACCCGCTTTAATGTCCACATTTCCATCACATCATTTTCTGAATTCTACCAACCTATGATTTAGTGTCAACCCACATCACACTGTCTTATATATGGGGGTATCAGAAGTTCATGGAAAATTCCCATTGTTTTTTAAATTCAATTTTTATGAATTTGTTGAAACCCCCTCCTATATAGCCTAGTATTAGATAGGCTGAATAGTAACACTTAACAAAATGTATCCTGTTAAAATCATAGTTTATCAGGGCTGAGCCCCGGTGGCGTAAGTGGTTGAGTGCAGGACTGCAGCCCGTGGGCTTGGAGGTTCAAATCCAGTGGCGGCTCTCAGGAGCAGCATTGGGCAGCGCCCACGACCACCAGAGGCAGTGATGCCCCCCCCCCCCAATCATAGTTTATCTTCCTAACTTTCATCCCATGTAGTTACCCCTTAAGTGGTATCTTGTGAGCACTGAGCACTGCATACTTGTGTTCGCACATACAGGCACACACACATGCACATGTGGCATGCCATCCATGATCTTCTGGACAGCTCCTCACCATGACTTCCACGAGCAGTTGGTCCTGTGCAAGCGTGCAAGAATCCTTCTTCTCAGCCCCCAAAAAATCAAAATCGGAGGCAAAAGGAAAGAAAATTCCCCTAGACCAGTGGTCAGCAAATTTTTCTGGTTAAAAAAAATCCGAAAAAAATTATTTTAGGCATTGCAGTCCATATGTTGCCTGTCAAAACGGTTCAGTCCTGAAATAACACAAAAAATAGCTATAAAATATGGTAAATAAGTGAATACATGTGACTGAGTTCCAATAAAACTTTACATAAAGACACTCATATTTGAATTGCATATGAATTCACTTGTCACAAAATAGTCTTCTGTTAAAAAAACTTAAAGCCATTTTAAAATGTAAAAATAAAAAACAATACTGACTTTTGGGCTGAAGTGCTGGTGGCATACTAGCTGTGTTTGTCCAGGTAGACTAGAGAGACAAATCCATAGACACACATATGTATATAAGGGAGAGGTTTATATATAAGTTGAGAAAATATCCCAGCCCAGTCCAGTCGAAGGTCATAAATTTGATATTAGCCCATATGTCTGATACCAATCTATAAGTCGTCTTCAGACTCATGAGGCACATGCAAAGACACCAGGACAGTCACAGGCCAGTGGGTGCAGAGTCTTGTGTATCCAGTGGCGGTAGAAGCATCTCAGCACTGGCAGGAGTCTCCCCCATGGCTCCTTCAGTTTCAGTGCTCACAATCTATCAGCATGCTGCCATGTATCTCGCCAGCTGTAATGTCTCTGAGGGAGTGTTGTCAGTAGAAATTCTCCAAGAACACCAATGGAGAGAGATAGTTTCTCTGCATCCAAGAAGGATTTACCACATTTCCCAGAATTCTCAGGGGGAAGGGCATGCCCACAAAAGGTCTCATTGGCTATGTCCAGATTAACAGGCTTGACTCCACCTCTACACTCTTAATCCTCAAATTGACACCAGATTAAGTGACTGCCACACTTACTTATATGCTGGACTTCTAGTCACAGGCCTGCAGTTCAAAACAACCAGCTCCTCAGAAGAAGAAAGACAAGACTTTCAACTCTCATGAAGAATTACAGTCTTGCTTTTTTCAAAACCTTAGATGAATGTTTTGATCTCTTTCTCCTCAATGCTCCTTTTTGAAAATAGTATAGCAATTATAAAAGGCAAGGCAAGCCTTAATTTTCTGACGTTACCACCCCAATTCCTGCTAGTTAGCACTTAGAAAAGAAATGTTATCGCACATCTCTGCAATGAGAATGGGACATGAGGCAGTTGGAATGCTGTTCTTCCAGATTTTCAGAATCCATTTGCTACAGGTTGAATTGCATCCTTCCCCCCGCCCCCAATAGAGGTTAAAAACCTGTGGTGAAGTGAAATGATTCACTATGGCTCTCCTACCCATGTCTTTGTAATGCCCATCAAAATGACTAGGTGGGATCATGCAACGAGGGTGTATGAAACAGTAATAGGGGGGATTTGGCAGTTTTGCCATTTTTCTAGGTATAGAACAGCCAGAAAGAAGAAGAAGCCTATGACAATGGAGAAAGAAGAGCTATCAGTAGAGCATATTATAAGATCCTTGCCTGAAGTGGTGGAGGCAGCAGAAGGAGCAGAGACCAATGCAACCAAAATCATGAGGTGGCATAGAGGAACACCTAGATCATGAGAAGGAGCAATGACCCACAGAACAAAGCAATGGCCAGGGGGCCATGTGGCTGAGGAACTGCAGACCAGAGAGAAAAAGAGTCAACTGTTGCCTGAGAACAGGAACTACTGCCAAAAAGACCATATCCTTAATGTTTTTTTTTTAATCCTGGCAGATGGTAATGTATTCACTTGCTTAATATCCTCCATAATCATAAGTACTGTCTGTGAGTGCTGTGTGGCTATTGCAGTGGAAAAGTTGGTGTCAGCATAGGTCAAAGAAGGTGATGGGTGGAGGTATTATCCTTGTGTTGGTGTGGATTTGGATTTTTCTCCCTTTTGAAGTTGGAGGTTTGATATAGTGCTCATGCCATGTTCTTGGACTCCTAACCCTTATACTTGTGGGTGTAGCCCTTCCTTGTTATGTTAAAGAGGTTATATAAGTGCACTGTGTGCTCTAATTCAAGTAACGTCTGAGTTAACCAAAGACTAGAAGCGAGCACATAGTAAGGAAGACGTATGCCACGCGACAATCCCCTACATGCTAAGGATGGAGGAAGAAATCAATATAGCCAAGACTCTCATTGGACTTTTAGCCTCTATAACAATGAGAAAAGAAGTTTCTATTCTTCAAAGCCCCCATTTGTGTCGTCTGGGTCATAGTAGCACTAGTTAGCTAAGACTGCATGCAAGGGGCCAAAGGAGCTGTCAAAGACAAGAACCCTTGTTCTCTGTGCCCTCTCACCAGTTTCCCTGATTGCACACAGGAAAACAGTCCCAGGACCATGGAGGACTCTGCAGAAAAAGTGAGAAGAGAGGATGGGGCAAGATGGAAGCCCCTACCTTAGCTTATCTGGATAGTCTTCCTGACAGAACCATCCCTGGACAGATCATAAAAAATATACATCTTGTGCTTTTGGCAAAGCCATTAATTTGAACTCCAAGATCACCACCTGATGCTTTAGCTTCCAGGTCACACAATGTTGCATCACGGATCATTAAAGATGGTTAGCTTCACCATCCTCTTAGGAAAAGGCCCATAGGTGATACAATTGGAAGTGTTCCAATCACATAGTTAAAACGTTCAGAGTTTTTGCTATTTCACATCAACTCTCTGGAACAGTCAGTTTTTCAGAAAAAATAACTCCCAGAGTGTCTGAGACAGTCATGTTTTGGGTGTAAATGGCTAAGTGTTCAACTATCAATCCAAAAGTTGGCAGTTTGATTTCACTAAAGGCATCCCAGAATGAAGGCCAAATAATGTTTCCAAAAGATCACAGTTATGAACACCTGAGGGAGCACAATTCTGCCCTGAAACATGGAATCGACATGAACTAAAAGGTCCACTCATGCATCAGAAGACCCAAAACAACCATACTGATGCAAGGAAGGGCTGGCGGGACAAGTGAATGTCTTCTCACAGAATTGTCACAAAGAGGGACGAGTCAAGCAGAGTGCAATATTGCACCAGCGAAACACAACATTCCTCTAGTTCTTTACTGCTTTCCCTCCTCTGCTATCACGCCCCCAGTTCTACCTTACAAATCGAGCTGGACTGGATCTTGTACACTGGTACAATAAGAGCTTGTGACCTCAAATCTAGGACAGACAAACTTCTCAGGAATAGTCATGGGAGTAGAAATACCATGAGGGTAGAAAGAAGGTTGGGGGAGAAAAGTGAAACGGATGACAATAATCGACATATCCCCCTATCTCCCAGGGTGATGAACAACAGAAACGTCTGAAGGGAGACAGCTTACAGTATAAGATATGAAAATGGTAATAATTAACAATGTATCAAGGGTTCATGAGAGTGGGAGTGTGGGGGAGGGAGGGAGAAAAAGAAGAGCTGATACCAAGAGCTCAAATGGAAAGAAAAAGTTTTGAAGAGGATTATGGCAACATAAGTACAAATGTGCTTGATACAATGGAGGTATGTATTGTTAGAAGAGGTATAAGAGCCACCAATAAAGTGATCTATTAAAAAAAAAAAAGTCCACTCAATGACAATGGAAAAACGTTTGTAACATTTGTAATAAAATGCCTACAATATTGTGATAGGTAGGTTTATTGTGCCAAGCTGATCAATAGGAACATGTTGAATGTATAGAGTTGCAGTTTGATTGAAGGGCAAAGGGATAAATGACTGGGCAAGACCCACCCCCTTCTCTCTTGCTCTCTAGTGATCAGACCAGTATGTGGCCGCTTTATCTAGTTGTCTGCCTCAACCTGTGAGCTCCACTATCTGTGGAACAGCAAACCAGTGAATCGTGCCACTAGAGTGTGAGGTTTCTTTGAGGCCTGCTTTGCCATGCTGCTGGTGTATACATTGCTTGGGATTGAGGCTGAACAATCCTGTCATCTCACATTGCTTGAGTTTGATGTTGCATCCAGATCTGCTTTGCTAAGCTTCTGAGCTGCTGGTTGGTGGCCTGCCCTGCTGCTTGCTGCCTGTGGCAGGACTGCCTGCTTTGCTTTAGGGAAGACTCATGTGTCTGCTTCCTTGATCTTGGACCTAGCAGCCCTGGTGAGTTGAAGGACTTGCAGTATATGAACTGTTCTATGGAAGTGAGTTGAATAGAGGCCTCTGTTCTGCTGGGTGGACTAATTAGCTGTTATATTCCTTTTTTCTTTTTCTAGGCCCTACTTCAGACCTGCCCACTTCCCAGGTGATGCTGGCCCAGCTACAGCTGGAGAGGTAGTTTTCGCAGACCACACTTTAGCACCACAGGCCCGCACCCAGCACAGAATGTTGATCAAGAAAGGTAACTGATTGTGTATACAGCACTGAATTCAGTGCAAAATGCAAATCTCCTTTCTGTATTTAAAGTGTGAAATCCCTTCTTAACTTAAGGACTTGCCAGAGGTCCAGGGGAATATTCCCAGGTGGGTACTGCAAGCCTGATCACAAGGACAGGGTTTACCTAAAGAGTCTGTCTGTTCCCTGCCCACCCTGCTGCCATGGCTAAATGTGGAAGACCTGACCAGCTGTCATATTCTTCATGCTGTATCTATCTATCTATCTATCTATCTATCTATCTATCTATCTATCATCTAGCTAGCTATCATCTAGCTATCTATCTCTATCTGTCATCATCAGCCAAAGGGTTCTGGCTTTTTCACTAGAGACCCCTGTCTAACATTCATGATTTTTCATCATGATTCAGAGGATGGGGTTTGCAGAAGTCATTTATGGCTGGCTGTATGTGTTCAGTTAAAAAAGCCTGATTAATATTTTTACTACCCAGGGACAATTCTCTGGAGCTTGTTGACATCGTGGTCAAACACTGAACTGTTAATGAAAAGCTTTGTGGTTTGAGCTCATCTGTGGTCTACAGTATAAAGATTGGGCACGTTGCTTCTGTAAAGATTACGGCCATGGGAAACATCGGTGATAGTTTTGTTCTGTTTTGTTTCGCATGTGGGGCCACTTAGAGTGAGACTCCACTTGGCAGCAATGCATCGGTTTGGTTTTAAGAACATTTCTAGTCAAGGTTTCAAACCAGCTCATTCTTATTCACTTCCCTGCTGTAAATAGTATTTCCACTTCAGAGATATGGAATCAGAATAAGGATACAGCTGGCAGAATCTATACGAATCACCTGAGAGTCTTGCTAAAATGTAGAATTGGATTCAGTATATCTGGAGTGAACAAGGTACATTCTCAGTATGGGGCTGAACTAGAATGAACCAGGTTAAAGCACTCATTCTATGTAAATATTCCAATGTGGGAAATATAATTTCTCAGCAGAATTACATCAGCCAGACTCCTGGCCTTCCTTCATTTTCACATTACAGATTCTAAATGAATTGAATGAACATATTCTAACTTTTGGATGGGTTAGCGAGACCTCAGAGGTAGCATTATAAGTTGGAAAGGTTATTTAGTCTCACAAGAAACACTCTTTTCAGGAGAATTTCATGTTCGAAGGTGATAATTACTACACACTGGGAGCTTTGTTTCATGATGTATAACCAAGTAATCACACTGCTGCAAATGGAACATTGAATTATTTGCACCCGGGTTGTCCCTACAGGTAAAGAGAACTGAAGCCCCTGAAATCAAGGATGACAACATGGCAACGAAGTTTATATTATACTTTTTGGTGTGGAAGTGCCTAATGAATTATTCTTTTAAGTTCCTCGTGTATGACTTCTTCAATCATCACCTCAACTCTAGGAGGAAACTCAAAGTCTCAGGACCTTGCTCAAAGTCACACAGCCAGGTCTAATGACCCTTCACCCTCCATTCCCTTTGACATAGCGTGGCTCCTCTCAGAACAAGGGCATCATGAGGGCTTTTAGTTACATGGTGGGAGAAAGGCAAGACTTTTCTGTCTTATTTTTAGATACCCACAAGAGCAGTTCTACCCTGTTCTTAAAGGGTCGCTGTGAGTCGGTGTCAAGCACCGAGATGATCGTGTTTCTCAGCACATAGATGTTTTTGTTCCTGTCTTTTTCACTCAACTGAGCCAACATAGTTAGAGACTGAATATATTGATTAGCTTCTCCTTGGGGTCCGGGGGAGCCCCCCTCCCCCAGTCTTCTGGAATATTTACAGTGAGCTAAAGAAGTAAGCATTTCCAATAGACCCTCCACCTTGAACATTCCACATACTTCAGCCTGCCTGACAAGCTGAATGTGTTAGTGATGGGAGTGCCATTTCAGAGTTTTATTTTTTTTAATTAAAAAGCTCAGGCTTCAAGGATCAGAGCCTAATTAAATTTTCAACCTTAGATATTTCTTTCTCCAATTAAGCATGTTGCACCGCCACCCCCCAAACCATCATTATTTGGCTTGATAATATATAAAGACTGGCATCAGAGATTTCTTCTTTCACTCACCCTTGTACAAAATTTAGCTCTCACACAAATATTGCAGGCTGAAAAATAATTGGCCTCCAGAGAAGAGGCATTACTTCTGAGTAAGACTTCGTAGCCCACAAGGAGAGGATTTGATAGCCTTTATGAACTCAAGAGATCATTTTGCCCTGAAAGACGGCAGGCAGGACCAAAGCCCAAACTAAACATTCCACCATCAAGTGGATTCCGATGCACGGTGACATTACGGGACAGCATAGAACTGCCCTTAGGGGTTTCTGAGGCTCCACATCTTCACAGGAGCAAAAAGCCTCCTCCTCCTCCCTTGGAGAAGACCACTGGGATCAAACAACTGACCTGGCAACATGTGATCCACTAGACCACCCAAAGAACAGGAGAAGGAAAACAAGCACACCACTATCAAGTCCATTCTGACTCGCAGCGACCCTCTCGCACAGAGTAGATGTGTCCCCATGAGTTTCTCAGACGGTGCCTCTTTATGGAAGTGGAAAATCCAGTCTTTCTCGCAAGGAGCAGCTAGCCGATGGGTAACCACTATACCACCAGGGCTCCGACACGACCCCCAGCACTCCTGAAGCATGTCTTTCTCCTTTTCATGCCTCCCCTTTCATAGCCCAGTGTGATAGTTTAGGGCATGCAAAGCCTCCATCCTTATCCTTGTCAAGACCTGGTGTGTCTACAGTTCAATCTCCATCACTTAAATCCCATAAAAACCTTGGGCTAGAATAACTCTCATAACCATCTGTATTATCTGCTAACAGTGAAGATTCTGAGATTCCACCTAGACCTACAGATTCAGCTTTTTGAGGGTAGAGCTAGGAACCTATATTTTTTAATAAGCTTCCCAGGTGGTTCTTGGGACATGCTACATTGTCACTAATGAGGCACTTGGTGGGTCCAGAGGTAAAATTCCCACCTCCCCTAGGAAAGGTTCAATTCCTTACCTAGTTAATGCACTTGAGTGACACCACAACGCTGTCAGCAGTGGAGGTATATGGGATGGTATAATGTTGCAAATGCTGTGGAGAAGCATCCGGACTGAGACAAGGGAGGAAGAAAGGCACAGTGACCTACTCACCCAAGTCAGCCACAAGGGTATGATCCACAAACAGTCACAGCAGTGGTTTTCTACTTGTGAGTTGAGACCCCTCTGGGAGTTGAACAATCCTTTCATAGGAGTCGCCCGATTCATAACAACAGCAAAATTACAGTTAGGAAGTAGCAACAAAAATTTTTTTATGGTTGAGGGGGTCACCACGACATGAAGAACTGTATTAAAGGGTTGCATGCAGCATTAGGAAGGTTGAGAACCACAGAATTATGGGGATGGTGCAGGTCTAGGCATAATTCTTTCTCTTGTGCCTGGTGTCGCAGGAAGATGGAGGCCAGCACAGGACAGCCAATAGCAGCAACAGGAATCTCCTAGGAATCTTGTTAAGATGCAGATGGAGTGGGTATAAGATGGTCTCCATGCATCTGCATTTCTAGCATATACCTTGGTAATGTTGAGCTGGGTGTTCAAGAGCCACACTTTGAATTGCAATAGTGTCTGCTTGAGCAACCTTTGTCTTTTAGCCTTGTTGCACCCTGCAGACTCTATGACTCCCCCCCCACCTCCCCATAAAGAGAGCTTCAGGTTCCAGTCAACAAATGATGAACTCTAGGGAGACTCCCTGAGTTTATGGTATCTGGGAGCCCTAGAGGTGTAATGATTACTAGTTGAGCTGTAACTGTGCTACCTGGAAGAAAGACAGGGCTTTCTATTCCCGCAGGAGTAGTTCTACTCTGTCCTATAGAATCACTATGAGTCAGAATTGACACAATGCCAGTGATTTTGGAGTTTTGAGGCACCTCCTTGCCTGCCTCCTAGACCCACCCCCTAAATATCATTTAGGAAGTTTTGATCGGTACATTGCCAGGACCAACAGGAACAAATACTTATTCTTTTCCAGATTACCCCAAGCTTGTTGGAGCTTTGCTCTAGAAAGTAAACCTCCTGGTTTGAGTCATAGACTTATGACCCCACCCCTTGCAAAAAAAAAAAAAACCCAAATGAACAGAAAAAAGGTCTGCTGGGCAGAGATTTTGAGTACCCATTTCCTCCACTAGGCAAGAATGAAGCAACTCTCTGAATTAGTGCACCTGGTGACATCTTCTGGAAAGGTTCTCTCTGGTCTCAGTGAATTTTTTTGTGAAAGATGTTTTACAAGTACTTCATTTTGTGTGTGTGTGTGTGTGTGTGTGTGTGTGTGTGTGTGTGATAACTGGTTTAAGAGAAATGGCAAGCAACTGTGAAATCTTGGTTTTCTGCTCAGGGAAAAATGCCACAGAAACTGTTGTGGTGTTGAACACAGTTTAGAGGGGCATCACTATGGGAAAAACTCAGTTTTTGAGTAGTTTTCTCATTTCAAAAAAGGCAAAATGTTGATTGATGACAATCTTTACTCTGGACTTCTGCCAACATTCCAAATGGATATGTTGACAAAATTCGTGTACCTTGCTCAGAAACCTATGTTGGACCAAAGAAGAGATGGGGACATTATTTGGACTGTCTTGGAGCTCTGTGCAGTGAATTTCAAGGGACAGTTTGCGAATGAGAAGAGTCACTGTGAAATTTGTGCCTCAGGTTCTGACTGACCAGGAAAAAGAGGGTGGAGTGGAAATATGCTATGCTTTGAAAGAACAGCTCCAAAGTGACCCAGACTCTTTCAAGGTCATAACTGGTGAGGAGTCGTGGTGCTATTCACACAACCCTGAAAGCCAACATCAATCAAGCCAGTGGAAGATGCTATCGTCCTCTTGTCCCCGCCCCCCTCCTCCCAAAGCTCATCAAGTGAGATCAAAAATTAAGAAAATAGTGGGATAGTGCGTTTGGAGTTCACGCCACTTAAATCAAGCTTTCTATTTAGAGGTTCTGAAAAGATAGCATAACCGTATGTGACCAAAAAAGGTCTGATTTGTTGCAGATGGGAGACTGGTTTGTCCCCATTACAATACACCTGCTCATATAACCATCTCAGTGCACCCATTTTTGGCAAAACATCACATGCCTCTCTTGCCCCACACACCTTACTCACTAAGCGTGACTTCTCTTTGCTTCCTCAAATGAAGAGGGAAATGAAAGGACAGCAAATTGATGATGTAGAAGAGGTGAAGGGAAAAAAATGTGGGAGGTGCTGTCAGCCATCCAAACAGATGGTTTTGAAAAATGTTTCCAAGAATGGAATTGCAGATCTGACAAATTTATGAAGTGTAGTGGAGATATAACCTTTGTAGGTGATAAGGTTGTTTTGTAATACATAAATAAATACATTGGTTTGGGGAAAAAAATCAGAGTATGTTTTTGGTACCTCCTCACCCCCTTGTATGTTTTCCTGGGCCGCTTGTTAGCACTGCCCAATATAAGTTTCTGTGATATAGAAATGTCTACATCTGTGCTGTTAAGTCACGGTAACCATGAACCCTTTGTGATGACAAAAGACTTGAAATGTTTTTAATATAATGAATGAATTCATTATTTTTAAAATCTATGATAACTTTTATTTATAAGCAGTTTTATTGAGACAATGTAAATATCATACAATTCAATAGTTCAATCATAAAGAAGTGTTGTACAATCACCACAATCAATTTTAGAACATTTTCTTTTGTAGGATGGTTTATTAGCTGCCTATTTCCCTCCAACTTCTCCTGTCTAATCCTCAAGGAATCATTAATCCAGTTAAGATCACTAGAGAATCAGCCTGGATTTCATATAGTGAAAAGCTCAACTCACCTCATTTTACAGAACAGAAAACTGGATAACAAGATGGTAAACCAAAAGCCAATGAGTTTATCTACTTTAGTTTTTTCTGGTATTACTCTGCCTCATTGTAAATTCCCAATGCCATTGTGGGGAGGGGACACACCACAAAGTGTTGGATCTTTGAAAAAAGTGAAGCTCACCCACCTTAGAGCTGCAGGTCCAGCTATATAATGTGCAAAGACCAGTGCGCAATGAGAATGGAGGCGTCTTTGTTCAAAAAGGTCTGAGGAGTTCCATGATGGCGACGCCAGCACGTCGAATCATGCCTGTTGCAATTGCACAGGCTGCTGTGTTGCTTCTTCATCTTTCCCTTGTGGTGATGATCACAGTCACAAGTATTCCTTCTTTCTTTAAAAAAGATATTTTTATTGAGGCTCTTACATCTCTTATACCACCCCCTATATTCACTGAGTGTGTCAAGCACAGTTGCACATATGCCGCCATCATCGTTTTCAAAGCATTTTCTTCCCACTTGAGCCTCTATATCCGCTCCCCATTTCTTCTCCCCGCCCGCTTCCATCCACCCTCTCTCACAAACCCTTGATAAGATATAGATTATTATTCCCATATCTTACATCATTGTCCTTCACCCCTCAATTGTTGGAACACCTCACTAAAGAAAGATGGAAGAAACCAATAATTGAGTTTGCACAAGTAGAAAAGAATATGGAAGGAGACACTGGTTCTTTAAATAGTAATTTATATGCATATGTTTATATGTTCATAGTGGTGTATTCTCTTGCCAGTAAGATCCCTACTGGCAAGATAGTGGCCATGACAGATATACTAGCAAATGGGTCTTACTGATCTTCCAAGAAGACCCAAAGAGCCCTTGGTTCTTCCCCAAGCCTTCTTCACCTGGCTCACACAAGCATGGAGAGCAGGAGCTGCTGAACTGTGAGCATCTGATGGCTTCCTCTATTAGAACAAGACCATGTCTGTCTATCTATAGAAGATAGGCAGGACAAGCAACCCCAGGGAGATAGCAATGGCTCTGGCGGGGAAGGGAGGACATGGAAGGGGAGGGTGTAGTGAGTGATGAGCCAATAATGACAGAGGCAAGGGAAAAATAAAAGCCACAAAATTGACATTGAGGAGCATGTAGATTAGGTTAGATCAGTTTAGGGGAATTACTGAGAAGTGAATGATGGGTAAACATAATAGGGTGGCAGGAGGCAAGAAAAGAGAAAAAGAAGGAAGCAATAGAGATAGGTGTAAATATGGATATATAAATATGTAAATATAGAATAATATAAATGTAGATGTACTTGTGTATACATGTACATATATATAAATTCAATAAGGAAACAGTTGGACTTTGGGTTGCTACTAAAATATCGCCTAAATACAAGAACAATTTGTTCTAATAATGTGGCACTGTGTCATACTATTTACCTTCCAGACCCAATCGCTGGAAGACAAGATGGGTGTATAAGAAAATGTGGTGAAGAAAGATGATGGTGCCTCGCTATTAAAGCACAAAGCATCTGGGATCTTAAAAGCTTGTAATCAGACAAGCCTCCATTGACCAGACCAGCAGCAAAGTCCATATGGAGGAAACATTCCTAGCCTGTGTGATCATGAGGTGTCATCAGAAATAGGTATTAGAAATTAAAAAGCAAGCAATCAAATTGATGTTAAAAGTTGTGGAAAAACTGGAGACCCAAAGCCCAACTTCAAGACAATTGGACAGGCCCTCACAAAGGGATCACAGGGTGGGGATGGGTGGAGCTATGAGGAAGTCAGGCTGTGACATAGCACTGATGAAACTCATAACTATCCTCTGGTTCTGTAATATTTCTTCCCATTACTCTTAAGGCTTATGTTTCACTTCATTAATACTGTTAGACCTACATGTGTCCAGTTGTACAATAAGTTGTCCATTCAGGAATTCCAGATGGATGACGCTACAGAAATAGCAATGGGAGTAATGATTCCATGAGGATATGGGAAGACAAGGGTGGGGTGAGGAGTTGCTGATAGCAATGATGACTGTAGAACTCCACTCGAGGGAAGCAAATGACAAAATTGTAGGTGAAAATATATGTATATATACATATAATAATGACAGAATCTCAGTAATAATATATAACAGTAGCAACAAGCATTCCTGAGGGGAAAGGGGAGGTGGAGGTGATACAGGGGAATTGATATAAAGAGTTCAGGAAGAAAGAAGATGTTTTGAAATTGATTTTAGTAGCAATTGTATAATTATGCTCGAACTCTTTGAATTATGGACTGTTGTGACATGTGTAAGTGCTCCCAATAAAATGATGGATTAAAGAAGCAGGAGGAGAAGGAGGAGGAGACCGTGCTACTTGGAAAGCCACTGTGTTGCCTTTGACCCTGGAATCTGCAGGGATGCACCCACATGTGAGATCAACTTCTCAGTGAGGCCAAAGTCTCCTCCCAGCAGCAGCCACACTTCTCCAAACGTAGATGCGCAGCAGAAGCCCTGGGTGATGCACGCGCTGACTGAAAGTTCAGTGGTTGGAGTCCATCCAGGGCTGCTTCAGAAGACAGGCCTACGGGTCTACTTCACAAAGGTCCTCCACCACTGTGTGGCGGCACACAGTGATGGGTACAATTAGTGTCACTTGTAGAATGTCGACATTGCAAACCTATGTACCCCAGTTAAACAAACAGAACACCTACGGCGCTCAGTTCTCCTCTGGGGCTGGTGGAGCCAGCATGTATCGAAATTCGCTTGGGGGGGGGGGGTGGTACCTTTAACACCAAGTGGTTGTTCATGCTGCTGCTGTTTGCCTGGGAGTTCAGTGTGTGACAAAGACTCTATCCTTCCCATGAGGCTGTTCTCAGAAAGCACATCCATTCACTTCTCAGACCTGAAAGGTAAGTGATGGGCATTGGAATTTATGAACATCACCTTTAATCCTAAAGAAAATGAAGGCGGCAGGAGTGGGGGTTGCTGTATACTTTATATAGGTGCAGCTCTTGGGGGGGCAAAGAAACCACGCTTTCTTTGTATTCACAGACATTTGAATAGGGATCACCTATGGATCTTTTCCTCTTATTCCTATAGGCACGTCCATCTCAGTGCTTTTACTTTTGAAAAAAGCGCTCGATCTAAAAAGTAAGAATTCAGACTTTTGTAGTAGATAAATATATATGGATGTACTTTAGTGTTTCCATTGTAAATTTGAAGTCGTCACTTATCTTTCTAGAGGTGATGCCCTTTTTATTCCCCACTAGCGCCTGAAATGAAGAAGTGAGCATCTTATTAGCTCAGCAGACGCTCGCATCAAAAACAGCATGGCGCCATCTGTTGGTGACTTCTTGGATATGGCCAGGCTCCCAAGCAGTGCCGGGGGTTTAAATTGTCTTTCTTTTTTTTTTAATTCAATTATATTAAGCGCCTCTTCTATGCCAAGTACACTTTATGCTATGGAACTGGAGATAAAGAGATAAGAAACTGCACAGTTGATAAAAGTCTGCCATTTATCTTCTGCCTTAAGGTTTTCTAATGTCATAGCAGGAGAAAGATGGGCTGTCTAGTCATGTAAAGAGTTACAGTCTCAGAAGCACTCAACAGGGGCCACTCTACCCTGGCCTAAAGGGTCGCTCTGCATCGACACGGGCTTCATGGCAGCGAGTCAGGACAGTGTAGTAAACTTGTACTATAACACAGAGAGCGTCACAGCTCTGTATTTTAGGGAACTGCAGATGGACCATGAAAATACTATTACCTATTTTGGTAGCCCTAACACCAAAAGCACGCTTCCTCATTATTGACCTTTCAAGCAAAGTTATTTGTTTAACAAGACCCAGATATTCTTTTGAAATTCTTGTTATTACGAAATACCTGCAGCCAGCCCTAACTCTGAAAACCTTGATACCACACAACAGGCAACACGGATGGCTCCTGCCTGCTCATCCTGATCACCTCGATGCATTAGTCCATTATCGGGGCCACTGTGCCAGTCGGCCCATCACATGGAGGGCTTCTCTGGATTTGGGTGATTCGCCTGCTTTACCAATTGGAATATCTTTCCCAATGACATGTCCAAAGTGAGTTAAATTCATGCCAACCTTGCTGCTAAAGAGCACTCTGACTGTGTTTCTTCTAAAACTGCTTTTACTCCATTGCTGTTGTTTCCATCCCTCGCCAATGCCACAACTTATAATTTTTAGTGTTATTTTACTTTTATGTTAAATAACATCAAAGCCATCCTGCTAGCTAAAAGAGATTTACAAGACGATGCACCTTGTGCAAAATATGAATAGAGGAGGAAATAACTAGTAGACATTTTTAAAAGGTCTTTCCCATTTCAAAAGACTTCCTGTGAGAACACACACCCAACAGCTCCATTAGTCTGTTCTTCTGTAAGGAAATGTCTTGAAGGACTAGTTTATAATTAGTGATTTAATTCTCACCTAAATTCCCTTCTGAATCTCCACCAGTCGACTGTGGTCACTCCTTTGCACTCCAGCAAGATCACCAACATTCACAGTCTCTGTGTCACTAAGTCCAATGGTTAATTCTCAGTCCCTATTGTACTTGACTTTCCAACAGCCTCTGACGCAGTTTCCAGCTCACTCCTTGGCAAGGTTTTCCCCCACTCTTGGTTTCCAGAATACCTCCATCCTGGTTCTTCTCCCCCGGGACTGTTGTTTATGAGCTTCCACACTACAATTATCCTTTTCTTTCAAAAACCTCAGAGCAAATGCTCAAGCATTCAATCCTCTTTCTTGCTGCACTCCCTCTCATCTATCAGTTTGAAGTCCCTGGCTTAGAGGCTGTCATACTTGCATTCAATCCACAGTGGATGAGAGAGTAGAAGTAGGAATGAAACAGATTGTAGAATAAGATAATAGAATAATGATAGAATGCTGGTGACTGTGTACAGCCTAGGCAAATTAATACAGCTGCCTCTAAAGAACTTCCTTTTCAAGGTGTTTCAAACTGTTAGTCCAACATGCCTATAATGCAAGTTGTTCCAGTTATGAGAGCCCTTAGTGACAGAGGCAAGGTCTCTATCCATTGTCCTCAGTTCTCCATCCTCATCTACTTGAGAGGTCACCTGGTGCCATGGTCAAGAGTACAGACTTCAGGAGCCAGACTACTTGAGTGGAAATCCCAGCTATGCCACTTATTAGCTTGGATAAATTACTTGACGTTTGTGCCTCGGTTTCTTTCAAAGATGACTTACCCACCAAACACATTTGCTACAAGGATTAAATTAGTATGTGTTGCTTAGATGGCGTGGCTACATATTGGTTCAATGAACTAATGGATCATGCCACCATGAGTCTTCACAGCTCTAGGACCAGTACTTTAGATGGTGCCCAGCTACCACTACCATTTCTCTGAAAGATTCCTAAATTGAATGGGTTGCTATATCTTCTACTACCATATTACATATTTTTTGAACCATAAGATGTACCTGGCCATAAGACATAACCAGTTTTTAGAACAGAAAAACAAGAAAAAAATATTCTGAACCAAATAGTACCAGTATACTAACATGTTCTGGGGTACCACACCTTTGGACTATAAAACACACCCTCATTTTTTCCCTCACTTTGAGGGGGAAAATGTGTCCTATGGTCTGAAAAATATGGTACATCATAATTATTATTACAGTTGCTATAGACAATTCAGGATAGAACAGGATAGGAAAGAGAGTTCATTTAGACTGGTAGAGTTAAAGATAACTTTTATTTGCTTCTAGTATTTACTTGTCTGATTATTCAGATTGGCCTTTTTTTAGGATGTTCTCTCAAAGATTTTATTATTTTTCACATTCTTCATTTTTAAAACCAGGTAAAGGTTTATAGAGCATCTTCGTTTTCCCCTCAACAATTCACACACATCTTGTTTCCTGCCCGTGACTGTTAGCCCCACACTATAACATTATGTAACCCACTCCCTCCCAATCCTCCAGATTCCATTCTTCTTGCTTTCCTAACTCTTCTGAACTTTGTTCTTAAGTCAATGTTACCCTTTTAACATCAAATGGCTGTTTGTTCTAAGATTTGCATGCTTCCATGCTGTTAATTCTCTTATATACCTGTCTATTGTTTGACTGAAAATTAATGGATGATTTCATTTAGAAGCCTAAAGGGTGAGCAAAGAATACAATCTGAGGCTTTCACCGGTCTGCACTTGACCACTCAGTATGATTTTGTCTGAGTCGGGTAGACTTGAGAAACAAATTCATGGAAGCACTCACATGTGTATAAGAAAGAGGTTTATATACAAGAGCAATTGAACATTGAGAAAGCATCCCAGCCCCGATCAAGTCCATGAGTCTGATATTAGCCCATACGCCTGACACTAATCTATAAAATCCTCTTCAGACTCACGAAACACATGCAATGATGTCAAATGCAGAATCATCACAAACCAGTGAATAGAAAGTCTTTGGATCCAGTGATGGTGTAAACATCCCAGCACTGGTAGGAGTCTCCACGTGGCTTCTCTAGGTATCTGGCTGCGTCAAGATAGGTTCGTGTGATTTCTCCTCGGGGATGTCTCACAGAGAACCAATCTTGTAAGTTGAGTATCTCCAAGGAAGTGAACTGAGAGATAGTGTCTCCTGCTTCCAAGAAGGAAATACTGGATTTCCAAGAATTCTCAGGAGAAGGCCACGCCTGCACAGAGGTCTCATTAGCTGCCTCCAGACTGACAGGCTAGACTCCACCCCTACACTCTTAATCCTCAAATTGACACCAGATTAGGTGACTTCCACAGATTTCTTTCATGGTTTTTAGGTTTCTTTCTCATTTTACTTCCATTCTATCCAGTACCCATTGAGTTATATTGTCCTTGAATTCCCTTGTTTCTTTTCTCCAGGCAGCAAGCATGACCTTTTAAAACCCGAGTCACACCCCACAAATGTTGAATGTTGAATTTTGTCCTTGCAGATTATGTTACGCCATTTGAACTTGTTACCTTGCATCCTGCACTTTTTGGCCTGTTACATATTCATTTATTTAAAAAGAAAGGGTAGAAAATATAATGTAGGGCTAAAGTGGTACTGCAAAAAGAAGAGGAGACAAAAGACATACCCATATGGAACAGAATATGTGACTCACAGTACCAGGTCAATTAGAGATGTTAAGTACTAAGCTTCATTAAAACATCATTCATTGGAAGAATATTTCAATATATAGAAAAATATTTATAGCATAGCATTTAGAATTACAAATGACTCACAAAACAATTTACATCGATATGCATTTTGACTTTGAAAATGTATAGAAATGCATGAATAAAGATGCTGGAGGGATGCTGTCAAAATGCTTACAGTGATTGTTTTAGTGATTTTATTTCTTTATGATACTTATCCAGTTTTTTAATTTTAAAATTGATATGACATTTCTAAGTCATGGACTAAGACCATCAACAAATGCATTATTTTGTAAAAAAATTATTTCAGTGATTCTCAATAGGCAATATTTTTGTAACTGAAGACTTTTGGAAATACCATGTTAAATGAGATATCTATCAACATTTATGGACAAGTATGCTAAACGTTTTAAAATCCTGCACAATGAATATTCCCAGGTTGCCCTATCCAACTCAATTATTTCATAATCAAGAACCTTGAGGCCTAGAGAGGACAAGTGTCCATGATAATGCAATTTAGTTTCAAATAAAAGCTAGACTCTAGCTAAAACATCTAGAATGTTTTCCACCTCTTCCTTTATGGAAAACATTGGATATGAGATGGGTTTGAAGATGAGTAATACAGAAAGCTGACTAATGATGACCCAAAGATATAAGGTTCTGAATCCTTAGAGGCTGTGAATTTTAGTTTAGAAGGTAAATTGAGCTTCTATTGAGCATAGCCAATGAAACATAAATAATCATCTTTCAGGTATTCTCTGCATTGAGTCAAGATCCATCTAACATCAGCAGTGATACCCAGGGTCCCACATCCTGTTCTGAATCTGGTCTGCATTTCTGGCAGTTCCCTGTCAATGTGCTGCTGAAATTGTTGTTGAATGATGGTAAATAAAACTTTACTTGCATGCAATAACAATCATGTCATTCTATAGTTTGGGCATTCTGTTAGAAATAGGCACCTTTCTTTGAAATGGGAAAAAAAATATGGATCTCTTCCCATCAGTTGGCCAAATAAAACTGTCTTCCAAATTTCTTAGCATAGACGAATGAGTGCTTGCAGTGCTTCTTCAGATTATGGAAACATTTCAATGGGTAGTGCATCAATTCCTGGACCTTTGCTTTTGGCCAATGCATTATAGTGCAGTTTTAAGTTCCTACCTTGAGCACCATTGGTTCTTGCTAATCTGCTACCTTTTAAATGGTGGATTGTCAACTAGTTTTTTTGTGGTACAATGACTCAATATTCTCTTCATCTTCTCTTAACGCTTCTACATCATTCAGCATTTTGACTATGGAATCTTTCATAATTGCAACTCAAGGCTTGAATTTTTTTCTTGAGTTCTTTCCATTTAAGATATGCTGAGTGTGTTCTTTACTTTTGCTTGTCTAATTCTAGACCCTTTCCATTTCATCATAATATTTGAACTGCCCTTTTGAATTATCTAGTCAGCTTCTTGACTTAGTTCTTTCTTCCATTTGTTTAAGATACTCTATAATTAAAAGTTTCAGAGTCTTATGACATCCACTTTAATATCTTCTTTCTTACCTGCCTTTTTAAAGACCTTTTGCTTCCTTCATAAATGATGGGTTTGATGTCCTCCCACAACTCCTCAGGTTTTTTGTCATTCACGTCCAATGCATCCAGTCTGTTCTTGAGATGGTCTTGAAATTCAGATGGGATAGATTCAAGGTCATCTATTGGTTCTGGTGGATTTGTTTTCATTTTCTTCAACTGTATCCTGAGCTTACATGTGAGCAATTGATGGTCTGTTTCACAGTTGATCCCTGGTCTAGATTTACCTGCTAATACTGAGCTTCTCCATTGTCTTTTCATAGGAACAATTGTGAGTATAACACAGGACCTTGCAGCATTTCATTCTCTTGTGCACAGAATTGCTATGAGTCAGAGCCATGTAACAGGACCAACAAGGGAAAAATGTTTTGCAGATGTGGTAAGGATCTTCATTTGGATAGATCATCCTGGATTGCCTAAATGTGTCCTAAATCCAATCATAGGTTTCCTTCTAAGAAAATGTTAGAGGAAAATTTTGTACTCACAGAAGGGGAGAAGGGCATGAGAGATGGGACTACAAGTCAAGGTATACTCACAGGCAACTGGAGCTAAAAGAGACAAGGAATTGATTGTTCCCTGGAGGCTCTGAAGAGATAATCACCCTGTCAATGCCTTGAGGTTGGTTATCCAGGTGATACTGATTTGGATGTCTGGCCCTCAGTACCATGTGAGAATGAGTTTCTGTTGTTTTTAAGTCCCCAAGTTGATATAATTTGTTATAATACCTACAGGAAACTAATATAGGTAAGATTTGTCAGTGCCACAAGAAGGACATTCTGAGATGGAAAAGGGGTCTGGGAGAGATGTGTAGTTATTTCTTCCAGTAGCTGTAGATACTCTATGAGCAACGAGAAGATGATGAGAATGGTAACAGTGAAAAGATGTACGGGCTCTCCAAACTGCTGTACAGGGAGCACTGGTACTGTGAAGATACTTGATTCCTCAACTGTCTCATTTCTCAGTCTCTGCAAATATTAGTAAACACTCTATTACTTTAGTGTGAAATGTAAACCACACAAGCTAACTATGTAAAACACAGCAAGTTTAAATCTTGTGTATACATTTATTCTCTAGTGAAAGGCAATTTACATAAAACAAACATAAACAACATCTGTGTATTCTTCAGTAATGTATTAAATGATGATGATGTTCTTTTTTAACCAAAAATATACTTGCACACCCCAAACTACTATATACATAGAATTTGGGTGGCATGATCACATGAAATTTGAAAATATACTTATGCATTCAAAGCTACCCTTTACATATAATTTGAAAGACAAAACTGTTGAAAATTTACTCTGTTATATTTTAACATGCATAAGCCTGATTTTGATGCTTCCAAATGGTTATGCCGCATTTGACACATGTTCAAAGTTTGCAATGGCAAATTGATCTTTGCAGAATTTAAAGTAATATGTATCTCTGAGCATATGTACAAAAATAGAATTCAAAACTCAGAATTAAAGATTGTATTTTCAGAAGATTGTCTCTTCTTGGGACCATTCAGTCATTGAGAATTTTTGTCAAGAATGTGGCAGTCATGTGCTTGATGTCAATTTCATGATTGAGATGTAGGGGTGGAGTCTAGCCTGTTAATCTGGAGATAGCCATTAAGTAGTCAATGACTACTCCGTGTGGGCATGGCTTTCTCCTGAGATTTCTGGGAAATCTCGCAATAGATATTTCCTTCGTGGAGATGAGAGGCCAACTCCCCAGTTGTTGGGAGTCAGTCTCTGAGACAACAAACTATGGGCAAGACAGATGGCAGTGTTCGAGGAGCTGGAGGAGCCAGAGGAGAAGCCACAAGACCTTGCCCAGGTGGAACCAGACCTCTGAAGCTGGAGAAGCCAAGTGAAGACCCCTGCCAGCACTGAGTTGCTTCTACCACCACTGAATGCTGTTGATGGGCCCTGAGCCCTGGAAGTGAGGAGCCATAGGGATACCCCTCCGCCGGGATTCTGCACCCACTGGCCTGTGACTTCACGAGTCAAAGGAGACTTTATAGACTGGTATTGGGAATATGGGCTAATATCGAACTTGTGACTTTGAACTGGACTGGATTGGAATGCTTTCTCAATATTCCATTCCTCTTGTATATAAATCTTACCCTTATATCCATATGCATGTCTGTGAATTTGTTTCTCTAGTCTACCTGGACTAACACAAGAATAAAGCTTGCATCAGGAGGTAATAGACAAGCAGCACCAAAAGGGTTAATTATTCATTATCTGAATCCCAATACTACATATCTTACTCAAGTTCCTGCGGCCCATAGACAAGGAGATGGAAGAATCCGCTGAGAAGCACCATGCCCACCATTTAGAAAGTCATTTTCATGGAATGAAAAAGCTCTATATAGATGGTCTCAAAGCTCAAGGGTAAGTCCTCATTATCTATATGTACTCCTCTCACTCTAGATGGGTTTTCTTCATTCTCATTCATTTCCTCCTTTCCTACCCTGTCCGAATAAATTTGAAGCTTTCTTTCCTAAATATAAGATTCATGCATTTATGACCCCTCTGGGAAGACATAGGATGAATTTATGATAAAAGGGATGGGCTGAAGAATACGGTGAACATGCATTAAGGTTGATACTTATTAGCATTGTGAACTTTGGCCACTATTGCACCATCAAAGCCTTACCTTCCTCATCTGTGAAATGGGAGGTTTCCTGAGAACCCTCTCAACTGCATTGGCATACGGTTTTAATGAGTTATTATCACCATATGATACTACAGTAAGCACTTAAGAATTGAGAGCTTGCCATGATCCCCATTAGCTCTACATGCCATCATTCAGATGCCATAAACTGTAAACTTTAGGAAATATCATTACTTCAGGTGCAAATAGGAGAGTCACACACTTTCCATAAAACTGTTGTAAGAGGCTTAGAGAAATCAGAAATGGTGTAATATGAAAATAATGTGTAGTCTAGAATCTCAGAAACAATATTATTATGAAAAAAATCAATGTTTGCATTAAAAGGCCCTTGTACCTTTTCTGATTAAGTAGAAAAAAAGATTTCCTTATAGATGTAGAGTTGAATTTCTATCTCAGGACCAATGAGTTATAAATGGCATTTCAAATCTGTAATCCCTGCTATCCAATCTCTGCAGTCACTGGAGGTCAGTTTTCATCTTTCCATTGGCCAACTATGGTTCCATATTATGTTCATTTGAATTCCTCTCTGGGCATCTTTTATTTAAATATTCCCCATTATTGCTCTACCTGTACCATCCCCCTTCAATTTCAATAGTATTCCGAGCCAGGATGCCATTAAAAAAAAAGAATTCTGCCATGAAAAACAAGTTATTGGATGTTCAGTTCATCTTCTGCTGCTAGAATTCATTGTATGCAGTTATTAATTCCAGAGGTTGCAGCTTATAAGTACAGTGAACAAAGTCCCCTCTTTTCTCATGAGTATCCCTGCCAGCTTCTCCTGGGGCTGCTTCTTCTCAAAGGCACCCTTTTGTTAATCGAGGCTTTCTGGGCAGTGGCTTTGCCTATGATTAATTATCATGAACCCAACTTGGACCTTTGGCTTTCTGGCTCTTAACGAAACAGCAAGACATTTCTCTAGCCTGAGATAGTTGGCTTCAGTTCTAATTAATGATCAGTTGTTATCAGCTTAGTTTAGACTTTTTGCGCTCTGACTTTTTGGCTGGGTAGCCTAAACACTTCCCAGATCCAAAGAGCTGGCTGAAATTTATGTGCCTCTTTTTGGCACGGTCTTGATAATTCTGATGCTTTCCCGGATCTGGAAAAAAAATTTTGATTGTTTACAGTCCTGATTAATGGATTTGCTGTTGCTTTGATAGTCCATCATTTATAACGATAAGTAACCCCCAAGCAAATGGGTATTTTATATTGCTCTTTGGATATGTTTTGGACAATCCAGCCTAAGGAGTCACTGTTTTCTCTCTTTCTCAATTACTACTAAGTTACTAAAAATTTCATTATAGCTAAACTTGAAACTATCACGAGTTCCACCATCTTTCTCCCCACAGTATTTATTATCCTGCAGAATTTCTTACTGTTGACACAACAGGGGTCTTTCTCAGAGTCTTCTGGTTGTATATCTAAGTTAGCAGTTCACTAAGACAGTCTGGTATCTGCTTGCAAACACAGAGCATTCTTATCACTTTCTAAGCATCTATCACACAGCTCAGTGAACCTTGTCTCTTGACTCTCTACCAAATAAATGAATCTCTTAGACATCCTAATCAGGCTTTAGCTAATTACACATTTGGCCAAGTAAATAATCCTCATTTTAAATGGAACCCCAAGTTCACATTTCTGAACATTTTCTTTTCCTATCAAGTTGTCATCAAGTTCTAGTTGATTTCAGAGGCCCCTTTTTATATGTAGCCGTTATTTATGAAGGCTGTGACTGTTCTGAATTAATGGGTTGTTAACCTAGCCTCATTGCCCTCTGCTTTCCAAACACATGGTGTGATGGAAATACATGTTTGCTATGCTAGAATTCTGCTTTCTTTGTTTCCAAAGGGAAGAGAATAAGACAAAAAGTGAAAAAAGAGAAGAAGAGTTTTTGCATAGGGGGTATGGAGTTTATGTTAATGGTAGTGGAATCATTTTGAAAAGGATATAAATAATGGTTCTACAACATCAAGAGTATAATCAATGGCACTGAATTAGACCTGTACAAGTTGTGGAATTGGATAATGCTTTGTTGGGTATATTTTGCCACATTTAAAAATAAAAAATATTAAGGACATGAATAACAATGAGTACAAGGAAGAAGGCAGTGTTCTAAAATTAATTGTGGTTATGATTGTGTACTCTTCTTGATATGATTGAATTATTGAATTGTAGGATATGTGGATGAAGTGCCAACAAAATAATTAAAATAAGAAAAAAAATCATGTGCGTGAGGTGATAGTGCCTCTTTGTCTTTTTCTGTTTTAAACATGATTTTTGTTCGTCAGGGTTCATAATGACATTTTCTTGATAGTAACACTGGAAGCTAAAGTTTGTTCTCTTATGTTCAATGCCTTAAACCAACAAAGAACAACCTCTACAGTTGATTAATTTCTATGTTCCTATTCAATCTCTGCTATATTTTTTTCTGTTTGATGTTAATAGAAATTTCACACATGGTAGAAAGCATCTCTCTCTAGATTTACTAGTGACTTTTTCCAAGAGAAATTCTAAATTCCTGCTCTTCCCTCCCCCCAATTTCATTCATTTTTATTTTTCGAATGTTTTTGATACTATGGACCCTTCACTTCTTCCTGAAACCCCTTCCTTTCCCTGACTTCTTTGACTCCACAATATCCGCACTCTTCTCCCGCCTCCTCGTTTTGTCTCTTCTACAGACTTCTCTGACATTAGATCTTTTCAAAGGCCTATCTTAGCCTTCTGCTCTTCTGTCCCAACACTACTTCCTAGAGAGTCCATTGTTCTTACAGCTTCAACTATCCCTTGCTTGTACACTCATGGATTGCGTTGTCTCCAAGTTCAATCCTCTCACCTGAATTCTGTTTAGAACCTGTCCTTCTGGACATGCTCCTATTATCTCACATTCGATAGACTGATTCAACAAGTAGTGATCACGTGTCTGATGTAACAGGTATTGTGCCTGGTCTTGGAGATACCGTGATGCACAGGAGACCATTTCTACCCTCAAAGGGCTGACAGTTTAGTGGAATTTTATCAGAAGGGCTAAACCAGATGATTTGTTCACTGAGAAAGGGCAAAGCAAGACAAAACTCACCAAAAGAAAAGCATGTTTTTCTTTTTGCCTTCCAGATTTTCCTGTTTGTTTCTTTTCCAACCCAACATTTCTAACTTCATGATTAGCTTCTCATTCTCACAGTCATCCGACTTGTATTCTTTGGTCCCATTTAATTATTTGGTCTTAACCGATGTATCCTAAAATAATCTATGTAACAAACATCCCAAATTCCAGAAGCTTACAAAAAGGATTATTTCATAATCATAGGCCTTTCAATTATTGGTAGGTCTCTATGTTCACTTGAAAAGTCCCAGTCCCTGCTTGAGTTTCAGTCCATTCCACAGATCTTTCTTCCTTGACCCAGCGCCAAGAAACAATGGCTACGGGGAGCATGCTCTTCTCTTGGCAGGGGGCAAAAGTTCTGGTGGCATGTGTAGAAGCTTGCCATATCTCTTGGTATAACTCCATTTGGAACTGGTCACCAAGCTAAACCCTGAGTAACTGGGACAAGAAATTCTATGCCCTGTTCAGCCCTGCCCTGTGTCAGGAAGCAGAAAAGAGAGGAGAAAGTAATATTTCCCAACAACCTCATCTGTCTCACATTCCCTTTCTTCATTATTAACAGCATGCAGTGCTCATAGGTCCTGTGAGTGTTGCTTTGCCGCACTCCTTCTATTGATCCCTTCTCCACCTATAGTTCTTGTCATGGTGCATCAACTCTTGAGGGCTTGTAACTCTCCTTCCAAAGCAGAAACCAGCAGACTCTTCTCCAAAGTGACTGGGCTGCTGGAAGGATGTGTGAGAGTTTGAGTTCCTCCACATGCTCAATTATCTTTCTTTCAGGCTTTTTGTTGCACATTCTGAGAAGTGTGTACTAACCTTGTTTTGATTTCAATTTCCACTCTTTAGTAATTAATGAGGGTGAATGATATAAAGTTTAAATATGTGTGCTTTATTTGCCATCCATATATGTCTCTTGCTGAATGAAGTTCAAATTCTTTATCTATCTTTAATTAGGCTGCTTTCTTTTTTTTGGGGGGGGGGTGGCATCACTGCTTTCCGGTGGTGGGAGTAGGAGGCCCAACCCCACTGCTGGAATTGAACCTCCGTCCTAGTGGGCCGCAGTCCCGCGCACAACCACTACACCACCGGGGCTCAGCCCTGCTTGCTTTCTTAATATTGAGTTTGTCTATCTTCTCAATACAAGTCCTTTACTTGGCAAATATGTTTTCAAAGTCAATAGCTTCTTGTTTCATTATCTTCAGTGTCCTGCATTTTAAAATTTATATGTTTTTTTTATTTTGATAAAGTTCAAGCTATTAGTTCTTTTCTTCCTTCGACAGAAAGTTTTTTTCTCCAATCTAGATAAGAAATCTTTGCACAGCACAAAATCAGAAAGATTTTGTCCCGTACCTTATTCTAGAAGTCCTATAGATTTTGCATTTAGATTTGTGACTCACGATGAGTTAATTTTTTTTTTTAGGGTGAGAAGTATGGATTAAAGTTCATTTCTCCCCGCATTCTCCTTCTCTTTCAGTAGTCCTCAAGTCTTTTAGGAGCCCTGGTGGTGTAGTGGTTATGCATTCGGCTGAGATTTGCAAGGTCAGCGGTTCAAAACCATCAGCCTCTGAACAGGGCAAAGTGGGGACTTGCTACCCTATAAAGAGTTAGAGTCCTGGAATGTCTCAGCAAAAGCTCTGCCTTGTCCTATCGGGTTGTTGTGTGCCGGCATAGAGTCCAGGGCAGGAAGCTCTGGGGTTAGGCGTTTTTGACCCTCCTACTCCATGCTAGTCCTATCACTCCCTTGACGCTGGCTTTAGTGTCTGATTGGGCTTCAAGACGAGGGAGCTGGAGCTCCATGTTGATGTAGGGAACATGGAGGTTCTGCTGCCCAGCTGATGAAGAAAGAATGAAGGGAAACATTCTCTCTGGTTAGTGGTTCAGAATGAAGCATCTGCGGAAAAGCAAACTTATTTAGATATGCATTTCCTTCAGCATCATATAATTGCAATAAATCAAATTCAATCTGGCTCTCAAGCCACATACTCAAAGGGAGTAAGAAATATACTTAGAACAGTGAAAGTGAATCCAATATTGTCTAAGTTGCAAGTTTTTGAGAACTTGACCTGATTTTTTTTTAATTTAGAAATTAAGCCAAGGGAGTCTTGAAATATTATAAGTTGGGGTACTCACACTGTTTCAGCATGTGAGCTACTTATAAAATGATCAAGTCAAAATATTCTACCAACTACAAAA
Source organism: Nesogale talazaci (assembly GCA_004026705.1). NCBI lineage: Eukaryota > Metazoa > Chordata > Mammalia > Afrosoricida > Tenrecidae > Nesogale > Nesogale talazaci. Next base: position 934 of record PVJH01001380.1, on the reverse strand, counting down.
AAAAGTAAAAAGAATTATTGATTTATTACATTTATTCATAAATGCATTGAGAATGTGTTCAAAGTATGTTTATGTACCTTGCATGAGTCCATGTTGCACAACACAACATAATTAACTATGTGCATTTTTGTCATTATTGGAGCATACTCTGATAACTTGCACTGAATGGAATGAGCCAGGGATGCATAGTCTGGACAGTAGCTGCTGACAGCCAGCCTCAAGCATCCAAATGATCATCAGTCATGGTGGAACGGCACTTGGACGTAGTGATTTTTATGTGGGAAAAGGCTGACTCACATAAATAAGTAGAGCAGAATAATGCAGTCAAGGAGGCAGCACATTTTCTCATGTTTGGGTACTTTCCCTCTGCGAGTAAGTTCCAGAACTATTCATGTGCTCTGGACTTCAGCTGAATGTCAGCTTGTAGTGTCACAATCTCCCATTACATATGAAAATGATACATGTTTTGTCTTCTTACTTGATCCAGCTCCCCCATTCATTTCAATACCCTTTCCTATGTTTAAGAGGAAAAAAACACAAGGCATAAAAATTGGCGGTATTTTAGCTTGTCGGTTTTGCTGCACTTAGCACACTTGTCTGCACATGCATTTGACATCTAAGATTGCATCTGCTTGGCCATGCTGTATATCACTGTGTCAGACAGGGTTCTCTTAGAGAAATAAAATTCAGGACACTAGTAATTATTTTTTTTATATTTATATATAAAGAGAAAAATATATAAGAGAAAAAGAGAAAAAGTTAACTATAATACAATACAGGTTGCTCAGTGCAACTCACTGGAGTCCTTTGTAGAGCAATCCAGGCTATTGGTTACAGGCAGCAAACGGCAGAGCAACAGTCACCAACTGCCACCAACTGCCACCAACTGTCACCAACTGTCAGCCAGATGACAGAGTCCAACAGTCCCCAGCTC
>PVJH01001379.1:0-212982 GCA_004026705.1 Nesogale talazaci | reverse complement strand
TGGTTGTGGTGGTGGTGGTGGTGGTGGTGATGGTGGCGGTGGTGATGGTGGTGGTGGTGGTTTGGAACTGCAAACTGTGAGGGTCATAGCCCAATGTGTAACCACTACACCACCAAGGCTCTTACTAGTCTTACCAAGTTAACTCTTATCTCCCTTTAGATCAGTGGTTCTCAACCTTCCCAATCCCATGGCCCTTTCATACAGTTCCTTATGTTATGGTGACTCCCCCAACCATAAAATTAATTTCATTACTACTTCATAGCTATAATTTTGCTATTATTATGAATCAGGCAACCCCTGGGAAAAGGTCATTCAACCCCTTAGGGGTCGCCACCCACAGGTTGAGAACTGATGCTTTAGATCATGAATGTGGAGTTTCTGATCCACAGTGTGTATAAAGCCTGTGAAATGATTAAGATGACCAAGCATCTTATGCCTCCCCAAAGAGATGTGGTTCCAATCATCACATTAGGGTTGAGTTAATTAAAAATGTGATCAGTGGGACACATGAAAATGATGTTAAAATCTTCCAAATGTCCTTTGGGAGTAAAAGGGTTCCCCCAATTTAGATCTTGAGGTACTCTGGTGGAGAAGTGGTTAAAGCTCTTGGCTATAACTAAAGGGTTGATGGCTTAAGGGGTCCTCGAACTATGGCCTGTGGACCAAACGTGGCCTGCCAAAGACATTTATCCGACCTGCCATGTATTTTTCCTGTCCTCCTTAGTAGCCGACTCATCCTGGGACAGCAGTGAATTTGTTCATGGTTTTGTTGTTGTTGTTTGTCTGTTTTTAACTACAGTCTGGCCCTCCAAAGGTCTGAGGCATAGTGAACTGGCCCCCTGTTTAAAAAGTTTGAGGACCCCTGGTAAACTCACCAGCCACAGTGAATTCCATGCCAGAAAAACATGGCAGTCTGCTTCTGTGAAGATTACAGTCTTGGGGACCCTAGCAAGGAGTTGTGCTTTGTCCTTTCAAGTGCTAGCAGGAGGGATAGATTTGATGGCCACAGGTTTGGTTTTTGTTTGGTTTGCTACCTCAGGGAAGATGTTGGTTCTGTAGATAACACTTCTTTGACCTTCCCAGTTAATTGTTGACTATAGTTGGCCCGGGTTCTCTTTGACCACACTTACTAGCTTGTAATCATTTACTTCTGTCTTTCTTTGATCACCCTGGCTCTCCTTCCTGCACTCAAGGACTTCGGGGTCTGTGGCACTTTGCTCGGCCCTCTGATCTGAGGATCCAGAAGTGAGTCTGGTACATGGTAAAGGCTGTGTAAATATTTGTCCGGTAAATGATTGATTGAAGGAAAAATAAAACCAGCATGCTCCCTGGTAAATATTTACCTTTTTCTTCCATACATCTAAAAGCACATACCAGAGGGTCAGTGAGAGATGAACCGAAATATCTTTTCTAGAAAGCACATTTAGGGAAGAGATCAGGACCCACAAAAGTGAGGATCTCAAACTAGAAAGCATTTTTGGTAACCTTCTCCAGATGAAAACAGGCTAATTATTCCTATATCTCATGTCCTCAAATTGACCTGTAAACCAGCTTCTTAGCCATTTACGTATTTGCAGGATGTTATAACATGCATTTTCTTCTTTTCTGATATGTTCTATTGATGCACATGGGCATACTGTCATGATGGTTTTGCCCAGGTCTTTGGAATTAGGTCTGAATTCCTGAGGTGGGGCATCTGGGGGTGACGAGGTAGTCAGTAAGGTAATGCCTCAGGAGAGCAACACAGCTCTGATTCACTGAAGCGTTAACTCAGGACCCCACCCCCACCCCCACTCCATGCTCTGCTTGCAGTCTGGGCTGCCACCAGGGGAGGGCCAGCTAGATAAACTGAAGACAGGGGTTGATAGTCTCCCCAACAAAAGGCTCACCATTCCCCATGGACCCGTGGGCCTGGGTGAAGAGATGGGGAGGGGGAAAGGTTAGGAATGGAAGGGACTTAGTCCAAGTGATCCAAAGCAACTCCGCCAGGACTCCAGTGAGGAGCGTCCAATACTGAGTGGAGGCGACTGGTTGGAATGCAGGTGCCGATGTGAGTATGACTGACCTGGTTGGTGGGGGGTGGGGTGGTGGCAGGGGTGGTGAGGGGACATGAACCCTTGACCACATCTCGTTCCAGAGATGGCAGCAACCAGCCATGCACCACTGCCCAAGGCCTGTGGGTACAGTCTGTTCACAGACTGGAACCAGCACACAGAGGGATCACCGTGATTTGGGCGTGACTTGACACAGCATTTTTCTTCCATCTGTAATGATTCTTGATGTGTTTCAAATGAGGGCATCACACCGCCCCATGCACACGTGTGTGCGTCCATGCTGCATGCTGCAGGATTGGGCCTGTGCACCCAGCGACTGTCTGCTTGCCCTAACTTTTCTCCAGTTCCCGAGGAGCTGAGCTGGAGCCTTGTGCTCTTCCTTGTCAGTGGCAAGTCTCAGCTTCTCCACTGTTCCATGCTTGCACCGTATCTGTGGCAGGCTTAGCCTATGACTCAAAAGTCTTCTTGTCTCTGCTCCATGTCTTGGCATGTTCTGGGAGTTTCTCAAGTTAATAAAAGGAATCCAGCTGTCCAAGTAGTTTCAGACAGGCTTGACGACAAGGCTCCCAGAGGCTGCCAACTTCCCAAAGCCTCTGGCTTATTGATCTATCAGGACTGAGGGCTAACCCAAGTATACTGGTGCCTGGTTCTCCCACACCTTTCAGAAAGAATCATCCAGTAAGGAGACAGGTATCTGGGAATGTCTCGGTTTGCTTCTCTAGAGAACCCAGCCTAATCCACTAAGCAATGAGTGGTGAGCTTGCGCGTTGCTGAGACGTGGTTTAGGATTCCCTGTGAAGGGAGCTGACACCAGACGGACCCATGCAGGAAGTACAGAGTCCCAGTGGTGTGCTTCCTTTTGAATTCTGAGCCTCTGGTCTCCGCCAGCTCCAACAATAGCTCCAGCGCCCTTCCTCTTTGCAGAGACAGGAAGAAAACTTCCTCAGCAGGCTTTGCAGCCAGGGTGGAGTGGGCTGAGTTCTTGAGGACCCAGAGATGGCGCTCCTTTTGGGAGTGTCCGGAGAGGGCCAACCCCTGTGGTCCTGTGCCACTTCTGGTGAGGCTAGGACCCCACAGTGGCACCGTGGTGGAAGTGGTTAAAGCACTCCTCTGCTAGCTGGCAGGCTGGTGTTTGGAAGCCACCAGCCACACCACAGGAGAAAGCTGTCACAGGTGCTTCACAAAGATTGCCACTGGGAAAGCCTGTGCTGCCAGGCTACTTACTGTGTCCTTTTGGGTGGCTATGAGTTGGGTTTGGGATCACGAGGACAAGGCCCTTCCATCAGCACACATGTCTTCTTGCAGGATCCATCAGACTTCGTGCGAGTGGAAAATACATTTGTTTTGTGCGATCTCAGAAAAGTGGGTGCTGTTTGTTCCTGGAATGTTATATGTAGAAGCTAAGACAAGGTGGCTGAGAGAGTGTTCTTCCGACCTCCGACTACCCTGCAGAGGAGCCACATGCGGAAAGTGCTGCCAAAAGAACAAACACATCTGTCTTGGGGGAGGGACAGCCAGAGTGCTCCTCAGAGGCCAGAGGGGCAAGGCTCCGTCTCATGTACTTTGGACGTGTTGTGAGGAGAGGTCAGTTCCGGGAGAAGGACATTATGCTTAGTAAAGTCGAGGGACAGGAAAGAGAGGAATGAGATGGATCGACACAGTGGCTGCAAGAATGGGCTTTGGGAAAAGGGGTGATTGTGAGGACAGCGCGGGACCAGGCGGTGTTTTGTTCTGCTGTGCATAGGGTCACTATGGGTCAGAACCGACTCACTAGTGCCCACCCGGCCAACAACCAAACCGCCTGCCTTGCACTTCGATGCATCATTCCCAATAGTTCTGTATGAATAGTGAAGCTATTGCCTTGGTTGAGTATAAGGTCAAGGGTGGGAAACCACGCACACCTGAGAACTTCAAACTGGTTTCAAGCCTAGAAAAATCCTGGAATATAATACTCAGGTGTAACTGACTCAGTGTTTCCTTTTCAGCTTCTATCGAGGGAATTTCAGAGGGACAGAGCGCATGCTTAATGCACGGAGAAAGAAGTCTTAAATGCCTCTCTCCCTATGTGTGTCCTCAGTGCCCTTCACACACATGCCAGAGTCTCCTGAAATATTCCTTTTCTCTGTCTTTTTATCCCCCAACTCTCAAAATTACACATTCACTGATACAAGGTGGAAGGAGCTTCTTCCTCTCCCTCTTTTATTTTAAAACTCCCTGCCAATTATTCCTGGCCTTTTAAGCATTTGTGATATATATATTTTTTGCCTTCTTAGCATTTGTTTTTTAATTTGATATATTATTTCCACCCTTTTGTTCAATTCTCACCATTATCAGATAGGAGAAAAGAGTTAGGCGCGCACACACACACACACACACATATATATATACCTATACATACCTATGTACATATAGATAACACACACATATATGGATATGTGGTACTCTCATGCATAATAGCATCCATTCCTTTTGTATATGAAGACCACTGTTATCATGCTGTGGGAAATTAGCTTGCATTGAGGAGAGCTGGAAGGTCCCACCTCTGAGCAGACCCTAGTAGTTTCACTTGGGCCCTGGATCATTTCTCTGAGATGTTGCTGGCCAGCTGTGTGAGTGAGAGGGTGTGTTAACCACTCTACATGCTGGTGAGAGCATTTGTAAAGGGAAGCTAATGATGCTATCTACCCCATGGGATTTCCATGAGATCCTAATGGCATGGTCCCGGGGAAGGGTTTTGTAGAGGGTTTGCTTGGTAAGAGCTTCATACATGTTAGCTGCTTTCTTCCCTTCTCCCCTCTCTCCTTCTCTCTAATTCCAAGCCCCTCACCATCTAATTTCTATTACATAAGAGGTGCCCAGGTATATTAGTGCACTCCGTGTGCCAGGGCTACTAACAGTCATTTCGAAGATAAGGACATGGAAGAGAGGTGACAAGAAACGAAGCATGCTCAAGATCAGTGTTCCTCCCTTCCCGTTTTTCTTTGAGAGGAGAGTGTACACCAGCCTTCTGCCTCCACTTCCCTTGTGGATTCCAATGGGTAACTTGTTCCTCTGTATTGGCAGGCTTGTGTAGACACTAACTCAAGCAAACATTAGGAATTAACTTGAAGCAATCTGGCAAAATAAAAAATGAATTTATGTGGTCCAAAGCTTATCATGGAATTTGAATGATGGCAGCTAGGAATGTGGCTTATGAGATGAGAATGTGCAGATGTTCCTGTAATGTGTAAAAGGGTCCTAATGCTTTGATAGGATCACAGGAGGTGATTTGAAAGCCTGACTTGATTTTCCTAGATTCTTAATAAAAATGAATAATTTGGGGTGGGTACATGAATCCATTGTTTTCCATGCAGCAAGCACTGCAAAAGATCAATGATATCAGCGTGTACTTGAGTCTGTCTTCCAATGGACTGAGAATCAGGGTACGTATGTGCTGTCCAAGGAAGCTGTGGAAGGTGAAGCTCATTAATGTTCATTTGGGTTATAATTTAATGATGAACAAAAGATGTATGGTGAGCTCAAAAAGTCAGCTCAAGACATTGAACCTCAGATAATTTCTCCACTCTCCCCCCAACAAGCTCAACTATCGTGGATGTGACCCGAGAGGGAAAACTAATAACACTTCCAGGAAAATAGATGGCATTTTCAGAACTCCATTTAAAGAAGAGGAACTTGCCCAGTGTTTAAAGTAGAAAGCTTTTCCACCATGGCACATTCTAAGGCTAGAGTGTCTAAAAGCGCTTTGGCCTCAATATGTCCAAGGATTATTTGACACCATCTTTGTGAGAGCCTATTGGGTATATAAAAATAATTTAAAAAACCCCTCTCAAGCTACTTTATTTCTATAGAGCAGTCTTTCATGGCAGTGCTGGCTATTTTGGGTTGGAGATTTTCTGCTTCACATTTCCCCCGTTAATGAAGAGGGAGGACCCTAGGAGCTGAAATCGTGAGGCGCACAGGGGCCCCCAGGCGTGTTGGTGGAGGGTGAGCCCGAACACGGCAGCTGCCATTGTGCCCTAGTCAGCAGGCTGGGGTCAAACAAAGGCCAAGGAGTGGCTCATAATGCCACCCTGCCTCTCCGTTTCTGACCATGTGGTTTTCAGAGGAAGATGTCTCATGTGGAAGCAGATGTTCTCCAGTCATGCCTGAGAAGTGCCCGGGAGGAGAACTGAAGGATAAGCTGTGGAAACCCATGAGCGGAAGTGGGGCTTGTGGAGCGGAGCTCAGCTCCCCCAAGAATCGAGGCCACGGCAGAAGGGAGAGTAGTCTGAGTCTTTGGTCTTTCTTGACCATCTAAGGGTGTATGTTGAACTTGTGGGGTTGGAGAAGAGTCTCAGAAGTACCTTGGACTGCTGAAAAGACAAACGCATCTGTCTCAGAAGATGTAGGTCCAATGCGCCTCAGAGACAAGGCTGGTGAGACTTTGTCTTACACACTTCAAAGATGTCGTCCAGAGAGATGAGTCCCCAGAGAAGGTCATCATGCATGGGGAAGTAGAGGGTCATCAAAAGAGAGAAGGACCTTCCAAGAGATGGATTGACCCAATGGCTGCAACAGTGGCCTCCTGAGTGCATCCTCCCCATAGTGGCGTGTCCACTGTTTGGCTGAGAGATGTTCCCTGGGGTTGTTGATTTCAGCTTGGAAGTCTATTTAAGGATGCCGGGGGGTGGGGTTCATCAAGAAGTAGAATCTCTGTCTGGTCTTGCTTTATGATTTTGCTCTTTCTTTTTCACTCTGCCTAGGACCTCCTATTGCAGAGGACTCTCCTTGGCTGATTTTCAGAAGTGGATCTCTAGATCTTTCTTTTCAGTCTGGAAGCTTTGCTGAGGCTTCTCAGGCCCGTAGTAAGCTCACCGGTTCCTGCTGACGGAAGAGCAGGGCTGCACAGAAGGTGCATGGAACCCGGGAAGTTCAGTTCGCCTACTGTATTTCCCCGAAAATAAGACCTACCCACAAAATAAGCCCGAGCAGGATTTCTAAGCATCTGCGCAAGATAAATCCTACTGGGAAAATAAGACCTAGTGATGGGCATGGCTACGCAGTGTATCTGCACAACCCGTGCATTTCTTCGTGGAGCGGTGACGAAATCGGGCAGCTCTTCTCATCTGCCCCATCGTGACCTATCTGCAGACTCTAGATATTGCAATAAACAAGCCATTCAAAGACCATGTGCGCATGGAAATTAACAAATACATTGAAAATAGAATAACAAGAAATCAGGGTGGAAACTTTTTGAAGTTTAGCCTGAAAGAGGTCGTGATTTGGATGAAGACTTCATGGGATAAAATCACTGGCAGTGTTGTTACCAAGGCACTCTGAGCAGGTTGCATGGATAAGGACTGCTCTTTTAAGGAGAGCGCTGTTGCTTGACATGAGAGATTGGGGCCAATGGTGCTAAAGGAAATAGAGTTGCAAGAAATTCAGGATGGAATTTGGGGTTTGGAATGTTCTGATGATGCTCCAGAAGACGACTTAACTATATTTGAATAAATGTAGATTGTTGTACTTATAAAAAATAACACATCCCCTGAAAATAAGCCCTAGGATGTCTTCTTGAGGAAAAAGAAACATAAGACCTCATCTAACTTTTGGGGTAACATGGTACCCAGAGGGTGAGAATTTTACTGTGGTGCCAAAAGTCACAACACTGCGATGCCATCCGTTTTCACAAGACAGCTCTAAGTCAGCCTGCTTAGGACTGTCCACTGTCTGAGCTGTAGCTGTCGGCCGTGTGAGGGAACACTGTCCTACTCTGAAAGCTTCTTCTTACCACCCCATCCTCACAGAGCCCACCTCTTGCCAGGCATAGCACCACTCATAGAGATTAGCTGGTTCCCACACAGAAAATATATTCACCTAGATGCCACTCAGTGCATCATTGCGTTCCCTGAATGGATCCACCCACCCCCTCCTCTCCATCACACCCCTCTGGGCTTTACCTAACAGGGTAATTGATGTCCGTCTCCCACCATCCAGTACTCAGCCAAGGAAAAAGTGGTGTTCCCGCCGGCTTCTTCGCTTCCCGGCTCCTCTTTGATGCTGAATACAGCCAGGCTGTGTTCTACGACATAATTCTTTGTTACCCTTAGTTTCAAGGCAGTGAAAGTTTTATAACATTTCCAGAATAAGTAGGCTTCCACTAGTTCAGCAGGCAAAGCATTTGGCAAGCTGCAATATTTAAGAGAGCGAGATGTGTTCTAAATTTTTCCTCGGTTCTCTTTTACCGAATCCTGGGTAAGCAGTGATTCTTACCCCTTCCCCCCAGCCTTTGTCTCCTCCTGTGGGGGACCCCTAAGGTAGGCAGCTGTGTCCTCGATGTCCTCAAGAAGGTCCTTTCTCTGAGTGAAAGCCTGGGAGGGGCTGTGCTCTGTTCACAGTCCAAACAACTACCGGCACCCCAGAACATCTCAGCAATGTGTCTGGACTCCACGGAGCAGGACGGCCTCATTTCACTTCCTGACCCCTCCCTGGGCTGTGGCGTTCTTGCAAATATCCTTGCAGGCTTCAGGAAGGGTGGGATGAGATTGTTTAGTTGTTCAGGGAGTTCTGAAGTCTTTCTCAGCCACCAGCAGTTCCTGGAGGAAGCAGAACCGTGGAGAGCAAGGCAGTCCAGGGAGAGGAAGGTGAGGGACATCACAAAGAGAGAGAGGCAGGTGCAGCCAAAGGCCATGTGCAGGTCTCAGGAGTCTTGTTGAGAGTCAGGGTGGTTTGTTCCTGATTGGTTTGCTCACCTGCAGTCCTCCTGAGCTGGACCACAGTTGTGTCCCCAACAGCCTGAGGGCCAATCTGCCTTGTTCTGCTGGGCTCAGACGCTCTACCTTGTAAGAACCACTTTATCAGATGGTCAGAGATGCACCACATTGGGGGGAGGGGGGGGCGCGGGGAAGGGGTCAGGCCTCAGAAAAGGCTGAGCAACACCTTGGCTTTGACCATTCACTGTGGCCTTGTGGGTGTCAAGGTTTGGGCCCTTAGAAGAACATACCTTGCTAAGGACAATAGCCCAGGTTTCACCTGCAAGGACAAACCATCGGGACTTGTGTCTCCTTCTCGCTTCTCCATAAAGATACAGGCAGGGCTCAGAGACTAACTGAGTTTTCTCTCTAGTCTCTGTCCACCTTGGGACGTGACAGTTGTGACATCCCAAGGGGCAAAGAAAAAATAATTTGGAAAGAACCTGAGCTGAATGATCAAATCAAGTTCCTGATTTGCCTAAGGGACATTCAGAACTTCCAGGAGGATGCAGGGGGAATATCCTACTGACGTTTGTGTACTTGAAATCAGGTGAGGCATTTCTGTGGGTGCAATTCCTCCGTTGTACAAACTCACTGTGCAGGGCACAACCACAGTCACCAGCTAGACCTGCATTTCGGTTTAGCATCTTTGATGTTTTGGACTCTTCTAATTTGTAGCAACATGTCAGATCATAAACCCATAAAGGTATATTTCTCGGTGACATGTTCCAGGTTGGGGTCTGGTTTTCCTGGGATTTGTGCACTGTTCTGTGGGCAGGCTTCCTGAATCTGTTTTCTCTCTCTCTCTCTGTGTCTGTGTGTGTGTGTGTGTGTGTGTGTGTGTTTCAGGAAGTGCCTTGGGCATCTAAAAGGAGATGATTTCCTGGTCTTCCAGAAGAAAGTTCCTCAAGCGGGGCTACATTGCAGAACAGATATTTAAGGTCTCACCGTCCTGGAGGCTAGACGTTTGAGATCTTTCTGCAGGCTCTGAGGGACCACTTACTCTGGGCCTCTCTCTGCTTCTGGAGGAAGCTGGTGACCCTTAGTCATCCTTGGCATGTCGATGAACTATTCCCACTTCTGCCTCTGTTGTCACAAGACGGCCTCCTCTCACTCCCTCTGTTTCTTCTTCTCATTTATAAGGACCCGTCATACTGCGTTAGGACTTACCTTGCCCCAGAATGACCTCCTCACAGGACATCTTCAAACCTCCTGTTTTCAAACAAGGTCATATTGCCAGGTAGGGACAGGAGGTGGGGTCTGGCATTTAGTTGAATAAGGAAGACTGGTTACCCAATCAGTGGCACTCAAGAAACTGAAGTCCTCTTCCGTAAAGTTGATTCCAACATACAGCACCATATCTGGAGCTTTTGAGACTATGGTTTTTCTGAGAGCAGACAGTCTCATCTTTCTTCTCTGGATAGCCTGGTGGGTTGGAACAGCTGACTTTGCAGTTAGCAGTGCAACATTGAACCTGTAGTACCACTGGGACCACTTGCAATGGAATAAACAGACGACAATGACTCTCTCCTTGTGTGTGCACCATTGTAGGCTTGGGTCCAGTGGTTTCTCAGACTGATGCAACTTCAGGGAGGTCTTTGTTTTTCTGTCCCTGTAATCTGAGCATGATATCTGTGGTAGTTACATAATCTGGTGTCGACTTGTGGAGTTGACACAGACTAACATGATATCTTTCCAATCAGAGTTGTCAGGTTGCTAAACTGAGGCCATTCTCCCAAGGGCCTGCAAGCTGAGACCTGCTAACTAAGCTTGGTATCTGTGTGAATACAGGGTCCACAAAACCCCCAGGGTTTCACATAGAAAAGGGTGCAGACAGGTGAGAGCTTCTCTAGACTGTCCTGCGTTTCTACACTGGTCACTTTCATCTCTCCCAATGCAACTAGCCATCCGTTAGGCCCCACTGCTCCTCCCTGCAAAATACAAAGTAGATGGTTCTTTCTCACTAGGTGAGGACACGGCTATGGTGACCGGGCCTGGATGGCCCCCTCTTTGCATACGTGGATGTGGACTCATTTCCCAGGCTCAGTTCCTAGGACGTTCCAGAAAGCTCCAGGGAGAGCCTGCTGGGCAATCTGGTCTGGCCTCTGGTCGTGAGCAGGGAGACAGGCAAGTGAAGTGGATTGAGGGCCCAGTCATGATGTATATACTCAGAGGGAAGCTGGTGGGTCCAGGATTTGGGAATATCCAGGCAGAAATAATGTCCTGGCATCAAAGATAAGCCTTTGATTAGATACAGATTCTAGGATTGAGGTCCCTTTTTCAGCCACACTGGTGACTTGTTCCTTTCTTTCTGCCAATCAGAAGCCTGTGCCGTTGAGCAGATTCTAACACACAGTGATGCTAAGTATTGGAGCCTACAGGGGCCCTGTGTGTTGGAATCGATTTGATGGCAGTGAGTTTGGAGGTTTAAAAAAACCTAATTTATTAAAAGAGCAAAAGGGTGCCAGGTATTGCCGATTTCCAAACATCTTAATGTCTCATCTGTAGGTACCTCATCTGACTAGCTTTCTAGTTTTGCTTTTGGTTAGGTCATGAATGCAAGTGATGGCTGCCTTCTCAGGATTTCTATCCTTGTCCAATTTGCTTTGCTCTCCTCCCCACTCTCACCCGCTGTCCGGGAAAACTGTACTTCTCTTTATGGCTCGTTACTTTATTTCACTGGTGCTTTTCTATTCTGAGTTTCTAGAGGGCAAGAGATCTTTCCCATCTAGGGTAATTTAATTAAGCTTCCTTTTCTTCTAACCTTCTTCAAGGCCATGCAGTGGAAAGTGTCTAGGACATGAAGCTCAGCCAGTGTCTTGGCTCTTCGTCCCAAACCTGTCACCAAAGAACCTTCCGTGAATCACTTGCCTCATTTTCTCACTGACTCAGTTTCTCACTGATATGCTGCATAGGGAGCTCCTTCAGATATGACACTGATCAAATGAGACAGCCCATGTCTTACCCCTTTAAGCTTACCCCTGTAAGCTTTCATGCAGTAACTATTCTTCAACCATCAGCAGCTCTGAGATATTAATGTTGAATGATTTCTTTTTAGATAAAAAACAACTCTTCAGCTTAATGATATCATAAGAATGAGGCTTATTTCTGTATTTGTTTATGCAACTCTGTTGCACAACACCATGTCCTTGGTCCAGAGACAATTCTGTTCTGTGGACATTTGTCAGCTCTGAGCACCTCAGAACACTAGCCAGACAAGGAATTCCATTCTCACTTTCTCTAGAAAAATGCTCTTTGTTTACTGCCCCTCCCTACGTGGGATCTTTCAGTACCTTTCCAGATCATTCATTTCTATGTTTGCAATCCCCTTTTGTGGGCTGGGCCTTGTGCCTTTGGCTTCATCACAGCATAGGTCATCTGAAGAGACAGTTGAGTAATGGTTCTAGGTTACAGGTCTCCGGATGATAATGCTATGGTTTGGAATCTGTTCTGAACTCAAGGAGAATATCAGAGTACAGCTAGAAACCATCAAAGAACAGGAATCTGAGACCACAGGAGGGGCTGTTGAACAAGAAGCAAAAGTGACCTTGAGATCAAATATCCAGACAAGCCGGGGCCTTGGACAGGTAGCAGCATAGAAGGTGAATGTCACATTTAGTAAGTTCTCCCTACAAGGACAAGAGTGGCCACAGGTACATGGTGCCTCTTTGGTCCTGGGTAGTGCAAACTCCCTAGAGATGGTAGCACTATCAGTTTTTTTCCCTGAAAAAAAAAAAAAAGACAGAGGGCTGAGCCCCGGTGGCGTAGTGGTTGTGCGTGGGACTGCGGCCCACTGGGATGGAGGTTCGATTCCGGCTCCCAGGAGCAAAGGCTGGGCCTCCTACTCTCACCACCAGGGCAGTGATGCCTAAAAAAAAAAAAAAAGACAGATCGTATATGGATTCACGAATCCACCATTGCCAGAGAGAAAGGATATAAACCACTATACATGAATGTAAACTGAAATGACAAAAAGCACACGCAAGTTCTCAAGTTTTAAAACATCTGCATTAGACACACAATGTAGAATAGCTACACATAAAATGCGCACACCAAGATGATGCAAGAAAAGTAGCAAGTGGAAGTGTGTGGTGAGGAAGGTCAGATTAGAAAGATGGAAAAGCCATCCAGGGGGAGTGAGCTTTATGTCAACCTGCACCTGGGGAGGAGCAGAGTTCACCCTAACAATCAGGTCACAGCCTGACATTATCTCAGAGGTGTGGACTTTTTATGAGACACAGAGAACCCCTTCCGTTTCTCTCTTAGTCTTCACCTTCATCCTTGCAGGTGCTCTGTGTCTGTCTCCAAGGGCAGCAGTTACTTCTTTATGTATAGTGCCTTCTTATGCATATATTAGCGTCACTGATTTTGTTTCTCTTGATAACCTCGTCGAGTACACATCCATATCAATCTAACCCAGTAGGTGACTCATAATATGGAGACCCTGATTCAAATAAACCATCAAAAAAAGCCAGAAAACAAGTATATATTTATGTAACTACTTGAAACATGAACATCAGTAAGATTTATTTTGGGAAACAATAAAAACAACAACAACAACAACAACAACAAAACCCCTCTCTGCCATCAAGCAGATTCTGATCTGTAGCCACCCTATAGGACAGGGCAGAACATCCCTTCTTGGGTTCCAAGACTACAACTCTTTATGGGAGCAGCGAGCCTCTTCTTTCTCTTTCAGAATGAACTGGTGACTTTGAACTGTCAGCCTTGCAGATGACAACTCAACACATGGCCCAACCACGTCACTGCTTATGAATTATTACCAATTAAACTTGGATTTATGGTGACCCCATGTGTGTCAGAGCACAACTGTGCTCTGTTGGATTTTAGCAGCTGATCCTTCAGAAGTAAATTGTCAGACTTCTCTTCTGAGGTGCCTTGGGAAGACTCGAACTTTCAACCTCTCATCTAATAATCAAGCACTTTGTTCACTATGCAAGCACTTCAAGGAATTATTGGGAATATGAAATGGCATTATAGTTAAAGATTGTTTATACTTCTCTGAGATCCACATTTTCACCAGGTATCTATCACCACACAATGAGGACAACTATGGAGCATGGGTGGGTAGATCAGTCGGTGCTTATTGTTCTCCACTCTTCATTGCTTGGTGAGGTGGGTCTACAGGTCTCGTGTCAGTTTGACTTCTTTGTATGGCTGTCAGCTGGCTGTCAGGGGGTCTACCATGGCCATGGGTGGACCTCACCAAGCCTGTCCTCGTCTGTAGTCTTACTCAGACAGGTTCTCAGGGAGATGACAGGGGACATGAGTTGATTTTCAAGCCAACATCCCATTGTCTCAAGGGGTTCCACAGCAGAAATGAGGCAACTATAGGCCAGCAAGCAGAAAGAAGGGCATTATGGTGATATTTTACAATCATAGGGAATTAGCAAGAACCCCTGGAGGAGCAAGGCTTAAGTGCTCAGGAACTAACCAAAAGGTTAGGGATTTGAACTCACCAGTGTCTCCAGGAAAGAAAAGTGATCTGTACCTTTGAAGCTTACAGCCTAGACTTGCAGCCGATTGTGTCCTGAAGGGTCTCTGTGAGCTTCAGTCAGCCGGAGAGCATACAGCACCAACCACCACCAGAACCAGCAGGTCACCGATAAAGGGAGTCGACCTCTGCGTGGGTCACTGTTGAAGCTGTCAGAAGGTACTTGAGAGTTCATGATATGATCCCATTTACTTTTGTGCTGTTTGGTTCTTTCCATGTTAATAAGATAAATCTGAAAACGTTTCCATTTAGAAAGGCTAAATCCTCATGTCTTGAAACTAGGTGGTAGAAATTTTGTCCCTCACAGGATATTCCTGCCTCATAGCAGGCTGAGTGGGCTGGGCTGAGGGTGAAGGGTAGGTGGCAGAGAGACAGCTGGAGAGACAACAGATCCCTGAATGTGTGGTGTTTTCACTCTCTGAGGGGAGAATATCTCACAGCAGATCTGACCTTGGTGACTCAGTTTAAGTGTAAGGATTCTTTCCCTTCATGCCAGCTTGCCTTTGCTTATGAAGGGCATGGAGAAGAAATGGGTCCCTTATAGGTCACTTATCATGGAACTGGACCTTCACACGCTCTCATCTGAGGATAAGACAGTTCCGACGTGATTGCATCCTCCAGGAAGCACATCATGGCTGGTCAAGGAGCGATCCAACAGTGGAAGTGGAGGAAACCCTCAGAGGGATGGCTGGATGAAGACGCCAGTGAAGTGAGATCATGAAGATGTTGCACAGCGCTTGTAGTTTAGGTCACCAGGGTCAGCGCCGACTTGGTGGTAACTAACACGTTTGCAGTCTTCCTTCTTTTTCCTTTTCTCACTTCTCTCTCTTGGCTTTTCCCGCCATCATGCATTCAAATATCAGTTGAACTTCTGGGAGGGATAGTCACTGTGCTGTCCCCCGACAGCTGTTAGGTGTCATCGAGGTGGCTTCTACTCAGAGCAGCGTGATGAACAGCAGAATGAAACACTGCCTCACTCTGTGCCAGCTGCATTTCCATGTTTGAGCCCATTGGTGCAGCCGCAGTGCAGCTATCAGTTCATCTCACTGATAGTCTTCCTCTTTGTCACTGACTCTTCTATCAAGCGTGGTGTCCTTCTCTAGGAACTGGTCCCTCCGGATCACATGTCCAAAGTACATGAGATGCAGTCATTCTGTCCTTACGTCTGAGGATCATTCTGGCTGTACATCTTCCACATTTGTTTTTTTCTTCTGACAGATACGAGTCATTTCACTAGTATAAAAGGAGGGACAGAAAAACAAACTAGATATGGCATTTATTGTGTCAAACTCAAATTCATGTTAAAAAAGCCTAGTATGACTTCCATCTATCAGAGCACTATGATCTCCCTCTTGTTTAACCTCAGAAATCCAGGGCAAGGTCTTCTGTCACGAAGCATCACCCCCATTAAGTCCACATCTTCAATGACGCTGCACTTCTCAGTCCAATAAAAAAATCTAATATTTCTCTGAAAATACTTTTTGTAGCTAATCCCCAGCAAATTGCATGGTGGGGCCAGCCACATGCAACGATTTACAGTCAATAAAGCAGTTGGCCCCAATCACAAGAGACTTGGGGCTGGTGAGGATGAGTTTTTCTGCGAGAACATGGCAATGACTAAGGCTTTTGCTTCATTAACATAGTTCCACTCTGAATCAGGGTTAGCATTCTGACTTCTCTTGCTCAGCAAACCTTCTTTGGTGGTATTTCTCTCTTTTCCTTGTGGTGCACTCAGTGCCGAGAAGTGTGGTGTAGAGAAAGGGAAGCTGTAGGCTAGAAGTAACATCCCTCTAAGCCGTCATCATTCACCACCTGACAAGTCTCATGCCCTCCTACCATTCTCCTGGGCTGTGGGAAGCAAGCCCAGGGAAGGAGGTGGAGGGTGACTACACCCAGTTGGAGGGAAGGCATGAACAAGGAGAGACTCATTAATTTCTGAGCCATCACTAGGTGTCTGCTAATCCCCAAAGGCATCACATTAAAAGAAAAGCCCCCTGATGATAAACAAGGTGTGCTTCTTGTTTGTTCACCACCATCACCCATTTGTAACCATCGATAGCTGCTCGGAAGATCAATAGCCCTTAAAATAGTTTTGCGTGACTGAGGAAACCCTTGTAAATTCCAGGCAGTTCTTTTAAAGTTTGGGTGGTAAATGGAATTCCACTGTGTCTCTGTGATTGTTTGGGGAGCAGATGCTGTTTTGTACCTAGTCTGTTTACAAGGCGGGAGAGCATGCCAGGGTGTGCCTGGGTACCCTCCTGTTTGACTTCTAGCCAGCTCTTGGCTGAGGAAAAACCCAACCCAACCTAACAAGCACACATGCACATGCACGCACAGACACAAAAGCCACGGGAAGGCTAGTGACACGGAGGAGGCCTGAACATGTACATTGCCATGCAATGGCTCAAGATCGTCCCAGATGTTCTTGAACAACCTCAGCTCAGGTCACAGGTATTGGCCCTTCACCTTTTCAAAGCAAAACTGGCAAAGGTGGAGCTGTGTGACCCCTTTGTAGTATAGCTACTTATAAACTGCTGGTGATGGGTCCAGATGGACATAAGCACTTTGGGTCTTGAGCGTCTTAGGATAGTCTTCATAGACTACATTGAAAAGCGGAGTAACAGTTTCTCTTTCCTGGTTGAGACAATGGTCTTTGGATGCCTGGAGACCTGGTTTTGAATGTGGATGTATTGACTAGGCTGGGTTGACAAGGAAAATAAATCCAGTGACACTCATATATGTGTAAGAAAGAACTAGGTATCCAGAAGTAATCAGATATGGAGAAAGCATCCCAGTGTCATTCAACCCAAGTCCATAAGTCTGATATTAGTGCACAGGTTCCTCTTTAGACTCCCGGAGTCACATGCAATGCTGCAGAGTACAGGTAGAACACAGGCTGGTGAGTGCAAAGCTGTGTGGAGCAAGGTTGGTGGAAATATGGCAGGGCTCTGGCAGCTCTCAGGGTGGCCAGCAACCAGGTGGGAAAGTGATGGTTGAGAGAGAGAGAGAGAGAGAGAGAGAGAGAGAGAGAGAGATTCCCAGGGTTCTCCTTATGAGATGTCCCCTCCCCCTCCAAGAGGCATCATCAGGTGTGACCTGATTGACAGATTGGATACAACCTTACACTTTTAGATATCTTCAAATTAACATTTACTCATCTATCAGAGTGGACTTTGATGCTTTCTCGGGATGTGACTATTGTCAAGTTAAGGCCACAACCTGACCTCTGTAGATTATTGTGAAGATTCATGCAATCGGGCTTAATGTCTCAACAAAGGACACTTTTATAAAATATTGATGATAAGGAGGATACAGATAGTAGTGATGATGATGTCTTTCCGAGATCTTATGCTCAGAGGAAGTTTGCCCACAGATGCCAACTTCTCATACAAGTCTCTGATCCCCCTGGAGTCCCTGTTTTTTTTTTAATGTTTTATTTTTTCCCAATTATTTTATTGGGGGCTCTTACAGCTCTTATAACATTCAATACATCATTTGTATCAAGCATATTTGTACACATATTGCCATATTCATTTCCAATTATTTTCCACTTGAGCCCTTGGTATAAGCTCCTCCTTCCCCCTCCCCTTCTTTTAATGAATCATTTTATTGGGGGCTCATACAATGCCCATCACAATCCATAGATACATCAATTGTACGCAGGCCACATTTGCACACTTATTGCCATCATCACTCTCAAAACATCCTCTCTCCACTTAGGCCCCCAGTATCAGCTTCCTATATTTCCCTTCCTTACCCCTCCCATCCACCATGAACCCTTAGTAATTTCAGGAACTTGGATATCCATCCACTGAAGACCACCTTTCACATCACTGTCGCTTTGTAAATCATCCCTTTATGAGGCTACGAGTGACCTTTCAGTGAACCGTATTCTAATTCTAGTTCAGTGGTGATGGACACAGTTGTTGGTACAGCATTTCTCAGCATTATTTGTGCTGAGTGCTTCTCCATGGCTCTCTTTCAATATACATCTTAAATCAAAACTCCAATCACTTAAATGTGATCTTATCCTTGAGACTGAAACTCCACCTGAACATGTTTGGCGTACCTGCAACACTCTGAGCAGGCTGTGGCCCCCTGACTTTAATAGTCTACTGGTTTGGGGGAGTTGACAAACCACACCATGCAGGTAAGTCTTGCTGGACACCTGCTTTTTCTAATTAAATGGGTCTCTTGCTTTATGTATTTATTGTCCATGGCTGCTTTGGAGTTCGCAGCCTCGACAAGAGTGCTTGGTGGTGCCAAATATGTAGGAAAAAGAACTAGATGTCACTATAGAACAAAGCATTGTGATGGAGCGCATACACATAGGTACCATGGACCTCAGTTTACCTAAGAGAGTGAACATGAAATGATGACGTGGAAAGGCTGCCTAGCCAGCAGTGGTGAGGGATTCCAAGTACCATGGGCTACCTTCTTTCTACATGAGTGGGAAAACCATTTAGTGCTCATAGCCTCTGCTTCCTTGCCGATCATGTTGGGTCAAGTGGGATGGATGGAGGTGTGATGACATATAGTAATGCTTCAGGCTCCAAAATGCTATTGCTATTGTTCATGTTTTAGTTTCATCTAAATATTGGTGAGAAAAAGCTATATTTTAATTCAGCTTCCCTATCTCTATTTCTATCATCTATCTATCCATCTATCATCTATCTATCTAATTATTTCCTTCAGCTATTTCTACTATCTATCTAGGTATCTATATTATTTATTTATCTATGTACTATCCAACAATTCTCTAGAGTCTACCCTGTTAAAACATTGCCATTATTTGTCTCAACTCAATAGAAGACAAATGTACCCTTTTTGTGTGTGTGTGGGTTGAAAATACCTATTACTCTTAAGAGTTTACATTGGTCAGCACTGCTGGATGGCTGGGCACTCTGAGGGCTTGAGTTCTGCTTTGACTTCATTGTAGAGTGAACACAAAATGCAGGGGAGAAATAATAAATCACAAACAAAAATCCACACGCAGGAAAAGAAAGAGCAAATTGCAACAAAAACTGATATAACTTTCAGTAGGTTTTACAACGATCTTTGGAAAGTCACAGAACATATGTGTTTCGGTTAGGCTTCTACTGAGACTGACAGGCATGCACACAAAGATCAAAATGCACTGTCATTTTTGTAAGGGCTAAGACTGCACCTGAGGACAGATGGACTCCACAGGGTTTCCAACGGATGGTCCTTCCTCAGGAACCCAACAGGCTTTTCTTCTGAGGTGTCTTTGGCTTCAAGCCTTTGACCTTTGGGCTAGCAGGCCATCTCTCCAACTGGTTAGTCCCTACAGTGAGTGAGTTCTTTCAGCTCTCACAAACCCAGGGCTCGGTGCCATGGCCCACTTGATACCCAGGTGAGATCAATTGACTTGCCTGAGGAAAAGGTGCAGGTGAGATGTGAACAGGTGCCACTGCTTCTGCCACATGGGCCCTGGCTTCCTCCTGAGCCAGCTTTCTGAGGAACAGAGAGGAAGAAAGCCCCCAGAATGAAAGCCCCACCTGCCAACTCTGAACCAACCCTCCTTGCCTTCCACCGAGTTTCAGGGGTGAGAAGTAAGTCTGTGAGTCCTTACTGCCGACACTCCAGGTGGGCAGGCAAGTGCAACACAAGACAGTCCCAAGGCAGGGTCTTTGGGGATTCTGTGTCCTGTTTCTGGTTTCAGGGCTGAGTTGCCCACCCCCCATCCTCCTCGCGTGGGAGGTGAGCACAGACCCAGGCGTGCTGACCTGACGAGTCCTACGTGGCCTGGTTTCTGAGTAATACACGGGCATGGTGAGAGAGGCAGAACTTATACCAAATGCTGCCCATGTGCTTCTTCACAGAAGGGGAGAGAAAAGAGATGTTAGGGTTTCACATGAAAGACGATGACTCTGCCAAACGCGAGTCCCTCAAGATACTATTATCAAGCCAGAGAGTAGTTTTCTCCGCCTCCCTGTTTCATCCAGAAAAACTGAAAAACAGAAGTACTGTGTCCTCTGCATAGATTTGATTTCCTTGCTCAAAGATAATTAGTAGCTTATTTCTGGAGTCGAGTCTGAAAGTCTTTCTTCACAGCTGAGATGATGTCAGTAAGCCTATTTGCCTTCAAATCTTCTCATTCCTCTGAGTTTTAGAAATACTACTTTAAAATACTTCAGGAACTTCTTGTCTTTTCTGCTGCACGCGTTTCTGTTTCTTTAGTTTTAGCTTTAAGCACATCTATGCGTTTTGCTGATCCTTGAAAACATCTTCAGGATTCTGTGTTGTTCTTGATTTGCTCTTTTACAGCTGAGACAGGAACTTCATAGGGGGACTTATGCTCAGATGAACCTAGATTTTAAGAGGCCAGAAATTGAGTAAAACTACCACCATGCAGTCTGGCCTGACTCCAAGTGACCCCATAGGACAGAGGGAATTTTCCCTTTGGGTTTCTGACACTGAAAAGCTTGACGGGAGCAGATTATCACCTCTCCCTCAAAATGGCTGGTGGATTTGAACTGCTCACCTTGCAGGTAGTAACCCAGGGTATCAGCAGATATGCTAAAAACACTCCTAAGAGATCGAGTAAGCAACCCTGTGAAAATAACGCCTTCTTAGAGCCTGGAAAACCAAGGAAGAGTAGAAAACGGCATCAGAGTCATGATAAGAAAAATGCAGATGATTAACTGGCTCTCATCAAATTAAATGAGTTGGAGTAGAGTTCCCAATTTGTGGTGCTTCCTGGGCTAGGTGGCTGATTTTGCTTACCATGCATCCTCTTTAGTCTCGACAGCATCTTGTTATTAACTGTTGGATACATTGAATAAGTTCCCTTCTGTGAAGGTCACCCTTAATTATCAGGGCTCACCTAATCAAGGACCTCCTTCTCCCTTTGTGTGGAAATAGCTGATCATCCAAATTCCCTCACATAATATCCTAGCACTTTGCTCTTTTTCCACTCTGGTAATCAATCATGCTACTGCTTTGTTTTGCATGTGAGTGTATGGATATGGGTGGCTTCATATCTGGGCAATATCCAATCTTGTGAACTTCAATGGTCTGGGGAGGTTTGGGCTTTAAGGAAAAGCAGCCTTTCTTTGGTTTATTGTTGTTGTTGCTGTTGTTACTTGGGGCTGTTGGGCCAGTCCCCATGCATAGTGACCCCTGCGCACCACAGAATGAAACAACACTACCTGGTCCTGCTGCTCAGTGCTCACAAATGCTTCTATATTTGAGCCAATTATTTTAGTCACTGTATCATTTCACCTCCTTGAGGGTCTTCCCCTTTTTCTTGGCACCTCCAATTTACCAAGCATAATGTTTTTCTCCAGGGAGGGATCTTTTTTTTTCCTGGAAAAATGTCCAAAGAATCTAAGGACCTGTTTTGTTTATTGATGATTTTAAAATACTCAATCCTAATGGTTTTGAAGTCCCTATATCCAGACTCTTGAGCACTGGATTGCAGATAGAGGACAATGAGAAAGAGGATATAGTTCTGGGTGTGGCCTCTCAGGATTTGTCCTTTAGACAGAAGGGTGGCAGCCTTAGACAGCAAGGCAAGAGGGGTTCCTGCTGCTCAGAGTGTGTCTGTTCTGCTTTCTCCTCTGGCTCCATCCTGTCAGCACCTCTCAGATAGCCGGTCCTCCCAACCCCCATTCAGCAGATTCAGCAACAGGAGCAGCTGCACTGACAGTCAGAAGTAGGACCCCATAAGGCTTGTAGGTGATGTTCACACAGCAAAACCAATGGGACGCCTCTGGGTATAAAAGAGAACTTGATAACAAGAATTAATTTTCTGTTCAGAAAGTAGCCTAGCTCGGTCCAACTCAAGCCCATAGGTCAGATGCTAGGTGGAGCTCTCTGTGGGCTCATCCACCTCTATGGTGGGTACAGGAGGAAGGCAAGCCAGGAAGTTGGGAGCTCACAGGATGGTGAGTAAAGCATCACCAGGACCCAAAGTCTGCAAGGACATGGCAGGGTGCTGGAGGCTCCCACAAATGACAGGTCACATTGGTAGCACCTGGAGCAGGACACAGAATCCAAACAGAAAGGAAGGGGGAAGAAGTGAAAGGGAAAGAAGACCTCAGTGTCTCTCATTAGCCCCTCCCCCAGCATCATCACGTTACTATCTGGTGGAGAGACTGGATACATCCCCTACCTTCACACAGAGGCTGCCAAGTTGATATATAATCGAACAATCACAATGCTCAAGCCAACAAGGTCGTCCTGTTTCACAGAAGGCATGGAGGTCATTAGGCAATACATACCTGTCTTCATATGGTCTACTGATCTGATCACAATGGGAACAGGCAGGAAGGGGAGTGCTAGATCCCTAAGTAAAAAGTGGTTTGTTATACGTGGGCATAAGGAACACTCAATTTTGTACAGCATAGGCTTGGCAGTGGGGTGGTAAATCGCAGGGTTGCTCACCACGAGGTCAGCAGTTTGAAGCCACCAGTTGCTCCCAGAGAGAAAGAGGAGGCTTTCTACTCCTGTACAGAGTGACCGTCTCAGAAGCCCACATGGGCAGTTCTACCCTGTCTTGTAGCCTCATTATGAGTCTGCACAGACTTGCTGGCAGAGCGTTTGGTGTTTTGGTTTCTTTTAGCCACTTGACTGGGAGTTGATTGTGACTCATGGCAATGCCATGTGTGTCAGAGGGGTTTCGTTGACTGGCTTCTAGAGTTAGACCACCGGAAATTCCCTTCAGAGGCATCTCTGGGAGGGTTAGAGTCACCAACCTTTCCTTTGGCAGCCAATTGCTTAATTAACCACCTCTACACTCAGAGACTCTACAGTTACACAGATAGGTGACATTTTGAGTTTTTTATCAAAAGGGAAATAAGTAAGAAAGTAAAATTGTTGCTTCTGGTACTTCTGAGGAGACCCTGTGGGAGGTTGAGGATGCTTGCTTTGAGCTGGCTAAGCCGGAAGTGGCCATTCTTGGTGAGTTCTCATCCACTCCTGTCTTTTTTGATGTCCATGTATCCTCAACAGGGTAGCGTGGCTCCTTTGCTGTGCAGAGAGAAGATCATTGGTTATACTTGCCTCTGCAGCACCTCCTATGCCTTGGAAGCCTACCAAAACACCAGCAACAGCAAAACCCTGCTCCCTGCTCTTGACTAAACACTGACTCCTGGGTAAAGTGACCAGATGTCCTGCTTTTGGTGGGACAGTCCTGATCTTAAACATTTTTCCCCATGTCCCATGGTGTTTTAGAAAAGTCCCGATTTTTAGAAAGAATACACGACAAGCGAGGGAACAGCAGGAGAACAGGAAGGGAATATACCCTCTCTACCCCACCGTCCCCACTCACGGGTGTCCCACTTTACCAATGTTAAAGTCTGGTCACTTTATAGGGATCCTTGTGAGTTTCTGCCACCGTAAGTCTTTGCAGGAGTAGGAAGCCCTATCCTCATACCCTCAGAGCGACTATGGTTTCAAACTGCTAACCTGGCAGAGCAGCAAGTAATGAGCCTAACTCATAACCACTATAGCACCAGGCCCCTATGGAGGCCTGAAGGGATCCAGAAATCGCACATATTCCTTCTCCATAGATAGAGCAGGAAACGCCACAAGGACAGCCCTCCACCCCCAAGGACAGCCCTCCACCCCCAATGCTGTAGCTTTCTCTCTTCTAAATGATCACCACCTTACTCCATCATTCAAAGCAAGGAAGTCCCCTTCCGACCTCGGAGGGGCTTTTGACCTAACTGGGACCATTATTCTCTCACTTAACAAAAGCAGAGGCAAAGTCTGTGGAATGCTGGCCTTTGCAGTTACACAAGGGAGATAAACTCGTGTGTCTTCTCACATTAGCACAGAAAGAAAGATATATTTTTTTCTTTTTAAACACAGAGGGGAGTGACGCTTAGGGCCTGCTGGGTTTTTGGTGAGGACAGCTGCAGGGAAGTTGGTTTTGTTTGGGCCAGGCCACAAGAGTCCCGGCTGCCCTGGGTGGGCAGCTGGCCTGGGCTTTGGCTCTTCAGGCCACTGCAGACTGACTTCAGCTCTGCTGGTTGGAGCTCTGGAATCCCGGGCAGACAAGACAAATGCTTCAGGGAACAACTGCTTTGAAAGGAGAGCCTGTTTGAAACTCCCAGCTGTGAGAACCATTTGTGGGAAAGACTCCATTCTAGGGTTGGGGTCAGAACAGCTGCTGCCTGGGGCTTAGCGTCCAAACCAAAGTACAATGCTGCTTCAGGACCACATTTTGATCCTGTGCGGCTCTGCCGAGATTCAGCTGCTGACTTCTGTGGGTGAGGCCTTTGGCAACCCATCCAAAGGCCATTGGTCATTTCAGGTTTTGCCAGTTCAAAGCTAGCCCACTTAGTCACCAGAGTCTTATCCTGATGTACTAGAAACCAGGATTCACACGCCCCCCCCCCCCGTTTCCTTTTTATACAAATTCACTAGGTCACTCACTAAAACATCCAGCATCCCACAGACTCTACCTCAGTGTCTGTTAGATGAAAGGATGATGACCCTTGGTAGTTAGGTAGAAAGACTTGTGAACAGGCTGAGAGGGGACGTCTTTGTATGAAAGGATGGAATAAATAAGGAGTGCCCTTATCTCCTGTGGAGACCCTGTCAAGACATCAGAGAGGAGAAGAAAGGCACAAGTATGGTTTTGTGGCATTTCCTATTACATCTAGTGAGGAAAGTATAGCTATAGGTAAAGCGGACGCCATGGGATTCTCAGATCTCTGGGACAGTGGCAAAGCAAAGTCATCACTTAGAAACCACCAGCTTCAGGAGGAAGAGTTGCAGTTTTAGGAGCTCCCAGAGACAGTTTTATCAACCCTTTCCTATAAGGTCACCATGAGTCGGAATGGACTCCATGGAAATGAATTTGCTTGGGGTTTGGCAGTCCTCCAAGTCATGAGAAGTGCTGAAGGGACATGTGCTAGTCCAGGTAGACTGGAGAAACAAACTCGCAGACATGCATATGTGTATAAGTAAGAGCTTTATGTACAAGGGAAATTGTTCATTGAGAAAACATCCCAGCTCAGTCCAAATCAAGTCTGATATTAGCTCATAAGCCTGATATCAATCTATAAAATCCTCTTCAGACTCAGAAACACATGCAATGACTCCAAATGTAGTCAGGCCAGTGTGTGGAAAGTCTTGTGGATCTGGTGGTGGTAATCAGCATGTCAGCACTGTCAAGGGTCTCCATGTGATCCACCAGATGCAGAGTTCTGGCTTTATCTGCCTCTCTCCATGTGTCTTCTTAACAGGGATGTCTCACAGGGAGTCAATTTGCGCCCTGCCTCCAGCAAGCTATTTATCTCCTTGGTGCCTCCAAATGAAGTCACCAAGCTGAAACCTGATTGACAGATTCGCAAATTGACAACAGATTATGCAACTACCATGGGGCAAATATAAAGATCCCGTCTCTTCAGGGAAAAGGAGCCCCCTTTCCCATTTTAGGATAAGTGGGAATCAAGGAAGATGGGAATGAATGAGAATACACCAAGAATGGCCAGACTTCCAGGAAAGGATTTGTTGTACTTCTTGTCACTCTGAGGAAATACAAGAAGTAAAAGATATGTATCATGTTTTATCATCAGCTGAATTCCAACAAGCTGAATACAGAGCTCTTCCTCAGAATGAACTGTTATAACGAACTGGCCTAGGGGTGTCAGGGTGGTGGTGAGAGAGTCAGGGTAATGAGAACGACTAGGACACATGCTGATGCAAAGATGTTATAAGAAAGAAGCATACAAGCAAATGTCATTTTGAAGCAGCAGGATAAAAATGGCAGCCATGGATTGTACATTTGCACGATGTTGAAATGACAAGAATTTTGTTGCAGTATATATTTAGGATAATTAATATGCAAAACCAAACTTTAAAAATGGTGGATCAAACATACAATGTTTTAAAAAGAAGACTAAAATTATGATCAGTTCATAGATAGGAATTTTAAGGCAAAAGCAAAAGGAAGAAGAGAATAAAGGAAGCAGCCACCACTAGAAAATGGGAGTAGGAAGAGTTATGAGAAGTTGAGGTGAGGTGACTGGAGAGAACACTGTACTGTGAGAGCTTGAGAGAAGAAATGGGAACAGGGAATAAAACTACTTTGAAGCCTTGAACAATGTGAGATTTGAGACACTGAACCCCTGCACCGTCAAAAGTCCTTTATAACATTGGACTCTCCACAAAATGCAGCTACTGATCATTCACTGTTTGATTGGGAGGTGTTTTGTTGAAGAGGTAGTCAATTAACATACAAACACATATTTAATCATACCTGATGAAAAATTTTATTTTGTAACAGTTTTATTGACACTGCATTCAAGTTTCATACAAGTCAATAGCTCTAGCATCTCAAGAAGATTTTTACAATCACTACCAAATCAGTTTTGGAACACTTTCTTCTTTATAGTCATTGTTATCACTGTAATTATTATTTTTAATTGTGGCAAAAATGCATGCAGCAAAACACTCCCAAGTTCAACAACTTCTCCAGGTCTCATTCAGTTTCAGTGATTATACTATTTCTGTGGTGCAATCATTATTGACATCCACTACTGTCAGCATAAACTCAGTTTCCTCTGAGCTAAAACTCTTCCTTCTTCATCCCTGGTAACCGTTGGTCAAGGTTTTTTTAAAATTTAGTTTTCTTGATATATTAACCCATATTTTGAATCTTAGATGTTTTATATTTTGCACCCCCAGGAAATGGTATGTTAAAAAAGCGGCAAAATGGTGCCTAACTAGGCTACCATATACATAATCTTTTTTTTTAATTCAGAGAGAATTTAACATTGATCTCGCTCTAAGTCTAGTTTGACTAGAGAAACAAATCCAGAGATGAGAGTCTCTGAAGTTGTTTCTCTAGTCAACCCAGATTATATATTAAGAAAACATCCCAGCCCAGTCCAGATCAAGTCTTTAAGTCCAATATTAGCTCAAATGTTCAATACCAATCTATAAATTCCTCTTTGATGTAAAGTTCTTTATTACACATGAGTGTCTCTGGATTTGTTTCTCTAGTCAACCCAGACTAACACAATCCCCAAGAAACTGGAATCAATGGTCTTTGCCATGGTGGAAGGAAGGCTTACTTTTCACTGATGCTCATCCTATACCTTTAGGCTTCTGGACCATGTACATAACTATATCTAAGAATAATTGTCTGGATCACATTATTTCATAATGTTTCCTGATGACCAAGAAAAAAGTCTTTGTCATAGTGACATGGTAAAAAGATGAAGCAGTCTGCTTCATCAGGCATCACCTGCAGGACAGCTCTACTCTGTTCTGTGGGATGCTATGAGTCAGAATCTGCTTAAGGACAATGGGTTTTGAGTGGTTTCCTTATTGCTATAAAATGCTACAATTAAAAGCACACTCCTTATATCTGACAATCTGTAGAAACAGAATAAGTGCTAGAGGCCTCTAGAACACATGTCTAATCATACCACTCCATTGCTTTCCAACTTCCAAAGCTTGTCCCTACCATGAAGTGAGTTCTAGTAATCTATTGTGGCATTCAAGGTCTTCTCTCCCTACCCTATACAGACCTCTCCAATCTCATGTCTCAACACTCCCTGCTCTTTGAGGCTTCTACTTGGAGCTCATGTGACCTGCACTGCTTCATCTTCATGCTCACTCCCAGGTTATCTCCGGTCCAGGGTTTATCAAAGGTTTCTCTTTGCTGAGCGTCTCCTTTCCTCTGTTCCTTCTGAAGCTAGTGTCTGGACTTGAAGATTTCATCCAGATAGTGTGAGCCTTGGGAACTTCAGTGGTGTCCAGCCCCTGAGTTTTGGGTTTAGACATGACTTGTGTTATATTGACCTCAGCAGACTGTATATTACCAACCAACTAGTTGGTCTTCAGTTGATTTCAGCTCATGTTAAAGAGCAAAGATATCACTTTAAAGATGAAGGTGTGCCTGATCCAAGCACTGGTATTTTCAATGGCCTCATGTACATACAAAAGAAGGACACTGAATAGTCAAGACCAGGGAAGAATTGATCCATTTGAAGTATGATGTTGGTGGAGAATATTGAAAGTACCATGAGGTGTCAGAAGAACATTTTCTTTGGTCTTCAAAAAAGTGCAGTTAAAATGCTTCTTAGATGTGACACTAGCAAACTTTGTCTCATGTATGCACAGGTTATCAGGAAAGACCAGTTTCTGGACAAGGACATCATGCGTAGTAAAGTAGAGGGTCAGTGAAGAGAACAACACCATCAAGGAGATAGATTGACAAGATTTTGACAATGGACTGACCCATAGCCACAATTATGAGGGTGGCACAGAACTGAGCCCTGTTTTGTTCTGTTGTACATAGGGTCACTATGGAGTTGGAACTTGTTTCATGGAAACTTACAAGTACAGAGGCCAGCATACAGAAGGTGGTTAACTAGTATTGTCCAATCAATAATGTTCTTGAATAATATCTCTAACTAACTCAAGAGAGGAAGAGGATTCCTTTGAGGCCTTCATTTGGGTTTAGTAATTCCTCACTGCAACATTGCCCTTGATTGAACCCTACCAGGTATCCTATGACCTTCCTTTCACAGATTTTAGTTCACCTGAGGTTCCCTTGTCCCTGGGTTGGTTCAAACCCCCATACTTTCTCCCACTTCCCCTTCTCCCATATGCCACTGAAACCACTGGTCCCATTCTTTTCATCTCTGAATAATGGGATAAATATATCCCACCATCTTATCTAGATAGACATGCAGATACATTAAGAAGTGCAAAAACCAGGCAAAACCAAATAGAACAGCAAAGGAAGTCAAAACCAACAAAACCATAATAACAGCATGTTTTCTTATCCTATACAATTATAACAGTGCATATTGCATTCTAGTATCATGACAAGACAAAAACCAAATTCACTGCCATGGACTCAATTGGGGCTCCTAGGGACCCTTTAGCATAGGGTAGAGCAGCCCTTGTGGGTTTCCAAAACTAACTCTCTACAGAATCAGGAAATCTCATCTTTCTCTTTAGTATGGCCTGGTGGGTTTGAACTGCTTTGTGGCTAGCAGTGCAACACATAATCCACCATGCTATCAGGGATCCTCAGTATTATGACAATATTAATGTAAATTTTAAGCTGAAACACATTTTGGTCATAATCTCGCCACTGTAGCCATTGCTTTCACTGTACATTTTTTTCCACATTTTTTGTCCATGTTGTACTCCTTTCATATCCACAATTAGATCTTATTTTTCCTTTCTTTTTTCAATCGTTAACTATCAACATTGCTCCTATTCTGTATACTGTTTAATACAGTGAAAAAGTTAGTCTCTAACTTTCTCTGTTCCAAGTAGAATCGCCTGAACCCTGCTAACATTTTTCCAGAGGGTCTTCTCTGTATATGTTGCCATCAAAGGTGCTCATCGATGGGTCCTTCCCAGAGTGCAGGATCCAAAGCCACACCCCAAGGCTGGCCGATCCTTTCTCCCTTCACTGTCAAACACTTCATATGAGCTGCCATATCTTTCCAGGGTTTGTCCTACTTCAGAAAGCCCAAATTGACAATACAGATTAATTGAAGAGCGATTGTTACTCACAAAGGACACTTTATTTTTAAGAGGATTTGCTGCAATGTATCTTTATATGGCACCATCTCAGGTACATGCAGGCTAGGGTTTGATTGAAAACACCCTACTGTGCAGAAGACTTTCTTGGTGATTACATGCTAGTTTTGTCACTGCAAGGTCAGCAGTTTGAAATCACTAGTTGCTCTATTACTATAAAGATTTGCAATTTCAAAATCCCACGTTGGTATTTCTATCTTCTCTTGCAGGGTTTCGATGAGTTGCAATTGACTCCATGACAGTGAGTTTGGGAATAAAAAATGTTGTGTAAAAAGAGGTGTTCTTATACTCAGAGGCAATTTTCCTTATCATCTTTCAGGAGCCAAGTGACCCACCTTTATCAAGATATCTTTTTTTAAATCAATATATCTCAACGGAGATTTCTAACCTCTTTTTAGGTCTTATGAGTGTGTATCTCAGACTAAGTGTGATAGTTTGGGTTTTATGTCCACTTGGCTGTGCCATGATTCTCATTAGTTTAGCAGTTGAGACCTGGAAATCCTCTATGATGAGACCTCCTTGAGGAGATAGTGTGCTTCCAGTATCAATAGACACTGTGGTAAAGATTGCTTGCCTTTTTCTGTGTCTGTATCCTATATTTGGTCACTCCAGGCTTCTTTGGACATGAGACCACAGTTTTCCATATCACCAGCCAATCCTGGGAGTCACCGGCTGCCTGTTATCTTTTCTGCCCACCTTGGATTCATTTGCCCATAAATTCTGCCATCTATTGAGATCATCTTGCATTCATCAATCCACCCCCTGCAGCAGCTTCTCCAGTCAGGAGAAGTTTCCAGCCTGCCACTTGAGCCATAGACTTCTACAACTACCTCATCCCTCTACCCATGCATTTCATCAGTTGTGCTTCTCTAGAGAACTCAGACATCAAGCATGGGGCAATGGTCGGCGCTTGATGCAATCTGTGGCTGGTTTATTATAGTGTTCCTTATTAGGCACAAAAATAATTGCTTCTTAAAATGTCATTTACAGTGTCATTGCTGTTAGTTGCCATCAGGTTGGCTGTGCTTCATGATGTCCTGGTTTGGAGCAGAGGCAAGAGTTCCCTGATCCTGTGAAATTTTCATGACATGTTGCCTATTACCTCTATTGTTGTGGCTCTTCTGTCAGTTCATCTTGTCAAGGGACTTCCTTGTTTTCATTGGCCCTCCATGTCTCCAAACATGATGTTCTTTTCCAGTGATCAGCCTTTCCTGTTGATGTGTGCAAGTAAGCCAGACATTCTGTTTATATTTCTTCTAAGATTGATATGTTTATGCCTTTAGAAGTCCACAGCACATTCCATGTATAGTCAATTCACTTTGCCAGCACCCCTGTCTGAACACTTTAGGAGACCTAATCCTGTCTCACATGGTTGACTGATGAACCAGATTATAGTTCTTTTTTTGTTTTGTGACAGTTACAATTAGATTGGCTAATTATATGCCTTCTATTTATTCAGTGGGAAAAAGTGATTGTTTCTTATAATTTCTCACCTCTTTTCATATTTTAAAATTCATTTCTTAGGGAACAGTGGGCATTTCATAGAGAAACTTTACCAGTCATTCAAAAACTGTAATGAGCATCATAGTAATATATATATTTTTTCATAGTAATATTTTATAAAATAACTTGTAGAATTTTTGAAGACCAGTCAATTTGAATCATGAGATGCAGAATATGGGTGTATGGATATCTCATTTTGTGACTTTGGGGAGACAAAAAGAGGAAGAG
This sequence comes from Nesogale talazaci, assembly GCA_004026705.1. Lineage (NCBI taxonomy): Eukaryota > Metazoa > Chordata > Mammalia > Afrosoricida > Tenrecidae > Nesogale > Nesogale talazaci. Next base: position 181,405 of record PVJH01001379.1, on the reverse strand, counting down.
CCAGTAATTTCTCTTGTAGCCACATATTAGGGAGCTGTATATGGTGGCTAGTGATCTCGGAGTTGTTTTCTATACAGTATATTTTCTTTCATTCATTCCTTCTTTATTCTTATAGAACATACTAAAAATCATGGTGCATTTTTGGATCCAAACAACCAAATTACAGCCATTGAGTTGATTCTGACTCTTGGCAACCTTACATAGGAGTTCAAAGGCTATAAATCTTTATGGGAAAAGGTAGTCTCATTATAAATGATTCTTCTTGGAAAAATGATAAAACAGTGGCCATGTTTATTTTCTAATAAAGGATAATCGTTTTGTTTTACAGTTTCAATTATCATTCTCCATAACAAATTCTGGGTTTATTTCTTAGCACTTTCTCGAAAGTTAGACAAGACAGTTTTCAAATTTGATGGAATCAAAGTTTAAACCCTGCAGTATATACAAGTGTGCTCCTCTTAACTGGATTTTTTTTCAAGTAATAATTGAACTACCATTTTAGCCAGTTCATATGAAATAGGGAAAGATGTTTGCATAGCATATAATAGAGCATAACCCTTCATATCTAAAAACCATTTTCTAATTCAAGAAAGAAAAATAAACAATCTGAACAAATTATCAATTTATAAGAAAACCCCTGAATAACCATTATTCATATGAGAAGGTCCTCGGCTTAAGTCTAATTGTAGAAGTATACCTTTAAATATAATTGAAAGTCTTTTTAATATCCATTGTACTGGAAAAGGTTTTAAAATCCAACAATATTGTCTTGACCAATATGGATAACTACGGGAACACTCAGCCTGAAGACATGAAGTCTCGGAATGACGGTGCTGGGAAGGGTATTGGAAGTGTCATGGATAACGAAGGGACAAACCGATCCGTCCTGGAAGTCCGGACAGGACACTCCTTAGAGCTGAGGGTGACAAGACTCTGTGTCACATACTTTGGGCATGTTATCAGGAGAGCCCCGCCCTGGGAAGGACACAGTGCTCTGGTAAAGAAGAAGGACCGTGAAACAAAGGAAGAGCCTCATCCAGATGGACTGACACAGTGGCTGCAAATATAACAGTTATGAGGATGTTTTGAGGGACGTGCTTTGTTCTGCTCGAATATAACACTTTTGAGGGACGTGTTTAATTCTGATGCTATGATTCAGAACTGACTCCAGGGCACATCAGCACCAGTAACCCCCAAGTGTTGCTGGTGGAAGGGGTACATTGGTTTCTTTGGCTGTTGTAAGAAATCATTGTACATTCCATGGATTTGAATGAAGACATTTCTTCTCTTGGTAGTTCTGGACACCTGAAATGGAAAAGCAGTATGGCAGGGTTAAAATGCCTCGAGGGAGTCTGAAGGACTGGCCTCCCTCTGGAAGCTCTAGGGAACAAGCTGGTCATTGTTCCTTTCGTGCTCAGGCTTGCTGCCCTCCTTGGTTGTGGCCACATCATTTCAGATTTCACCACTCTCAAAGCTAGCTCTTCCCTTTTTTCTCACAGCCTCCTCTTATGTCAAATCTCCTTCTGTGTCTCTCAGCCATATTAGGACCGACCATAGATGACCCACGACAATATTACCATCTCAAGATCAGCAGTTTACTCACTCCTGGAAAAAATCCTTCACTTTATCAGGTACTATATATAGGTTCTGAGATTAGGATTTGATGGGTTAGGCCGCAGGGGTCCTCAAACTTTTAAAACAGGGGGCAGTTCATTGTCCCTCAGACGCTGGAGGGTCGGACTATAGTTTAAAAAAAAATCCAAGAAAACTATGAACAAATTCACTGCGGGCCCCTGTTGAGTTGGCTGCTAAGCAGGATAGTTAGTGGCGGCACAAATACCCGGTGGCCAGATAAATGTCCTGGGTGGGCCGCATGTGGCTCGTGGGCCATAGTTTGAGGACCCCTGTGTTAGGGGCAGTACCTTAGCCTGCTGTTGTTTCTTTATGGTGAAATCAAGTTTATTCTGATGGATAAGCAAGCCCATCTGACAGAGTAGAACTGCCCCAGAGGATTACCCCGGCTGTAGTCTTTATAGAAGCAGCTCACCAGGCCTTTCTCCTGCAGAGCCATTGGGTAGATTTGACCCAGCAACCTTTTAGTTAGCACCCAAGAGATTACCTGTTACAACACCAAATCATACTCACTTTGTCACCGAGTAGGTGCCAACGTGTAGCCTCCCAATAGGACATGATAAAGCTCCCCCTATGAGGTTCTGAGAAGGTGACTCATAAAGGGAGTTGAAAGTTACATCTTTCTCCCTCAAATTGAATGGTGGTTTTGAACTGCTGGTCTTATGGTTTGTAGCCCAATATATGACCACTACACTACCAGGGCTCCTTATTTAGCTTACTGTGACATGTCAATGAATACAGCCACAGCTGTAGAAAGCTTCAATGATCAATGAAGATTATTATATAGAACCCATAAAGGTTTCTCACAAGTTGTTAAGCAGAAAATCAGCTCAATGGGGAAATGGGCAAAATTACAGAAACAAGCAACTCAAAAGAGGAACCACACCTAAACTGACAGTAGGCGCTTGAAAAATGTGCAAGTTCAATAAGTTTTATGAAAATCATAATGAACATTAAAATTAAATAACTCTTTTCTTTCATTCAAGAGGCAAAACTAAACTATGCACACTCACAAACAAATATGTCAAAAACAAGCAAACAAACCAACAAACCACATATGTCAGTAGACTACCATGCATTCAAACATAGTGCTGTTTCCTTCAGCAGAGTAGACATTTGTTTAGAATGACTCCGTATTCCTGATTTAGCACACTCTGCCAGTAGTCCTCATCATTAGATTTTCTGAATGTCTTTTGGCCATCTTAGCACATTGCACATTGCTTCTGACTAAGGAGCTTGCAGTGAGACATTCATGGACCACATCATTTTCCATTACTCAAAAGCAACTAGTATGCAGAATGGAGACAAGGTTCATTGAAGACTCAGTTACTGCATCATCTGGGTGACAGTTCCAGGCAAGTCTGGGTGTCATTGTAGGTAGCTGATCACATTAGCTCTGAACTACTGAGCAGTGTTGGGTGCTGGTTTCCCACGTGCTGAAAGGATAGTGCTAGGGTCTACTTTTTAATTGACAGCACTCTATGATTACAACTCAAGAGTGGAAAGATTTTGCTGGGAGATACAATGATGACTTCCTTGTGTTGGAAATTAAGGTGGCCACCTGCTCATTTCCAGGTCTGTTGCTACTGGCAAACATTGTGCTGGTGCAGGTAATGGATCTTGACTATCATGATAACTAGAGTAAACGGTACACACATGAAGAGTGGGACATAGGGAGTACCTGGGAGATGTTTCCTAATGCTTCTGTATCCAATGGTTGAAAATGGAAAGTAGAAAGCAATTTTACAGCAAAACCAAAAGACCATACTCCCTGCCATCAAGTTGATTCTGACTTACCGAGACCCTACAAGATAGGTTAGAACTCCACCTGTGGGTTTCCAGGACTGTAACTCTAAGAGGAAGCAGAACTAAAAGGGCTCCAACCATTTTGGAATGGGAATTTGGATACCTGTCTAGTGGAAGATCTTAGCTATTGGATTGAGTATTGGGGATAAATGAGTGGTTAAAGTGAGGATTAATCATCACGAGCAGTATCTGCGTATCAAGCAGTCGACAGGAGGACTATGACATTTACCCTATATTTTATTTTTTTCCTGTTGCAGATGTGATTCTTTGTAATTATTTGTGTGTATATTTTGAAAACTAGCCTTTTATTTTATTTTAACCCTTTATCATGAATTTATCTAACAGATTTTTTTATAGCACATGAGAGGTAAACTGGTTAGATTTGTGATTTGTTCACAATTCACAGAATGTTGAATGACATAGTTCTGGAACCCAGGCAAAGATGAAGCATCTTGCAAAAATGCCTGACTCGGAGGAAGCTTTGTAGCTGAGGAGACTTCTGTCTGACACTCTTTGGAAAAACCTGGAATTATGTTGCCTGGAGGAGAAATGACTATATCATGTTAGGCGAGTCAAACAAGGAAAAATAAATAAATGCAATGGGAGATGTACAGGTCTCAAGATTGGCCAACTATAGTGTTGACTATCTGCCCTGCACAGACCTCGTTAAAGTAATAAGAGGTACCTTGACTCAAACCTTGCTATTTTCAATGACATCATGTATATTGAAAATGCACAATTAAGAAGAAGGCTAGAAGAGTTAATGTATTTGAATTATGGTGTTGGCGTTTGTTATTAGGTGACGTTGAGTTAATTCCACTCAGAGACTACATGTACAATAGACCAAAACACCACCCAGTCCTGAGTCAGCCTTGCAAATGTCGCTATGTTTTTGAGCCCATTGTTGAAGTCCTAGTGTCAATCTATCACATCAAGGATCTCCCTCATTTTTTCTGTCCCTCCACTTTCCCAAACATGTCTTTTTCTAGGGACTGATCTCTCCTGATGAGATGTCTAAAGTAAAGATGAAGTCTTGCCATTCTCACTTCTAGCAACACTCTGACTGTACTTCTAAGACATATCTATTTGTTCTTTTGGAAGTTCATGGTCCTTTCAATTTTTTTGTTTATTGCCAGCATGCTGCTCCACATGCATCAACTTCTTTTTGGTCTTCATTATTTAATGCGAAACTTTTACATGCATAGGGGACAATTGAAAATGCTGTGGTTGGGTCAGGCATAACTAAATCCTCAAAGTGACAACCTTGCTCTTCAATGCTTGAAAGAGATCTTGTGCAGCAGATTTACCCAATGCAATGTGATCCCTTTGCTACTTCCATGAGCATTGATTGTGGAACTAAGCAAAATGCAATTTTCTCTGTTATCATGATGATTCCTTTTGCACTAGCTATGAGGATTTTGATTCTCTTTATATTAAGTTAAAATATATTTTAAAGGTTGCATTTTTTCCTCTTCATCAGTAAGTGCTTCAAGTCCTCCATGCTTTCCGCAAGCAAATTTGTGCCATCTGTGTACTGCAGCTTGTTAATAAGCCTTACTTTAATCCTGATGCTGGGTTCTTCTTCATATAGTTTAGATTCTTGGATTATTTGCTCAGGAGATAGAGTGAATAAGTATGGTGAGAAGTTGCATAGTTTTCCTGATTGTAAGTCTTGCAGTATGCCCTTGTTCCATGACTCCCTCACATACAGTTTCCACATGGACACATGTTATGGAATTATTGTTCTTCTCAATGTTCCCTATAGTTGGCCATGACCCACAAAGTCAAAAGCCTTTGCATAATCAATAAGACACATGTAAACATTTCTCTGGGGGTTCCCTGCTTTGAGTTAAGACTCACCTGATATTAGCATTGGTATTCTTTCTTCCAGGTCCTCTTCTAAATCTGTCCTGAATATCTGGCTGCTTCCTCCCAATGAGCACCTGCCATTATTGTTCAATGGTCATCAGAAAAATTTTACTTGAATGTGACATTAATGATATTGTTCAATAAGTTCTGCATTTGGGTGAGTTGCCTTTCTTTGGCCTTGGAACAAATTTCTGCCTTCCAAATTTCTGGCATCGATCAGTGAGTGTTTCTAGTGTTTTATCAATGTGTTGAAACATTTCAATCAGTATTCTATCAAATTCCGAATGCCTTGCGAGTACCTTAGACTTCTTCCTTCAGTACCACTGGTTCTTGATTATATGCTATCTCTTACAATGGTTGAACTAATTATTCTCGATATAATGACTACCAATGTATACATTCCATCTTATTTGGTTGCTTCCTGCATTGTTCAATATTTTGCCCAAACCCCACTGCTCTCTAGTGAATGTCAACTCATGGAGACCATATAGGACACGATAGAATGGCCCTTGTCAGTTTCTGAGACTGTAACTGTTTATCGGAGAAGAAAACCTCACCAGGTTGCCACCTGAGGCTTGAATTTTTCTCCAATTCTTTCAATTTAAGTTATGCTGAATATGCTCTTCCTTTTTGGTTTTGAAGTTTAGGTTTTTGCACATTTAATTATCATTCTTCACTTTGTTTTCTCAGGTATGCGTTGAAATTCTCCGTTAAGCTCTTTGACGTCATCATTTCTCCCACTTGCTTTAGCTATAATCCTAGGATCAAGAACAAGTTTCCGAGTTTCTTCTGATGTTCACGTTGATCTTTCTTTCATGTCTTCTTAATGACCTTTGCTTTCTTGACGTGTGATCTTCTGATGTCATCCCACAGAGCATCAGGTCATCTGTCGTCAGTGTTCATGAGTCAGACCTATGTTTGAGATGCTCCTGGAATTCAGCCGTGATATACACAAGGTTGTAACTTGATTTTTCTGGACTTTAATTTTTTTTTTAATTTTCTTCTGTTTCAACCTAAACTGACATGTGGGAAACTGATGGTCTGTCTCACAGTCAGCCCTGGCCTCATTTTGGCTAATAGCAACTGTCTGCATATTCTCTTCCCAGAGATATAATCAATTGGACTTTTCCTGTGTACTACCAGAAGAACACACAAATCTATCGGGGAAGAAGTACAGTCAAACTTTCCTTAGGAATGAGAATGGTGAAATGTCACCTAATACACTTAAGACATGTTATCAGGCAGAACCAATCCCTGGAATAGGACATCATGCTTTGTGAAACATAGGGTGGATGAAAAGCAGAAGAACATATTGGTTATTGAGTGGGGTGGGATTGAAACAATGGACTCATAAATACAGTTGTGAGGGAGGTGCAGGACGGGGCATTGTTTTATTCTGTTGCACATAAGGTTGCTATATATCAAAACAGACTTGATGGCCACTGGCGGCAGCAGCAGCAGCAGCCGCAACAACAACGACGAATTGGCTGTAGACAACATTTGTGAGCACTGTCATACAGATCCTGAAGTCATTGTTTTTGAGAAACCCAGGCTACTAATGTAAGAGACTACCTTCCAAGGATAAAATTTTTCCTGTTTCCCTTGCTTAGATCTATGGCCAAAGATGTATTGTGAGACGCACCTCCATACCCCAAATATGAATGGGAAGTCAGTTCTCCAAAGAGATAGGCATTTCCATGAATCTTTTTTTAAAAAATAAGACTTTTGCAATGCAATTCAGTTGTGTCCAATTCAATAGTGTTTAACATGCTCACAGAGATAGGTGCCCATCACTATGATCAGGTTTAGGACCCTTTCACCACTCCAAGGGAGATCCTAGGTTCTTCAGTTTTCCCTTGCAGGTGCCCCACTGGGATTCTTAGGTGCAGCATCAAAAGGTCGTTTGAGCATCACGGAAACTAAAAATGTGTGTATTTCATAGAGCACTGTCATCGAGTTCATAGGACAACCCCCAGAATGCAGACAAGCAAAAACTAATATCTGAGTAGGAAAGGAAATGCACACAGAGAGCAGCATTGGTATGACACATGCATAGACGTGCTCAGGACTTCCTTCAAACGGTTAATGGTGACGGTGCTTCGCCACCTTAAACGTCCTTGAACCAACGCAGAAATGCACAGTTGAAAACTGCTGTTTTAGGCCTCTCTGTTACTTCCACCTCCCACTTCACAGACCTAATAGCTCATTAATTTTAATAATTTCAGTGTACCAAAGAGTAAATTCTATAATAATATTGCTCCTTAATAAGGGCCTACTTTACAAACAACCATACCTTTTGCTTTATCATTTATTTTACAAATCTCATTAAAACTTTGCTGCTTGATCAATGTTTCATGAGCTTTTAAAGGAATAAATCTTTCTCTCTCTATATAAAGAAAACTGTGGTTGTGGTTCTGCAAAACTAGTCTAATTCCCTACAAATTGAAAAGACCTTGGCACCACCTTTGTCACCAGTGAAAAATGAGTCCCATCTGATGACTGACCTTCCAAACAACTGTAGCTTCCACAGAAATATAGAGGATCTATCCACGCACAGCTGTCGCCTTAGAAGAATCATTACTTGAGCGCTCAAGGGAAAACTAGTTCCTCTGGTAAGGCTGAGCTGATGGAACATTCAAAAATACAATAAAATAGAGTGGATGCATAGAAACACGAGTTCAGGAAGTGTTTGCCTGGAAGTGAAGGTGACTGTTTTTGTTACTGAAGACAGTCATGGCTTTGTTAGGGTGTGAGAACATTGCTTTTAACACCTTCAATTAAATGAGAGACCCTACATGGATGTTTTCTGTTGTCCTATCTGGAAATGGACCCCAGTGAAAATTTCACAAAAGTGATGTTTACAAAATATCACTTCAGTTGAGAGTATCTTTTTGTCCATTCTGGTGCACAGTCCATGAAGGTGATGGGGAGAGATAGCTTGAGTTTATTGGCTGGCTCCTTTCTGTACTGTTGACTTTGGTTTGAACAAATTGCTTCTTATACCCGGCAGTGCATATTTGACCATTCTTTAATAATGCTAAGCACATCTCTGCTTCCCAGATGGCCAGAAATAGATGCTTCCCATCCTTAAAGGTGGTGCATTACAGTTTGAAAAAAAGAAAACTCAAACCACAGTCATTTTTTTGGTTCCGACTTATGGCAACCCTATTGAACTTAGTAGAATTGTTCCTTATGCTATCCAAGGCATATGTAAATGTTTACTAGAATAGATAGCCTCCTCTTTCTACTGTGGAGTGACAGTTGGTTTGAACCATTGACTTTGTGCTTCACCCACTATGCTGCCAGGGTTCCACAGAGTTTGACAGCTGATAGAATTCTTTCCATTTATAACTCTCAAATTTCTGGGTGCTGTGGACTTCCAGAAAAAGTAAATCTTTTTAAAAAAAAGTATGGTTAGAATATCTTTTAGAAGCAAGGATGTTGAGACTTCTTCTCAGGTTCTTTCGACACAAGATCAGGAGGGACCAGTGCCTGGAAAAACACATGTTTGGTAAATTATCAGGTCAGTTAAAAACAGGAAGATTTTCAATGAGTTGCTTTGACATGGTGGCTGCACTAATGGGTTCAAGCATGCCAACAGTCATGAGTCTGGTGCAGGACAAGGCAGTGTTGCATTCGGTTGTACACAGTGTCCCTGTGAGTTGCAATAGGATGCAGGGCTTTACAACAAAAACGACAATGATTTCTGGATCTCTGATGTCTCTTCCAGATGACTAACTGAGAGGTTGGCTACTCAAACCCATCAGTGGCATCTGAAAAAAATCCTTAATGATCTTCTGACATAAAGATTACAGCCAAGGTAATCTGTCGATCCCCTCTACATTAGTGACTGGACAGTCATGTTTTGGTTTCGTGTTGATGTTCCAATAATGTGACTTCGTAAAAGCGGGAACCACGTTGGAAAGTTTGGGCCAGTTTTATTGTTGTTGTTGTAGCCATGTTCTTAGGAGTAATAATTTGACTCATGCTTTGAAATGAGTTTCTTGTGCCTTCGGTGGCATCTTCGTACATCATTGTACAGTTTATGTTTTGGTGACCCCTCTTTTTGTCTTATAACCAGCTCCTTCCCTGATCCTTAATGGGCCATTCAGGGGCTATTCTGAGATTTGTCTTATTGTTATACTTCAAAGGTAAAGCTTATGATGCAGGGAATTCAAAGATTAGATTGCTGGTGCACTGACAATAAGCCCTTGTAGATAAGCATAGGGGGAAAAGCATTTTTAATTAAAACCAATTAACATGAAATTGGAGTTTCTGGTCATTAATTGTGCACAGTCTGATTTGAGTTTGTGAATCTCCTTGGGTTTTGCACAAGTGATTGAATTGGTGGGAACAAGGATCTTCATGGTCTTTGTCTTTGTAAGTGACTTTGCTCAGAATTTCTTTGCAATTTCTGTTTCCACTCAGGAATGAGACTGAAGTATTATACCCAGGAAGAGCAGTAAGGGTGGAATTAAAGAAGAACTCTAACCAGATCTCCCTGGAGCACATGAACTAAATCTTGTTGGATGCTCAACAGTCTTTTCCTTCTAGGCAAAAGACATACTATTTGATGTATCAATGAACCATAAAGACATCAGGACAGGCTGATTTCTTGCAACAAGTTGATTCTGCCTTCTAATGATCATATAGGACACAGTAGAACTGTCTTAAAGAGATTCCAAGGCTGTAGTCATTACAGAAGCAGATTGTCGCACCATTTTCTCATTGAGCTGCTGGGAGGTTTGAGCCACTTGTTCACTTAGCAGCTGTGAAATTTGACATGAAGGCTTGGTGAAGTATTGTGTTAGTTCGATTTTTTTAGAGGAACAAAACCAGGACACGCACACACATACTCACATGCACACACTCGTGAGGGGGCACAAAAAAAAATCTGGAAAAAACCTCCGCTGGGCAGTATGCATTTTTTTTCCAGTAGAAAAACATTAAGCAATTCTTTCTGAGTTAGTGTACCCAGTGGCATTGCCTAAGAAGGTTCTCTCTGGTTACAGGGAATTTTTTTGTAAAGGAAGTTCCACTCCAACCTTGTTTTTGTGATGGCTGATTTAAGAGAGCAGCTTGTGGCTGTGAAATTTTGTTTCCTGCTTGGGAAAAATGTCACAGAAACGATTGTGATGTTAAACACAGCTTACATGGATAGCATGGAAAAACTCAAGTGTGTGAGTGATTTTCTTGTTTCAAAAAAGGTGTAATCTCAATTGATGACAAATTTCATCCTGGATGCCTGCCTATGTCCTTAATGAATGACAATGTCAACTTGTAGTGCATTTGAAGTTCTTTCCACCAGGTCAGACAGTTAATTAACCTTTCTATTGAGAGGTTCTGAAAAGATTGCATAACAGTGTGAGAGAAAAGAGATCTGGTCTGTGGCAGACAGGGGACTGGTTTTGTCACCACAACAACCCACCTGCTCATGCAGCCTTCTCTGTGTGCCAGGTTTTGGCAAAAAATAGTATGTCTCTCTTGCCCCATGTACCTGACTCACCTGCCCTCACTCCATGTACCTTCTTTTTGTTTCTTTAAATAATGAGGAACATGAAAGGACAGCAATTTGATGACATAGAAGAGGTGAGGGGAAAAAATTGATGGAGGTGCTGTCAGCCATCCAAACAGATGAGTTTGAAAAATGTTCCCAAGCATGGAATCACAGAGTGACAAATGTATTAAATGTAATGGAGAGTGCTTTAAAGGTGATAAGGTTGTTTTTAAAAATAAATAAATACATAGCTTTTAAAGAAAAAGTGCCAGTTTTATTTGTTTGTTTTGTTTTTCGGATGCCCTCTCAGATGAAAGAATTCTATACCAAGAAATAATTTTATATCAACATCAAGGAAGAGGCCCAACCCTGCCCAATTCCAGTCCACGGATCAGATGTTGGGTAGAGATTAGTGCAGAAAGCTGGACCATCACAGGCTGGTGGGTACAGAAACACAGCGGTCCAAGTTTGGCGGGAACATGGCAGGCCACCACAGCTCCTAGGGTTGGCAAGTCACATGCCGTGAGACACAGGAACCCATCCAGTGTAAAGCAGGGCAGCAAGAGAGTGAGACACTCTATGCAGTTTCTCTAATAAAAAGGCTAACGCCTCAAGTTGATGTCATTGGACTATGAGCTGATCGACAAGTTGGATCCTACCCTTGCCTTCAGACAGGTGCATCAAGTTAACATGCAGCCTAAGCATCACACTGTCAAGGGATTTGGTAAAATACTTCAAGTAATAAGACCAAATGAATCTTCACAGAACAGTGGGTCTCCTCTTTTAAGTTTCCAGACTCTCTTGAACTAGTGGGACACTGTTGAATTGACACTGATTCATGCTTACATCATGTGCAACAGAAGGAAACATTGCCTGGTGCCGTGTCATCCTCACCATTGTGCACACATGGTGTCAGCGCATCACTCGGGGGTTGTTATAAGTCTTCCGTTCCCTCACTGGTCCTGTTTCATAAAAAATAAATGATATGATCTCTTCCCTCAGCAACTGATTCAAAGTGAGCAAATTAGACATGTTCTGTTGCGAGCCATATGATTCTCAGAACTGGGACCCAAGGCCTTTCTCCCTGTTCTGCTTTAGTTTGGAAGTTTTGCTGAAAAGAGTCCTCCATGGGTGTCTCTGTTAGTACGTGAATTTCATAGCGTCTAGTGCCACAACAGCACACATGTCACCACCATGCTATGCACGGGGTGGTGAGGTAGAGACTTAGGTTATGATATCTGTTGCAAACCCTAGGCAGTCTTGGACGCTGGGGAGGTTTTGTGGAGATCCTCCAGGTAAGGCTTTCTGAATGAAGTTCCTGCTCTGGTCTGGAATACCTGGTCTTCATTTTTATATTTAAGAGAATTTTATTTATTTCAATAAATTTTAATTGTAATTTAGGTGGGTTGTGGTTCTTCACATTTTGGTTAATCACTTTTGTATTCAGTAGTTTAAGCAATGTATCAATCCCCCCACAATGTACCCCCCAACCCCTGCTTTTTCTTCTTTCTTGTGGATCGCTGTCTTCCATTTCACCCAAGGTAACACACATCAACTCGCTAGCCTATTGCTTTGTCTTCCCCCCATGCCCTGTTCTTCTGGGGAACCCAAAGTCTGATCTCTTTGGTATGAAAGTCTTTGTCTTGCGTTTTATTCCTCCCCGCCATTCTTTATAAGAATGGTCACATACAATATCCTTGTGTGGTGGACGAATTTCACCCAAACTCATGTTCTCCAGGTTGGTCCATGTGATCAGCTGCTTTGTGGTTTCATCATGATTTTTTTTTCTCGCAACGTGCACCATGCCATTCTTTTACTGATGGGCATTGGGGTTGTTTCCATCTTCTTGCTGTTGTGAACAGGGCTGTGAGGAATACAGTTCTTCATTTTAAAATTCAATGGAGAACATGGTCAATTTAGAGATTAAAGTGAGGTCCAGCCATCAAAGGTCAATTCTGTCTTTGAATGAGTTTATGTACTAAATCTAAGCTTCTTAAGAGGTAAAAAGCATCACACACGCCATAAAAGAAGCCAGGGACACAGGAAAATGAAGCATATTTCATTTCATAGAAAAGGAAGCCTGCCCTCCATGCCAGTCCCACTAGACGAGGTCCTGCCTGTTGGCACAGGATTCTGCTAAAGAACAATAGAAGGACAGGGGGCTCATCCAAATATCAATCTTCATGCTGTAACCTAGCACTTACAAAGCACTGAATGCATGACATTCACTTATCTTTGGGCAACTCATTAATTCCCTTTAAAAATAATTCTATATCTAGTTTTGTTGGGTGTATTTTCCACCTCCTCACATCCATATAATTGGTGGGTTTCCTTTGATTTTTATCAAGATTTTCCAACTTCTCAGAAATGCTATCCAGGCACTTAAGATTTCATACATTGGGTTTACCTGATTAAGGAAATATATTGCATCTCTACCTTTCAGAGCTGCTTGACTATGGCAGGGGTGGGGGTTGTCTTTCCTTATGCTGGGATGCAAACACAAGAGGAAGAGGAAAGAGTCTTGTGCAGGTAAAGGATGGTTGGCAGTAACAGAAGTTAGAAGTTTCTTAAAAAGACTTTAAAAAAAAGTGCTTTCAGGTTTACTTCCTCACAAGGGCTCAGAACCACTGGGCTTTTAATGGCTTTTTCAGGTTGATGAAGCTAAGAATGGATTGTAAAATGTGTGTTCAGCTGACGTGAAAGACCAGTGAGTTAGAATGATTCTAATTACCTGGATTTTACTGAGGGCATTATAGAGGGTCTGGTACATGGAATATTAACAATAGGGCTGGGGGAGGAAATGCTAATGAAGAAGGAATGTTCTGGAAATCCTCTGGTTTTTAAACAAAACATTTCTTTTTGTTCCCCTTCACAAGGTATCAAATCAAATATTCCCTGAGCAGGAGTGAGCTCAGAGTTGCTTTCCATGATTCAGCCATGGAGCCAGGGTCAGGGCAGCTGATGCTACTGTACACACAACAGTCCCTCACTTTGCCTTCTGGAAGGAACACACTCCTGGAGAACACAGTCACCTCTGAAAGCCAAACCCACAGCTGTTAGATCAATTCCAACATGTCGTGACCTTAGAGGACAGCAAGTACCTGCTCCCTAGGGTTTCTAGACTAAATCTTTAAGAGATCAGATGGGCACATCCTTTTACTTTTCTGCCCCGGAGGGGCTGGTGGGCTTGAACCCCTGGCATTGCAGTTAGCAGCTCAATGCTTGTCTCACAGTGTCACCAGGGTTCCTTGAAGGACACCACTGGGAGATGAACAACACATTTTCCAGACTCCGTGGAACATGCCCAGCCTTCCTGTAACCCTCCAAACCCAATTTTTGAAACATTGGCCGCTAAAAGGGATGATACATCATGCACACACATTTTGAAAATGCACTTTTTAGTGGAGCTACTAATTAATCAAATGATTTTTTTTGGTCAGAGACACCAATCCAACCCTCTGCCATTGAATTTATCTTGACTCATATGACCTTATCAGGCAGAGTAAAATTCTACCTCTCTGGTTTCTGAGACAGCAAGTCTTATTGGGGAGCAAAAAGCCTCATCTTCCTCCCATAGTGTAATTAATGGCTTGAACCACTAACTTTATAGTTAGCAGGCCAATGGTGAGCCCACTAAGACAGCAGGGTTCCATTTTTGAATACACACCCTTTATCACTGATTTGATTCTGGCTCATAGTAATCCCATATAGGGTTTCCAAGACTGGAAATCTTTACAGGAGCAGAAAGCCTCGTCTCGCTCTCAGAGAGAAGTCAGTGGGTCTGAAATAAATACCATTGGTTAGCAGATCATCATCTAACCACACTCGTTGTTACGTGGCACCGAGTCATCTCAACCCCATGTAAAGCAGAACGAGAGACTGCCGGGGCATGTGCCATCCTCACAACTGTTTGCATGCTTGGGTCTGCTCTTCAGCCACTGTGTCAGTCTGTCTTCTTGTGGGTGGGGGTGGGATGTCTTACTTTTTCATGGATAGGTCTCTTCTGATACCATGTCCAAAGTGAGGTGAAGTCTTGCTACCCTCACTTCAGAGGAAACGTCTGCCTACACATTTGTTTGCTCTTGTGGTTGTCCATGGTATTTTCAATATTTGCTGCCAACGCCATAGTTCAAATGCATCAATTCTTCTTAGTTCTTCCTCATTTGATGCCCAACTTTGGCATACATGTGAGGTAATTGCAAACACCTTTGCTCAGCTATGCCTTTTTCTCACAGTGACAGCTTTGCTCTTCAACGTGTTTATGTAGCACCTAGGTTCATCTAGCTAATTAGCAACTACATTAATTGAGTTTTATTCAAAGACTATCCCCCAGGGATAGTGCATGCAGAAGAAGCAACAGAATATATGTCTGATGCCTGAAGCTCAGTTTCCTCACTTTAGTGGTAAAGGGGACCATTTGCATGTAGACACTAGTTAGTGAATCAGGACAAGTGACAATAGGACTCTGGATAAGTTGATGTGTGTGGCTGGCAGCAGGTATCCTGGGATCTGGAATATGTGTGTTCTTTGCTGGTGGGTAAGGAGACCTTAGGGGTTACTGATAGGTCAGTGGGTGGAATTCTCCTTTCCATGCAGGAGACCTAGATTCAATTCCAGGCCAACCCATCTCTTTCATAGCCACTACTTGTCTGTCAGTTCAGGCTTGCATGTTGCTGTGATATTGAACAGGTGTGAATGGTGCTTTCAGGCAGAGATAGACTAGAAGAAATGCCTGGAGATCTATTTTTGAAAATAATCCAGTAAAAGCCCTATGGATCTCAAAATTTCAATTCTGTAGTTGCATGCCTGGTATTACTGTGAGTTTATATAATCATTGTGAGATATATATATATACATATATATATGCTATATCGATATTTTTTTTGGCATCACTGCCCTCAGGTGGTGGGAGTAGGAGGCCCAGTCTTTGTTCCGTGGAGCTGGAATTGAACCTCCATCCCAGTGGGCCACAGTCCCGCGCACAACCACTATGCCACCTGTACTCATCCCCTATATTGATATTTGTAAGGAGACTACTGGTGGTGTAGATGTTGTGCACTGGGTGGCTAACCATGAGGCCAGTGATTTTTAAGGCCAGTAGTTTGAAACCATCAGCCATTTCTGAGGAGACAAATGGGATTTTCCACTCTTAGTCAGAGTTACAATCTCAGAAATCCATAGGGAGAGTTGTACCCTGTTCTATGGGGCCACTGTTGTTCTGAATTGACATGATGGCAGTGAGTTTGTTTTCCCTATGGAGTGTGGAAAAGGATCACTGAGTTCTGTGAACATCCTCCAAATATCTGAACAGGATAACGTGATGGAAAAATCATTCACATGGCAAGAACCTTGAATTTAGAACTTGACATGCCAGTGTGGAATAGCTCCGAAGAAGGGGAATAGGTCACGAGGAAGGGGAATTGACAGATTGAGACCTAATGAATTTTGAAGAGAAAAGAAGAAGGACAAGAAGAGAAAGAGGAGGAGGAAGAGGTGGAAAAGAAGGAGGAAAAGGAGAAGGAGGAGGAGGAAGATATCAATTTATAGTGAAAGGATTAGTTGGAGCCTTTGCTAAATTAATTAAGGGCATTAGTGGCTTGAACAGATGGCCCCAAACACTGGTCAATTTGCTAAAGCCCATAAGCAGATAGAATAATCTTGAAGACAGACCAGGACTGGGCAGTGCTTCCTTTTGTTGTACACTGAGTCACTATGAGTTGGAATTGACTTGGTTACAGCTAACAATGGCAGCAACAACAGAGGCTGATCCGGGAAACCTGAGGTGTTGCTGTAAAGGATAGAAAGAAAAAAGGTCAAGGAAATTACCTTTACCTTTACTCTCACTGGTTTTCTGAGTAGAAGCAACTTTCCCATTCCCAGGGATAATTTAGATAATCCAGAGCCTTCCAGAAGGGAAATTAATATTCCAACTGAAAAACATGCCAATGTCATCCCCCTCTTCATGGAGTTCATTTTAATGATTTGTAACTTCACCTTTAGTGTTTCCAACTCTCAAAGACAAATAAATACCCGGGTTATAAAGATTGTGATAATGAAAGACAAAAATAATGAAAACTTAAGAAGAAAGAGAGAGAGAGATTTGACCTACATCACAACTGACTTAAAATGGTTTATTGGCTATTGGACAAGAACTCTAATGTTCAGCTGAGGTCTATGCCTGTGTATCTCTAACACACACACCTGCACCTGCACACAAATAAGACTCAGTGGTTTCCTGATGTCCTTGTTATCACACAAGTGAGTAATTATGCTATGCTTTACCACTCTCAGCAGTGTGGTCCTTTCCAAAGCTGAACACCTGGACCCTAACAGAATCGATTAACTCTTTCCTGCAAGGAGTCTTGGGGATTCTGGGTGTCAGGCATTGGGCTGCTAACCCCAAAAAGGGTGGATGAAATCCATCAACTATTCTTAGGAAGAGAGAAAAATAATACTGTCAGCTCTCTGAAAGATGGCATCTCAGAATGCCTGTAAAGGGTTACCCTGAGCCTGAATTGACCTGATGACCCGAGTATATGAGTTTGATGCTGCCTTGCAACATTTCGTAAAGTAGCCTTTTCATATGCAACTATCAAAGCTTTTTGAGGTCCTCTTTGAATCAAGTGGGAAAGGAGAGTGCATGGTCTTTAAACCTCAGGGGCAACCCCAACGGTTGTCCTGACTTGTTGAGATTTAAATGAGAGGATTTAGAATGCAAAGGTTCAGGGCTCTGACACCATTTAAGAGAATGAGGACTCTGACATTTGGGTTCTGACTATAAATTGGGTTTGCTCAATGATTGCTTTGGGGAAGTGGAAATTGCTGTACTTGATGTAATAGATGCAATAAAGTGAAAATTGTACCCAATACATAAACCAAGACTGAGCAATAATTATCATAGACATCTTTCCCCTGTTCTTTGCATTCCCTTAATTGGATTTGACATTTAATATTAAACTGATTTTCACACACACACATACACACGCACACACAAATGTGGACTCTTTATTATTATTCTGCATCCCTGCACAGTCATAGTTAAAGGTTTGGCATGAACTTCCAGATGTGCGCTAGTCCAAGCTCCTGCCTCAAGCAACTTTAACTGGCCACAGTTAGAAGGCAGTAAATCCCATAGCAGGAGACGGCCAAGTCTTTAACTTCTCCAGGTGGCCCATGCTTGCCTTTAAGTAGCTAGATCAGGATTTTTCTTAGAATAAACACATTTTCCCTTGCCCTTGAAGGGGATGGATATGATTTGGAATCTTTGCCTACAGAGAACTAATGCATGTTTTTATTTTGAGGGATGGAGAATCTCTGAAAACACCCGCTCGGCAGCGAGATGCTCAGAAGAGGCAGGCACCTCGTGACATACGCTAGGCCGAGCAGTGTATGGTGTAACTTCATCACTGGGTTTGTTTCTGCTGTGCCTTCCAGATTCTTTGACAAATGCAACTGCATCCTACGGTCGGGTGGATTATTTCTCGGACACAGTGGGTCTCATGCGAATCTTCAGCTCTCTCCTGCGAGTCTTCCCTCTCTCTTTAAAAACAGTTGTTTTAGTTCTGTTCTTGGCAAAAAGCTTGTTGTTGTTCTCAGGCGATGTCCAGTCAGTTCAGACTCACAACGGGGCAACAGAGAAAAAACACTGCCGGTTCCTGTGCCCTCAGCACGATGGTTCCTATGCGTGAGCCCATGGTTGCAGCTACTGTGTCAGTCAGTCCATCTTGTTGAAGCCCTTCCTCTCTTTCACTGTCCTACTTTACCAAGCATCACATCCTTCTCCAGGGAATGACCTTGCCCGACAATATGGACAAAGTACGGAAGACAAAGTCTCACCTCCTTGCCTTTCAGGAGCATTCTGGCTCTTCTTTCAAGACAGCCCTGTTTGTCCTTCTGGAGGCACATGGCATTTTCAAGATTCTTCCCCAGTAACATCATGCAAATGCATCTGCTCTTCTTCCGTCTTAGTCTTCCTTATTCAGTGCCCAACTTTCACATGTCTCTGCGAAGATTGACAGTGCCATGGTTTGGGTCAGACACACTCGAGTCCCCAAAGTGACATCTTTGCTCTTCCACACTTTACGGAGGTCTTGTATTTTCCCAGTGCAGCAGATCATTTGATTCCTTGGCTTCTATAAAAGTAGTAGCCCTTTAATATTTGTGGACTGGATGAAGGACAATGGCTCAGCATTTCACACAAACTGGTGCTAACAGATGTCCTGCAGAAAGAGCGTTCATTTAGAATGTACCAGGAAAGACAGACTCAAGTAGGTCTCTTTTCTGCTGGCCCTCTTAAAGACTTTAATATCTCAATGATCTGTTGTGTGTTTATAAGAAGGAGAGAGAACAGGTTGAGTTTCCTGAATATGCTCGCAACTAGCAGTGTATGTGTGTGTGCGTTAGCTTTGTTGATATTTTGTTTCTGCATTTGTCTTAAAAATCATTTTATTGGAGACCTGTACAACTTACCACAATCCATCCATCCCTCCATTGTGTCATGCACATTTATACATTTCCACTTTTTTGTTTTTCAAAGGAGGGGGTTATATCTACTTTTGTATCTATAGCCCGATTTCCTCATAGGATTTCTTAGAACTAGTTTTCCATCAAGAAGTCCAGGAAAACTGCATGGTCAGAGGTTTGAATCCACCAGTCACCTCGTAGGAGGAGGAAGAGACAGTCTGCTTCTGTAAAAGTGACACACAGCCTTGGCAACCCCATGAACCAGCTCTCCTCTGTAGTCTGTGATTGCCATGAGTCAGAATCAGCTTGAGAGCAGTGAACTTGGTTTTGGTTTTAGATTTCTATTGTAATACAACTTGGGGGAAAGCTGCCTTATCTCTTCTCTTTATTCCAAGCTCAGCCTGTATCATTGAGTTGATTCTGAATCCTACAGCCTAGGTTTTCTGAGACTATAAATCTTTATAGGTACAGCTATCCTCAGCTTTCTCTTGGATTTAAACTGCCACGCTTGAGGTTAGCCCAGTCAATGTCCAATTCACAAAGCCAACAGGGCTCTCTCTGTTAGAATCCATTCATTTATTTTACAATTATTAGAAACTGTAAGGAGACCTAGTGAGTGAGGTAAATGCTGGGCAGCTAAGACAAGGTCAGCAGTCTGAGCCCAACAGCTTCTCTTCAGGAGAAAGATGGGGATGTCTGCTCCGAAAGGATGTGTAGCTTCGGAAATCTTATATGCGGTTGCAATGAGCCCAGATAGTCTTGAGGATAGGGATTCTTCTTTGTCTCCTTCGTCTCTACCTTCTTCTTATCATAGAAATTGACAGCGTTGATGACTCAGTAGCAGAATTCTCTCTTTCCAAAGAGTAGAGCTGAGTTCGATTTGTGGCCAGAGTGCCCCCTATCCAGCCCCCACCACAAGTCTGTGTGTGGAGGTTTGGGTAGTTTCAGCAGAGCTTCCAGGCTTAGACAGACTGAGGACAAAAGCTAGTGGTCAGACTTCCAGAAATCTGTCAAGGAAAACCAGAGGGGTCACCGTGGTCTGATCTACAACCAATCGAGTATGGCACAGGGCTGGGTAGCGTGTCATCCTTCTGTGTATGGGGAAGCAGAGTTGAAAGCCACTCGATAATGGTTAACAACCACAACAATTAGGAAGTCGCAGTAATTTACTGGGTACTAGGCTAACATGCATCTTTGCACTGTCTATAACGAGGTCATTTATTAGAAAATCAATATAGCACAACAAATGTCAGGAGGAATATTTAGCTTTAAGCAGATAAAGTCATCAAGATATTCATGGACATTTTAGAGATGGGTCTTTAGGCACTTTAAAAACACCCATTTTTGACTTAGCAGGGGTACTAGACACACAATGCCTGGGAAGGAAAATGTGGGTTCCTCCTTGGCAAACTTTTGATGATTAAGTCTACTTTCTGAAGATACAGGCACCAAAGCAATGTGTGCTGAAGGAAGCAGATGGTGCCTGGCTATCAGAATGAAGAACATCTGGGTCAGCTTGTAAAGGCTTATCTCAAACCAAACAGCCATGTAAGTGAGGCATCAAGTAAGTCCATATTGAAGAAACCCACCAGCCTGTATGATTTTACATAATAAAACCCAAATCTGGAGGAAGGAATGCTATCAGAACACAAATCCTGAGCACCCTTTTGTCGAAAGCTATGGAGAAGAGAGGAAGAGAGAGGAAGCCCCAAATCCATTTGTGGGTCCCCAAGTAATTATGCCTCCAGGGAATTCCCTCTGCCCACAGTCCTGAGATGTGAATAACCTTGCTGTCAGGTAGAGAACATTGTGACGTCAATATGGCAGATGTAGCAAGGTTAAAATGTAACACCTGAGAGTGGCAGCAGCCAGGCACCCCATCTTTTCAAAAGCTCTCAGCACACCACAGTCCACAGGCGTCAAGTAAGCACCCTCCCCACTGCCAAGATGCCCCCCAACGAAGATCAGTGCTGTGGTTGGCCAGGTTGACGATGAGACTTCCAATCTCAAGAAGCGTGGAGATGAGACCAAACGAGGAAGCTGGAAAGGATACAGCCCCAGCCCCAAAGTTCAAGCAAAAGGGAAAAGGGGTATAAAGGAAAAACAGGCTGAAGTGGCTACTCAAGAAAGTTATGCGTACCAAATGGAGAAATGAAAACAAGGAAAGTACAGTGCTGGTGACGCAGTAGAAGAAGTCAAGACTGATTAAAGCTGACCTCCCAAGTCTTAAGAATGAGCATGTCCTCTCCCTTCTTGTCCAAGCCACAGGAATGTTTTTATATCAACTTGCTTGTAAATGCAAGCTTTTCAGTAGCGCTAGAGACTTTTTTTTACAAAGGATGGAATCCCTATTTTTTGTTTACACATTTTTTTTGGTTGTGAGAAGATTTGATTGTCAATCATGGGATGGGGTAGTTTTTGTATCCCTAATACAAAATATGCTTCCTGGCAATTCAAAGTCACCGTCATGAATTTGTATGACTTGAACATTTCAAATTGTTTCCATATTGTTTTTTCGGTAGAATTGTTTCTGAAACTGTCCCTTCATCATGGCTCTCTTGGCACAACTGTGTGCATTTGGTAACTACCTTTGGTCACGGTAGTCCAGTTTTTCTGACAACTTTGTCATATGCTGTGAAAATTTGAGTATGTAGTATGTATGAGACAGTAAATTGTGCATTAGTGCAGTTTAGGATGAAACAGTTTATCAACATTTGAAGATAATGGTAGTGGATATCCTCTGAAGGAAAAATTGCCTCTAAGTTTAAAGCTGGAAAGCCACTGGAATTTAGAAAAGAATTGTATCCACATGCCATTTCAGGATTCTGGTATGTACATTAAGAATGGGGTACAAATTTTTCCTAATACATCCATATTGATCCTCAAAACAACCAGTAAAATAGCAGTCATGAAACATATACAAAATCTTATCATAACTTTTATATACAGTTTTGAATTGTTTTAGTTTTTGATATTTTCTACTTTATGATTGAGATTTTACAGGATTTTTGTTTGCTGCTTTTCTTTTGTTTCTTGTTTTTGGTTTGTATGATTATTTTCATATGAATAAGTAATCTACAGAGACACTCTCTGGATTAATAGGCAGTCTGGCAGGGGACTATGGGGGGCCTGGGGGGAAGGTGAGCTGACAACAGTGGTTCTGAGAAAAAGGAGAATGATCTGAAATTGATTGTGATGATAACTGCACAAATCTTCTTAAGATGATTGAACAAGTGAACTGTGCAATATGTGAATTATATACCAATAAAGCAGTTTTAAAAAGGCAATAGGATGTGTGGTCTTCCTTTGTAAGTCAGAATATTGATGCAGCACTCTAAACTTCCTCCCCTCACCTCAAGCTGTGTCCCTGCTAACATCCCTGGTGTTCCTAGGATAGGTTTATCATATCCATGGAGGTCACATGGCTTGCATTCCTGAGTTCCACTATGGGAGCTGGGTGTTCTTTATCAGGAAGTTCCAACAGAGATAAGATCAGGGTGAGAATGCTTGTCTTCAGCCTCTCCCAACTTTGCCCATGCCTCCACTTACATTGTGTTTTCATCACGAACACGGAAGGAGGAAAGGGATGGAATGAGCAGGAGTAGATGGAAGAGGAGAGACCAAGAAGAGAAATATCATTGAAACATCATTGTTGGCAGTATCCTCCAACCCTCATGAGACTGTCTCAGCCTCCCAGAGCTGGGGTTCTCAACCTTCCTATTGCCATGACCCTTTAATACCATTCTTCATGTGGTGGCCCCCGACCATAAAATTATTTTCCCTATTACTTCATCACTGTAATTTTGCTACTGTTATGAATCATAATATAAATATCTGATATGCAGGATATATTTTCATTGTTACAAATTGAGCATAATCAAAGCAGAGTGATTAATCACAAAAACATATAATTATATATTGTGGAATGTTTATTTCTAATGACAAATAAATGAAATCTTGTCTTGATGCATGGTATAACATGGGTAACACTCTTCATGCTGGGTACTTGTTTGCACATACCTGCATGTGGGCAGACTCTCCTGGAGATGGAGAAGGAGCAGTGTCCCATCGTTTTCCAATGGTCTTAGGCGACCCCTGTGAAAAGGTTCTTCGACCCCAAGGTGGGGTTCTGCTGTCCCAGAGCAGGCCTTTCCCCTTTATTTTCAAAGTCTTCTCTCTCTGAGATACAATTGTGCCTGTGTTGTGTATTTCTTATCTCTGAGAACTGTCAGGAGAATGAGCTGGAATGGATATGTGGTTTTCTCCTACATTTCCATCATGTCCTTCAATGAGTGCTGGTCAAAAAAAAAATACCCTTCTTTAAATAAGTTTTAGTGTTTTACTCGACATCTGACTTTTCTTGACTGGCCAACAATTGCTATGGAAGGCTGCCTCCTGATTATATTTTCTGTTTCTAAGGGGAGCTGTTGAGTCCATTCCAACTCATATGGACCCGGGCCACAGAGTAGAACTTCCCCCAAAGGGTTCCAGAGGCTGCAATCAACACATGTTTCTCTTCTCTGTTAATCGTGATGCGTCAACAAATGTTTCAACATATGAATGCAGTCCTGGAAGCAATCACTTATCCATGCCAAGGTATATGGAAAGCTACCTAGCTGATTGACTGGATAAGATCTATATATGCCAATTCCAAAGAAAGGGAATCCAATAGAACTAGAAATTGATCAATTAAAGTGATTTGTATCAAACATGAGTACTACATTAAAGATGATAATTCAAAAATGGTTGCAGCAGTTCATTGCCAGGAAACTACCAGAAATTTAAGCCAGAATCAGAAGAGGAAGTGGAATGAGGAAGGCATTGCTGATGTCAGATGATTTGTGACTGACTATGGAAAATATCAAATATGTTTACATATGTTTTACGGACTATACAAAGGCATTTAACGCTGTGGATCATAACCAGTTATGGGTAACATTGCAGAAACGGGGATTTCCATCTTCATCTTGCTTCAGCCTGTACATAGACTGAAAGGCAAATTTTCAAATGGAATGAGTGGATGATTTTAAAATAGGAGAGGTGTGCATCAAGGTATACCCTTTCACCATAATTATTGTATCTGTATACTGAGCAAACAATCTGAGAAGCTGGGCTATATGAAGAAGAATGTGACATTAGAATTGGGTGAAAGTTTAGATGAAGGTGCAACCTTGTTTGCTGAGATTGAAGAGGACTTGAAATGATTGTTGATGAAGAACAGAGACTATAGCCTTCAAGACAGATTGTGACTCAGTGTAAAGATAACAAAAGTCTTCACAACTGGATCGACAGGCACTATTAGGGCACAGAGTGAAGAAATGACAAGCAAGCCACATCTGACCTCTTCTGGGTTCTGCAGGAAGAAAGAAAATGCAACACCACACCAACCCCCTGCCAACTGCTGCAAGACAGAAGTCAGTCATGCCCCCACTGTTCAACTCTTTTGACACCAACAGCTTCTTTCCAGGACACCTCACTTTCCCTGA
The DNA here is from genome assembly GCA_004026705.1 of Nesogale talazaci. Classification (NCBI taxonomy): domain Eukaryota; kingdom Metazoa; phylum Chordata; class Mammalia; order Afrosoricida; family Tenrecidae; genus Nesogale; species Nesogale talazaci. The sequence goes on along the minus strand of PVJH01001379.1, from coordinate 156,652 downwards.
TGTGGTAAGATTTGTTACAATGCCTACACAGATTCATAGATAACATTCATGATCATGGGAGTTTCTCATGGGCATTAAGAGGTTACTCCAAGCTAGAATAAAAGCACATCTAGGATTCAGTCTTCTTCTGCAGCAATGTGTGTCTCTGGTCTTTAGGCTCTTGGACGTTAGAGTCTCTTCCTTGTTCGGTGGGCTGGGAAGGCTGCCTCCTGTTCTTTATCACTGTTCATGGTCTGGCAGTTCCTCTGCTTGGTCTTGGCATTGATCTTGGCCTCTGCTTTCTCCTCCACTTCAAACTGGAATCAGGGATCTTGCATGTGCTCCACTGGTGACTCTTCTTCCTTGGTGTGTAGATTCAGAGAAACGGCAAAACTGACCATTCCCAGACTCACAGTGCTCTGTACCTTGTTTGCATGTCCCCTTATCTAGTCACTGGGTGGAGCTACAATGATGATATCTGGAAGAGCAACATCAAGCAATTTCACTTCATTAGTCAAGAGATCACTGTATTGCATTAAGCAAATCTGTTGCAAAAGACTATTTTAAAGTAAAGATGTCACTTTGAGAACTAAAGTGAAACTATGGTATTTTCAGTGGTCTCATATGCATGTGAAAGCTGGACAATGAATATAGAAGACTAAATAACTGATGCCTTTGAATTATAGCCTTGACAAAGCATCTTGACGAGGTCATACACTACCAGAAAAATGAATAAAGGTCTTAGCAGCGCAACCGTAATGCTCCTTAGAAGGAAGATTGGAGAGACTTGCTCATGCGCTCACTGTGGTCATGTTAGCAGGGAAAAATAATTTCCTGCAGAAAGCCATGATGTTTCATGAAGTAGAGAGTCAGTGGGGTGGGTCGGGGGAAGGTGATCATGAAGATGGATAGACAGTGGCTGCATCGATAGGCCAAACATGGCAACATGGCAACCTTTAGAGGTTGGGCAGTCTCTGGCTGTGCTGGTGATGTGCTGTGGTGGGAAGCTATGAATCAGAACTCATCTGACGGCATCTAGCAGCGACAAGAAGAACAGCAAATGTCTGTGGAAGCAAATCATCCAGTCTGTCCTCCTGTGAACCCTCTGGTGGGTTCCAGCTGCTAACTTCTTAGCTATGGAACACTTATGATACTAAGAAGTTTCCGTTTTCTCTTTCTTCATCCCTTTCTTTCCTTCTATCCCGCTTTCCTCTCTCACCTGAGTCGAGCACATCCATTTCCAACCTTCACTGAAGTTCTCTGTCTGATGGAATGTCATGTGGTTCTGGAGTGCATCACTGATTCACCAAATGTAACATGCAGCTTTCTGGTACCTCTGGTATTCTCCACCACATGTCCAGAAAGAAGGGCATTTTGTATCCTGAGTGGGACAATTGAGTTTTATGTCTACATGGCGGGGTCACAAGATTCTCAGCAGTTTGCCAGTTGGGACCTAGTGATCCCTCATGATGCAATCTAATATAATGTAATCGGCTTCCTGCTGTGATTCACTTTGAGTAGCCAAGCAGTTGTAAGAAGATTAAAGTGAATTCTAGCCCTGTGATGATGAAAAGGCAGTTCCCTCTCAGGAGGATACACTATTTCTAAAACAGTTGCTGTGAAAAGCTTGCTGGCTTCTTGCTGGTTGGGATCCTGTACCTGACTCATTGACCTCCAGTTGTATGGCTTTGTGGCAACTACCTGCCATATTTCCTATCTACCTTAGGAATCTTCAGTGGACTACCATCTGACCCATTGACCTTGGATTCATTCACTTCTGAAGCCACCTTATTTTGGCCTTCCTGCCTCTCTTGGCTTATCAATCTCAGCAGCAATGTGAGCTGGAAGATTCCACCCTACTGTCTAATGTATAGATCCATAGACTTGGTACATGTCTGTATTTGGACTTGGTTGCCTATCTATCATCTATCTATCTATATTCATTTATATATATTTATGTGTATATGCATTTCTGTTGTACAAAGGACTGCTGTGAGTTGGACACAACATAGTTTATCACTGGTTTGCTACTTCAGAGAATCTACTCTGACACTCAGGATTTTTGTGTAGTAGCAGCAAGAAAAGTTATATATCCATACATACAGGATGCATCGGGAAGATTTCAACACTTACTTTCTGATGACAAATTTAAAAATAAATTTAGTCTAAAAGATCTTCCCATTACCACTCAGGAGAATGGAGAAAGCATTCAAGACCATTATTTTTGGGATCAGAACACATGTGAGGTCATTTTGCCCTCACTGAAATCTTCCAGTGGGGATGAAGGACAGTAATAGGATCCGGAATTCTGCAGTCTATTCCTGGAACCTCCACTGACTCATCACGTTTTCCTGTGCCTGAGGTTTTGTGCTTCTGTATTACTGCTGCTTCTGTGAAGGTGGGTGCATGCTTATTGGCAACTTTCAAGCATCCTTGAATCTTCACTTGTTTTCACACTTTCACTTCTGGAGCCATAGGAGAAGGACAAGTGGGCTAAGAAACTAGAGCACAGAGGGAGTTGGAAGTTTAGATTCTGAGCTGCAGAGTCTGGGTGAATTGCAGGGATAAGGGTCATGGAGAAAAGACATTCATCAGGCCACACAAAACTAGAGGTCTTGTTGAGGTAGAAGCTCTTTAGCACATTACAAATTTAGGATCTGGGGTATAGCTTAGAGATATGAGTAGACTTACATTTAAAAATTCTCATAGGATAACAGGTGCTATGAGACTACCAGAGATGGGTGGATGGTCCCTTCAAACCCGACCACTACTATTATTGAAAACCTGGCCTGCCCCTTGCCTTCCAGCTGGTGTCCCTGCCCGGGCCCCAGTTCTCCCCAAGAACAACTGGCACCAATTGGAGACTGGTTTATCATTGCCTCCTCCCCACTTTGTCCCCTCATACTGTTCCCAGTGTGGCAAGGGGTCTTGAGAAAGCCCTCTGAAAGTGCTGGTCATGAAGGTGGGATGGAGACACCTCCAGGGAACCTGACCTGCTCACTTAGTCTTTAGTCTGGAGTTGGCAACAGTGGTGCAGCCCATGCATATGATGTCCTGTCCTGGGTCTTAGGGACCCAGGTGACATGCTTGGCTCACAGCTGACTGGTTCCTGGGCCAAGACAGATGAAAGGGAAAACTCAAAGGGCAGCGTGGAGCTGGGAGGGTTTGAATGCTCCCAGGACCCTAGTTGAGTGATGAACATTCTTGTTCCTATGTTACAGGGGTTAGGTTAAAATAGATTTGTTAGGGACACCCAAGAGAAGTGACATCTATAGGTTGGGAGGGACCAGAAAAAAAAAACACAAGAACAGGTATCAGTCTGTCCCTACACTGGAAATACGCTGGTTCCTGTCACATCACTGGGTCAAAAAAGGTTAATTTTGTTTACAATGTGTTAAAAGCGAGCAGGAAGTTGGGCTAATAATAAAAAATTTGGTGTCTAAAAAAAAAGAAAGGATTGGTGAAGATTTCTGACAAGGCAACCACTAAGCACAATTCTGCTCAGCCATGCCTGAAGCTACCATGAATTGTCTCTACTGCTTCATTGGTTTATTTGTTTGTTTGATTCATATTTTCCTTGATTTCAGAGAAGCTTGGGTAGGAAATGGAAAACAGATGGTGGTTGAATCGGGGGATAGAAGTCCTCAGTAGCTGGATACCAAAGAGAGACACATGCAAAGCTGTCTGAGAGTTGAGTAGTTTTTATTCAAAATGCAAACCCTTCTTAGTTTTATAGGAGTGTCTTCTTGCTGTAGTATAATCATACTGCCATGAAAGTGTTGGAGGTCACCTTGATCATGTCATAATGACAAGACTGTTCTGAAGCAGTGGGGTGGAAGGACAGTATCTGTCCTAGGGCACAGAGTTGAAGATCATGTAGTGGTGACTAGCTACCATGATAATGAAGACATCAAATTATGCTGAACCCACCACAGCATTGCTAGCAGGTGTCAGAGTGTATGGGAATGGTACCATGACCTCCAGACATGTGGCCAGACCACACAACACACCTGCCCCATGTGTTGAACATTCTAAACCATGCATGCTATCAGGAGAGACCAGAATCTGGAAATGGGCATCATGCTTTGAAAAGTAGAATGTTGGTGTAGGAGGAGAAGAACCCCAAGGACATGGATTGGCACAGTGGTGGTAGTAATGGGCTCACACAGAGAAATTCTTGTGAGGATGACATAGAACCAGGCAGTGCTTTGTTCGGTTGTACTTACAGGTTGCTAAGAGTGGGTACTCACTCCATGACAACTAACAACAAGAGCAGTGCTTCAAAAAGAAGAAAGAGAAGTCCATGATTCAAAAACGACTCCTCGTCTTTCTACTTCATCCAATGGATCAAAAACTGAGAGGGTGTGTTAGTCAGGGCTGACTAGAGAAACAAATTCATAGACACATACATGTATGAAAAAGTTTCATATAAAGAGTAATTGTATATAAAGAAAATATCCCAGCCCAGTTCAGATTACGTCCACAGTTCCCATATTAGCCCATATGTCTGATATCAATCTATAAATTTCTCTTCAGACTTGTGCAACACAATCAATGACATGGAATGCAGGAATATCACAGGCCAGTGGGTGGAAAGCCTTGTGGATCCAGTGGTGGTGGAAGCATCTCAGCACTGGTGTGGGTCTCCACAGGACTCCCCCAGCTCCAGGGCTCTGGCTCTATTAGGGCAGCTCCCTGTGGCTTGTCAATTGGAGTGTCTCACAGGGAGAGTGTGTGTATCACTCCCAGGGACCCCACGAACAACAGGAGATGCTGCCCAGTCCTTCAGGGGCTGCCATGTGGAGGCCCTCACTGCAGGCACAGAGTCAATCTGTTCCTCTAGGGTCTTCCTGAGGGCTCCCAGCTATCCTGGACTAGGAGTACCGAGATCAGGCATGTCGGCCCTGGTCGGAATGCTCTGATTTCTCAGTCACTTGCTTTAGAGGCTGAGAGTCGTGGCAGCCAAGGTGCCATTCACGCCGATGCCGACCTGCCCCTGTGGGGACCTCGGGTTGCCCGTGTGAGCACGTGATTTATAGGTTCCGTTACGCGCTAGGCGTTTGTTCTAGTAAACAGCATCCATTTCCATTTCTGCGAAGGAATGACCTTCTGTTTCCTTAACAGATGCTGCCACAGCACCGACTCATCCATCTCCCAGGTGTCTGGGGGCGCTGCAGGCCCTCGGAAGAACAGCCCATTGCTCCAGCACCCCAAGATGCATGGGGTGTAAGGGAGGCAAGTTTCACCGCTGTCTTGTCAGGGGCTTTACCAGTTGAGCGAAAAAGGCAAAATAAAATCCAACGAGCTCTGAGACCAGCAGGCATACTCATTTATGACTTCTCCTCTTATTACAAGCTTGCAGGTTATAAAAGAAATGTACTCTCACTGGAGCACACTTGTAGAAGGGGAGCGTTTTAACATGAAGGAATGAAACAGACCCCAAGTTGGCGATGCAGATGGAATCGCAGTTTGCGTATGACGGGCCTTTCTGTGGCTGTGGTTTTCAGGGGGTGTGGGCACTGTGAAGCGGAAGGATCAACCCTTCACACCTTACACTAAAGATCCACAGGACCAACTCTGGGGGGTCTCCGCCATCCCGCCGGGGGGGTCTGAGTCACTCTGCAGGTCCCAGGGTGCCTTTAAAGGCACTGCAGCCCACACACTTCCTGTTCTGTGCCATTGACATCTCTGATCTTTGAAGATGCTATTTCTCACTATAAAAATGCAACCCAGACAAAGGGAGAAAGAAGGTAATCTTTTTTCCTCCCCTGCCCCCTCCACCTGCCCAGAACCAAAGAGGCTAGCAGTAAATCAGTGGGAGTACAGCGTCCCAATTACCGTTTCTCACACGCATGCGCCCTATTTGCTTATTGCAGTGATGCCTGTGGTCGATCCTGTGACACATGGCGACCCTGGGTGCAATGGAAGGGAACGTCCACCAAGCCCCAACCATCTTTCTCATCATTGGCCAACTCCAGTTTGCGGTTGAGGCCACTGTGTAGTTTTATTCACTTCCAAGTGTGGGACTTTGTCTCCCAGCATCCTATCAGACAATATTCTGTTGTAATCCCCTGGATTTTCAACAGCAGATTTTTGACAGTAGGCTTTTCTTTCTAGTCTTCCTTGGTCTGGAAGCTCTGCTGACTTTTGGCCATCACAAATGACTCACGTTCATTCATATACCTAAGATTTGTATGTCTCTGCTGTCTGTTTGCTTTCTGTATTATTTTCTGTATATGAAACCCAGGCTCAGTAGATCTATAGAGATAATAATTGGATTAATAATTGCCTAGGGACAAAGCAGGGGAAGATCGGTGAGATGGGGCACTAGGAATAATGAGTATGAGAAGAAAATGTTCTGAAATTAATTGTAGTGATGATTGCTCAAATAATCTTGATATGATTGAACAATTAAATTGTATGTTATGTGAAGTATATGCCAATAAAACTATTTTAAAAAATCAAATGGGCAGCATTTATCCACAAAAAAGCTCAGAAGGGTGAGAAATGTAGGAGTAATCAGAACAGGAAATAGGGAAGTGAGATGCATGGCTGTACATTGAGGGAATGGCAATACATTTTGTTAAAACAAAAATATCTATGTATTGTAAATTGTAAAACTGAGTATCTGATCTGCGAATTTTCACCCAATTCACAATACAGAGTTATACATTAAAAAGCAAAACAAATAAATGATGGGGTGTGGGATCTTCATCAATTAACCTCTAGAGGTCCCTCCCGAGGAACCTCTCATCATAATCTGTCTTAGTCTGCAGAAGCCTGCCCACCATGGCTGAATCTGCTGGTATTTGCAATTCCACACACCTAGCTTCCAGCATTACAGCAACAGGCAAGCCATGCAGCAAGACCAACTGACAGATGGGTGGTAGTTGTGAAGGGTAATGAGTTATTATTCAAAAACATTTTACTATTAATTTGTGCAAATAAGTAACTTTATTCTTTGCACTTAGTAGTATTACCTACACCAAGGAAATGATGCTTTTATTAGGGGAGAATGTGAACGAAGCATTTTTTTTAATATATATTTTAATGGGGCCTCTCACAGCTCTTATAACATTCAGTACATCATTTGTATTAAGCATATTTGTTCACATGTTTCCACATTCATTTCCAAACATTTTCTACTTGAGCCCCCGGCATAAGCTCCTCTTTCCCCCTTTCCTTTAGTTCTCCCCCCCCCTAATTCTAGCTCCCCATATTTCCCCCCTTCTCCTTTCCCTTGAACCCCTAATAATTTACAAATTGTTATTGCCTCTTCATGTCGTACACTCTCCAGTGTGTTGTATGTGAATGAAGCATTTAAAACACAGAGAAGGCACACTAATGTAGATCAAGTGCCTACATGGGCCAAACACTGTCAGCTCCGTGCTTGGTGAAATGGATGCTATTGTCTTTCATGGCATTGACCGTGGAAGCAGAAGAGGAAGAGCTGTGGTAACAGACTAAGACGAGTAGGACAGAGAAGAAGCTAACCAGGCTACTGCCATGACACAGAAGCTTTTGGAAGGAATGGGAAACCACAACCGCTCCCCTTTCTCTAGACTTCATGCAAACACACTCTTCTGCTAACACAGCCTTTTGCCAGTCAAGACTTTGTTGCCTTGGTTACAGCTTGCTCATGTATTCAAACAAGTTTCCTTGAAATGAAGCCTGAAGCACATTGTTCAAGCTTGGGTGTTCCAATACCTCGTCACCGACTCATGTATAAACCATTTCTCAGAGCTGCTTTCTTTCCAGGTGGTTAGTTTTATCCATTACATATTGATTCTTCTTTGTTTCACTCTCACAAGGTAATTTAACTTTAAAATTCTTTTGGATACTTTCTTTCCCCCTGTAATAATGACATGTTTCTTTAAAGTAGGCGAGAGCTGATAATTTGAGGTTGTTTTTGTTGTTAAGTGCTGTCAAGTTGGTTTTGATTCATGGTGACACTAAGTTGAACAGAATGAAAACACTGCCTGACTCTGCATCTCCCACAATTGTTGCGATGTTTGCGCCCCTTGTTGCAGCCACTGTGGCAATCCATCTCATTTAGGGTCTTTCTCTTTTTAACTGACCCTCTGCCAAGCTTGGAATCTTACTCCAGAGATGGGTTCTTCCCAGTAACACGTTTAAAATACACGAGATGTAAGACATCATTCTCACGTTTAAAGAACACCCTGGTATGACTTCTTCAGGAAGGCAGTCCTCATTTTCTTTGCTCCTCAATCAAGTCCTTCTGCGGGTACTGCACTGGTCCCTTCTGATAGCATGCCAAAAGCACATAAAATGAACTACTTAGTTCATGTCAAATGTGTACAGTGTGTTATCTCATGTTATCTTTCCAATGCCTCATTGTACAGATGTGGACATGGAAGCTCATAAATATTTAGTGATGTGATACATTTCATAGCTTTGTAACTATAGGCAAAGTCGTTTCTCTCTGGGCTCTTTGTCAACATTCAAAATACATCTCTAATCATCCTGCCATATATTATTCCTCTTTACCTTCCCCAAGTCTTTCGTTGCTGTAGTTTGCTTGCCTTGAGTCTGTCCTGACTCATAAAACTCTGTACAATAGAAGGGAGCGCTCCCTGGTCCTGCACTCTTCTCAACTGGTGCTCTGCTTGTGTCCTTTGTTGCAGCTACTGGGCCAATCCATCTCATTGAGGGCCTTTGTGTTTTTAATCGACTCTCTACCAAGCAGGGAGTACTGCTCCAGAGACTGGTTCTTAATGGTAACATGCCCAAAATACATGAGATGTAAAGTATCATCCTCATGTTTAAAGAGTATTCTAGCATGACCAATATGTTTATTGTCTCTGCCTCCCCATGCTATCTTCCGTCGGCAAACACATTGGTTAAGTTGAAGGATGGTTAGATGCACACGTTTCTTGATTTTAAGTTATTCACAATCTCCTTGTTCTTCAAAAACTGCCTCTTGGTCTGTGTACAGGTTCCAAAGGAGCATGATGAATATTCTAGAATTCTTATTTTTCACCATGTTATCTATACTTTCATAATATCTGCACAACCAGATGCCTTTGCATGGCCAGTAAAACACAAATAACTCCTCCCTGGCATTCTCTGCTTCCAGTCAAGCTCCAATTAATACAGCGATGCTATTCTTTTCGTGGACTCTTTTGAGTCTGGCTTGAATTTGTGGGAACTCCTTGTCAAAGTACTATTTTGAATTATCTTCAACAGCATTATAATTGAATGTTATATTGATGCCATTGATCAATAATGTCCATGTTCTGTTTATCTTTATTCTCATGTGGGTCTCATCTCATCTGTTTTCCAAATGTATTGACATAGACTAGTGAGTGCTTCTAACATGACATCAACATGCTGAAATATTGCAATTCATCCTCAGTCTGTTTTTTGAGCCCTGACTTTTGCCACCACCTTTAGAGTTTGGACCTCTTCCTTCAGTAGTACCATTGATTCTTGATTATAGGTTATTGAATGATTGAATACTGACCAATACTTTTTAGCACAGTAAGTCTGTGCATTCCTTCCATCTTCTTTCAGTGCCTTTTGCATCATTCAACAGTTTGCTCACATTGTGGCTAGTACAAGGGGCCATGGATTGAGTTGGTTGCAGCTCAGAGTGATTTCATATATAATAGAGAAAAACACTGCCTGGTCTCCCACCACCCTCATCATTGCTCCTGTCTTTGAGGCCATTGTTTCAGCCCCTGTGTCAATCCATCTCCTCAAGGATCTTCTGCTTCTTTCCCAACTCTCCATTTTACCAGGCATGTTCTCCTTCCGGGATTGATCCCTCCTGATAACATATACAAAGAATGTAAGATAAAGTCTCCCTGTACTCATTTTTTTACCCCAAGCCATTTTATCAGGACATAATTCAGACATCATCATAATTATTTTATCATTAAGAAAAAGATATAATATCATTTTATTAAGACACAATCCAGATACCAATAGATCAGTCATATCAAAGCGGTGCTGTACAATTGTACCACAATCATTTTCAGAATAGTTTCTTCTTTTTGTACTTCTTGATATCAGCTTCCCATTACTCCTTCTCTACCTCTTCTGCCATCACCCCCAGGAACCCTGGTTATAATTATTGTCTATATAGTTTGCCCAACCTGGGTTTCATATACCAAAAAACATAGAAAAGTACATAGCAGAGAGTCAAGAATGCTACCACCAACAAGGAAGTACAACAGAGATTAACTCAAATTTGAAAGGAAAAAAATTTCCCGAAAATATTAAAAGTCAGTCAAGCCCCAAGTGTATCAGAATGGAGACCAAAGGGAGACTTGAATATTAACTATTTAAGTCAGATTTATACTTTTAATCTTCTGTAACCATCTCTGAAATATTCTTTGTCTGATAACCAGGTTATCCCCACCCTTCAAGAATGGTCAGAAAGGAATCATCAGAAGCTTAATCCATGTGTAGACTCTGCAAATGTACTTCTTCTAAGATAGAATTATTTATTCTTTTGACAGTTAACAGGACTCTGAATATTTGTCACCAGCACCATAATTAAAATACATTAACATTTCTGACTTTCTCATTGTTCAATTTCCTCATATATATGAGGTTATTGAAAGTACCATGACTTGAACTAGGTACACAGTAGTCCTTAAAGTGGCATCCTTGCTCTTCTAAGCTTTTCATGTGTCTTCTGCAACAAATTGCCAAATGTAATACACCATTTGACTCTTTGACTGCTGCTTCCATGTGACGGCAGACCCAAGAATAACAGCGGAGTCCTTGACAATTCCCGTCTTTTCTACAGTGATCTTGTTGATGCTGTCTATTGGTCCAGTGTGAGCATGCTTGTTCACTTTACACTGAGTTGAAGTCCACAGGAAAGGCTGTAGTCTTTGATTTAATCATCAAGGGCCTCAAATCTCCTTTGCTTTTCCTAAGCAAAGTTGTGTCATCTGCTTACCAGAGGCTGATAATAAGCCCTCCTTCAATGGAGACTTGGTGGAGTCGGGGTTAAGCATTGGGTTGTGAAAGACTGGGCTTTCTATTCAATAGACAGGTAAGAGTCATGGAACCTCAGATTGGTTTACTTGAGTCAGCATTGACTCGATGGCAGAGAGTTTTCCATCCTGATGCCATTGTCTTCTTCATATTGTTCAGTGTCTCTTATTATTTGCTTAGCATGGATGTTGAATAACTGCGATGAGAGGATATTACTACGATCTTCTTCACTCTTGATTTTAAACCACACAGGATTCCTTTGTCTTGACTCCCCTATACAGGTTCTGCAGGAGCACTATGAAGTGTTCTGGAATTCCCTTTCTTCCTAATGTTATCCACAGTTTGTTATCAGCCACACGGTTGCGTTATTTCTGTAAAACACAAGTAAGCGGCTTTCTGGTACTCGTTGCTTTCAGTCAAGATCCCCTTGAGCTTGGATTTTCAGCATCTCCCTGTGTAGATATGTTGCAGCAATTATCTAAAAATTATCTACGGCACAATTTTACTTGCATATTAATGATACTATTAGAAACTTTCTGCACTTACTCATGTCACCGTTCTTTGGAATGGGCACAGATCTGGGTCTCTTCCAGTAGGTTGGTCACGTATGGTCTTCCAAGTTTCTTGGCATCAACAAATGAGTGTGTATAGTGCTTCATCAGCCTTTGTCCATAGAAACCTTCAATCTTTGAATTCGTGGCCTGAATTCTTTTTAACTTTAGGTCTTTCAACACAAGAAAAGCTGGGTGTGCTCTTCCTTTTCAGTTATCTAACTCAAGGTTTTCGTGCATTTTATGACAGTGCTTGACTTTGTCATCTCTTTTTATCCTTTGATAATATTTTTTCAGCTCTTCTACATCCTCTCAAGCCAAAGTCGCTGCCCTGGACTCTGACTCATGCAACATTATGGGCCAGGGTAGAACTGACCTTGTGAGTCCCAAGGTTGTGCATCTTTACCAAAAGAGAAAGCTATCTTTGTTCCCCCTTGGAGCAACTGCTGGTTTTGATCTGTTGGCCTTTCAGTAAACAGTGTGCCACCAGAGCACCTTCTTCTGTACCTTCGGACAACTAAACAGTGGTAAGAAATGATATATGTAAAACAAAGGGGTCTTCTTATCACTTGTGAGACAGAGTTAGTAAGCAAAGTTCGTTGGAGAAATAATCATTTTGGGAAACTCTTCATTTTCCTGTTTTCCACATCTCTCATATTTCACACGTGTCCTGAACAGAGACTCTCAGTGAGTTGTAAGCCACTCTCAAAGAAGACCTGCAGTCTTTTACTGGAATGCCTCCCTTCTCCCTCACCCAAGATTTCCTCTCCTACCATCATTAGGTACTCACCCACCCAGCTGCTGCCTACTCAGGTTTCCTGGAACCCATGACTGCACACATGGCTTCTTTTGGCTACAAAGCTCTCCCCCAGCCAGCTGTCTGTCCAGCTCCTCACCTCTTACACTTACTGAGTGAAAAGCTCTCAATATGATTTTCCTTGTTTGTTTCTGCTCTGTTTTTCTTCCACAGCAATTATCTTGTGAGGAAGTATGTATTTTGCTTGTTTTATTTCTTGTTTGGCTTCCTCTTTTAGAATGCAAATTCACAAAGCTGAGATTTGCCTCTGTTTTTCTCACTGCTGCAATTCCAGCAGGGTCAGAATGGCAGCTAGCACATAGACCCATTTCTGAAGAGTGAACACAAATTGGACCCAGAAGACTCAACCAAGTCAACTCAGAAGCTGAATGTGGTAGTGACCCAAGCTGTTGTCAATTTGAGACTTACAAGTGAAGGGGTGGAGTTTAGCCTGTCCAACAGGTCACAGCTTGATGACCTCATTTGAAGGCATGAAGGAGATAAATAGCCCAGAGGGTCGGACACATACTCACTAACTGACCAGACACATGGAGCTACAATAGCACCCTGGACCTGAAGGAACCACGTGGAGACCCCTGACAGCACTGAGATGCTTCTACTGCTTTTAGATCCACAAGAATTTTCACTTAATGGCCTGTGATCATCCTGCACTCACCATCATTGCATGTGTTTCACGAATCTGAAGAGGAATTTATAGATTGATATTGGACATGTGGGCTAATGCTGAACTTATGGACTTGATCTCTTTCAGTCTGGGATGTTTTCTCAATATTCAACCACCCTTGGATATAAAACTCTTTCTTATATACTAAGGGGTCTTGTTGGATTTGTGTCTCTAGTCTACCCAGACGAATGCACTGGAGAATTTCCCCATAAGGTTTCTAAGGCTGTCATCTCCCTGTATGCAGATGGTCTCATTTTTCTCCTGTGGACTTAAATCACCAACCTTCAGATAAGCAGCAGAGCACTTAACCATTGCACCAGCAGGACTAACGTAGCACACAAACACTAGCTAAAATAGTTAACCTGAAGGCATTGTTGACTCATGGAAGCCCCATGAGTCATTGGGAGTCTTCAAGGAATGATTTTTCAGAAGTAGATTCACAGATCTTTCTCTCACACAGACTTGAATTCTGAGTTCATGGTTAGCAGCCCAGTATATTTTCCAATGGCACAACCCCAGGCATTCCAAAATTGAACAGGTGCTCATCAAATAGTTTGGATCACTTAATGAATCTGACTGGACAGGTTGCAGAGTAGAACAAAGATTACATGTGAAGGGTCTTTCCAAGCATATGAAGAAGCCTGAATGCCAAATGAGCAAATTTCCCTACAGTCCAGCTACCCAAGGTGACTCCAGGAAGACTGATAATGATGAAACCTGGTGTTCTTTGTAGTAGTCACGGTCTATTGGGTCTTTATGAGTTTGAGCTTGTCTTGGCTTGAAAAGAATAATCACATTTGGGTAGAATAAAAGTAATTACTTTGTATTGCCTAATATACCTAATAACTGTTTAATAAAGGATATAAAAAGTTCCCTGATTTTCACCTTAGTAAATGTCACTCAATCTATAACCTAATTACTTCAATTTTCCATTTAGAGAATTAATTCTTTTTGAAGGCGTAAAAAAAAGCAGCTAGGAAATTTTCCTTTCTGGACCAAGTCTCAGAAGGGTTCAAAGACCTGCCACTTCTCTGAGGTCAAGAGCAGAGCTCTCTGTGCCACACACATGCCCCAGGTGACTCTGCTTCTTAAGTCTGGCCTGCAGGAAAATCAATGAAAGAAGCTACAAGAGGATCCCGTTTGCTCTTTCCATTTCTTCTTGCAGGGAGCTTGCTCGATTCTGAAACATTTAGGTAGCATTACGAAGCCTGGTAGGATGGAGCTCACGCTTTCTCTCACTATCTCAATGTCTCCTTTTGCAAAAAAGGAACAGCAAGGATATGGTGCTTGTGAAATGCCCCTTGCCTTCATCATCTACTGCTGAGATATCATACTTGTGGGGCTTTCTCCAATGAAACTGTGACCTCTCCTAGTTTAGGCGGTTAGGCTGCTGAGTTCAGGTTGCCATCTGGTGAGAAAGATATTCTCTCTCTGTGCTGGAGGAAGGCCCTTGTCTCTTCTGAGGTTCCCTTCTCGGGGACTTGAAGGTTATTTGCCATCTCCTCCCGCCCCCATCTCTGCTCTTGCACTTTGCTTGCTTAATCTCTCTCATATCCTAAATTTTTGAGCTACAACTAGTTCTGGCTTATGAACATAATACAGACAGTCTGTCCCCAAATGGGATTTCAGCCACAGGTCTTAGGATTAGGGTTTACAATACATACCTTGGAGTGACAGTCTTGGGAGGAAACCCACAGGGACAGTTCTGCCCAGTCCTATAAGGTTGCAATGAGTTTGGAATAGATTCAATGGCAGTGAGTTTGATTTGGTTTTGCAAATATACACTTGAATCCAGTATAAACCAACAGATAGGTTCCCTCAATAGTATACTTGTCTTAGTTTTATTAGGGTGAAAAAAAATCAATGAAAACAGTGACTTCCAAGGCAATCTGCTTGACCAGTTCAGTTTAAGGCAGTACTTTCACCTTAGACAGTTATGGCAATTTTTGGGGGTGAGTGGAGGTGGGGAGTGGGGCATGGTGTCCAAAACGAATGATCTTGATTAATATTCTCAAAGGATACAAGGCGGTTTCAGAGGCTTAATAGGAACAAGTTTTAAGACACTGAGAACTGCATAGGTGTGAGAAAGGCCTGGGACATTGTATTGATTTTTTCCCCAACGTGACAGTACACCTGCTCATTCTTCAAGGGTACAGTAGCTTTTCTATAAGAGTCCCATTGAGAAACTTTACACTTTGGATCCTGCAACCCGGATGTTGCCTCTTTTGACATCTTTATGTTCCCCAATCACAAGCACCATTTAAAAGTGCAGAATTTTTGTGAAAAGGTTCAGGAGATGTGGACATGTCTTTAGAAGTCTATAGACCTAGAAGGAGGGTGTTATAAAATGGTAGCTTCAATTTTGATATTTTTTGCTTAATACTGGTTTCTACGATTTTTGTTCCATTGACATTAGAATACAAAGGCATCGGACATACAAACTACGGACAATATTAACAAGAATGGGAATTTTGGGTTGAGCCCTGGTGGCATAGTGGTTGTGTGCGGGACTGCAGCCCACAGGATTGACAGTTCAAATCCAGCAGCAGCTCTCTAGGACCAAGGCTGGCCTTCCTACTCCCACCAGGGCAGTGATGCCACAAAAAAAAAAAAAAAGAATGGGAATTTTATAGAACACTTCATCATGCGCATGCTGAACCTGTACATAGACCAAGAGCCAGGTGTTGGGAAAGAATAAGGGAAGAGAGAATGATTTTAAGTCAGGGAGCAAGGAAGATTAGAGTTAAATGGATGCATTTCAACCACTGCAAAGAATATTGAATGCATCCTGTCCTGCGTAAAGAATGCACAGATGCATCATGGAAGGAGACAGACCCCTTGAGTGACTCTCAAAAGTGAAGAGGGTGAGACTTCATCATGTATATTGGACATGTTATCAGGAAGGACCAGTCTCTAGAGAAGGGCATCGTTCTTGGCAAGGTAGAGGGACAGCAAATAAGAGAAAGATCCTCCAGGTGGTGGATTAGCACTGTGGTTACAGCAATGAGCTCCAACACAGGAAAGATGTCGAGGATGGTGCGAGAGAGGACAGTGCTCTTGTCTATTGTAAATCGGTTGCCGTGAGTTGGAACTGACTTGTTTGCACCTAACAACAGCATGATTTCATAGCAATACTGTTCAGCCTGCCTGACCCTGTTATTCCCGTGATCTAGGGAAGAAATAAAGGAAGGGTTGTTCAGCGATAGAATTGCCTTCTTTCAGGAGTACTGGCTTTCCAGATCAATGTACCTGCACACAGCCACTGTTCATCTGCCAGCAGAGGCTTGCTTGTGACTATGATGCTGAAAAGGTTCCACTCAAGCTTCCAGACTAAAACAAAGAAAGAAGAAAGGCCTGGAACTCTCCCCAGGCTCCTTTGAGTGACTGATCTTGGGCATGCCATTTTGTTCTATTTAGCTTGGATTCCCTGTGAGTGGTGTTAATTTGATGCAAGGTGAACATAACAGACACAACAAAAATAGGTAAGAAGACAAAGACCCTGTGAAGTTAAACAATTCATCCAACTGGTTTATAGGTAGCCAAGCTAGATTTTGAGATATTATATTTTTTAATTCCTAATTTAAAGAATACAGATAACTCTCCCTATCTTTCCAAACTTCACTGAGGTAGCAGATTAGACCTCTTTTGCAAAATTTTATTATTACTGTTCATCTTCTTCAAAGTTGTTTCATGTAGTTTTTGAGATGCTCCTTGAAGGCCAAGATGGTCCTTGCCTGCAGAGTTCCAGTGGATACAAAGCTGCTTGCAGAGGCAGAGGGCTCACCAGACAAAAATGCTGTGGCGGGAGACTTCCTGTTTTGCTCTGGTGACATCCGGTGAAGATAGGAATCATGGGAAGTTTCCTCTTACAGATTCTCTCTGTTCTCTTTGGGTGGGACTCAGGAAGCCACTCATTAGGGAAAAGATCGAATCATAGGAACAACTGTATTCTCAACCATGGAGAACCAGGCAGGGTGAGGAGAAGAGAGAGAGAGAGAGAGAGAGAGAGAGAGAGAGAGAGAGAGAGAGAAGAGAGCGAACCCTGAAGTTGTTTGTATTTTGTTGACAAGTAGCAGATTCCTGTTTGGCAGGTCCCATCTATGTTAAGAGTTTAAACTTGGTCCAAATGTGTTCACCGACTGCTGGTGTTAAGCCCCTGTGAGCAGGGACTTAAATGGGAAGCTGGCAAGCTGTCGGCTGGGTGGCATTATCAGGCCACTGCAGTCTCATTTAAAAACCGACACACAAAATACTAATTACAAGTTTTCTTTGAGTGAGGAGGCTTAAATAGATCCTCGCCTTTTTGTTCTTTTCCACCCAGTGATAAAAATTGATTGTGACTCAATCTGAATAATACTTTGCTCTTTTCTCCTGTTTGCTCAAGACAGGAAGCACATGATGTAAGTCAGAGTGGGCTCTTTAAGGTACTCATTTATTCTAGGTGGGCATCCATGCTGGAGCCAGGGCGATCCCTGCTGGGAACATGGCAGATCCACAGGAAGTATTTACCACTATACTGATGACAATGGTGATCCTGAGGCCAAGTCCGCACAGGATAAAAAAAAAATGATGATTGCTCCAGTTAAGTATCCAGCTGCAAGTCCCTGGGCAAGTTCTATAGTTTAAAAGTTACATTTTAGATAAGCCATATACTCAAAAGTTATTAAATTTTAGGTGAAGGGGAAACCTAAGAATCCCTAAAATCTGCAAATGTATAGAAGTCAAAGTTGATTTGTGATTACCAGGGGTGGGTGGGAGTTGGGAGAAAGGAGTCACTGCTTAGGGAATACTGTTTTTTTTTTTTTTTAAGAGTGGCGGGACTTTTGAAAATGGACTGTGGTGGTGCTTACACAACAGGATGAAGGTTATTAATATTCACAGGATTGTACATGAGACAAGTGTTGGGATAACCAACCTATTTATTTATATAATGTACACATACACGAGGGAATCAGAAAACTTCTCAAAAATAGATTTGGAAGATTATGCATTCTTTTCCTGAAAACAGTTTGAAGCACCATTATATATTCTTACTGTAATTTAAAAAGTTACAAAATCTAGTATTGTCAGAAATGAAGAATAGACTTGTCCATCTCAGTTCATCAGGACTGGCAGGGATGTCCATGTTTGGTGCTAGACGGAGATGCTCACCAGGGAAATCAGAAACAGACTTGAGGTTTTGCACAAGGACACACGGAGGGACACAGACTGAACATCCGTAAGGCCAGTGCCTCACAAAGGGTAGTGTGGTAGTGTTTGAAACAAGGCTGTTTCTTGACTACCTCAAGATTACATCCTACCTGTCTATTTGTTTGTCTTTTCCCTAATGAGTCCTGTCTCAATATCCTAGGTGTTCACAACAGAAATATCACAAGAGGGTGGATTTAAAGATCAGAAATGCTTTGCCTCATATTTCAGAAGCTGAGAGTCTGAACTTGGGTGTGGCTCTAGAGAGAGCTGTGTCTTCATTTCTTTCAATTTCTAGTAGCTTCTGGCAGTCCTTAGTGTTCCTGGGCTTGTAGATGCATGTACTTCCATTGTCATCAGATGCCATCTGTTCTACCACTGTGTGACTTCAATTCTATCCCAGATCTATTCTTCTTATGGATTGAGAGTGATTCGGTGTAGGACACACCCTGCAGGGTATATACTGTAGTACACAGAGTCTATTCCCCTATGATATCATTGATATAATGAAGTAGTGAATAAAGGGGCTAGCAATCTAACACATGCACATATAACATACATATTACATATGTACATATATATTAGATGGGAGACAAGTCAAACCATGTCATCACTGGATACTACTGGGTTGGTTCATAGCAATTCTAGACATAATAGAACAAAACACTGTCTGGTCCTGCATCATCATAATTGTTTCAGTTTTTGAGCTCAACTCAATCCATAAATAACAAAGGATAGTTCGATCCATCACTATTCTTAGCATTTTTAAAATGATCGTTGGTAATATGAAGTATACAATAGCTATTGACCATCCTTTTCAAAATATATGATGTTCCTCTTCAGGCACGAGGCAGATTGAAGCTGGTGAAGGACAGGCAAGATGAGCTCACTGGTGAATCCCAGGACACATCATTCCCAACGACAACAGAGTTACTGATAGGCCATAACATGAGCATTTAGCCTGGATTTGGAATCAGACAGGTTTGGATTCCCGTGCCCTCTTTCACACTCATTGACTGCAAATCAAGTGATGTGAGCTCAGAATGGACATGGAAATGATATGCAGCCTTGTGAAGACAGTATGTACTCCACTGAGCTCAGTGACTGCCATAGACCAGGAGCTTAATGAACAAGCACTGTTGTCACAAAGACGTCTCATACAACGCCTTCCAAGTTTGTAAATATTTTGCATTATAAGACATCGAACCAGATGAAATTGTCCACGTTTGTCCTTTTTTTTTGTATCTACAAGAATTGCAATTTGGTATTATCCACCCTTATTTATGCTTGCCTGCTCTAAAGTATCGACTTAGGCATTAGGGAGAAAGCTCCAAGAAGTATGAAGATAGGCAGAGGGAGTTGGGGTTATTAAAGGAGATCTTTATAGAGATTGTCTTAAATCCTCCACTTTCTGTGTATCTTGTGTAATAAAAAGAAGACTTGAGACACTTAGGAGAAGGTGTGAGTACAGGTGGGGCATGATTACCAACCCTGTGGGGACACTGGGAGTTCCAGGGCCTGTTGCCAAGTGTCCCAGGCTCTTCTCCAACACTGGGCTGCCTCCATGGTGAAAGATAGCAGCCTGCATTTGCAGTGTGATAGGAATGGTGCTTTTCAAGGAGGTTTCCAGCTAATAGATGATGGACATTTATTCTCTCACTCCGACTCACTATAGGGTTTTGAAGCCGAGTGCTCAATTCCCTGTATCAATGGTGTTCTATAGGGCAGGGATACAAACTGGAAGCCCATGAGTCACGAGGTAGTTTTTTGTGTCCATGATGCTCTTAAATAAAATGAAAAAAAGATATTGTGAAGAAAATAGCACTCAGGTGGGATTGAGGCAATGCCACACACACAATTCCCTCATTAACCCTTTAACTACTTAAGCCACGTAAAACCACAAAATCAAAGTTGCTCATTTTAATTGAGTTTGACACCCCTGCTATAGGGCTTCTTGATTATCTACCTGTGTTAGGCCGGGTTAAGTAGAAAAACAAATCCAGCTATTTTTGTGTAAGAAATAGCATTATATCAAGAAATGCTATTTATCAGGAAAACATCCCAGTCCAATCAAACTCCGGTCCATAAGTCTGATAGTAGTCCCTAACTCCCTCTTAAGACTCACATAGCCACATGCAATGCAGAATGCAGGAAAATCACAGACCAGGCAGGAAAAGTCCTGTGGATCCAATGGTGGTGGAAGCATCTCTAGGGTTCACACAGTTCTCAGCGTGGATCATTGGCCTGAAGGTATAGGCAGAGATGGTGGTGGGGGCGGCTCCCAGGACCCTTTTTATGAGAAGGTCATGCTAACAAGGAGGCACCATCAGGTTCTGACCTGATTGACAGTCTAGATTCCACTCCTACACTGATGTATCTTCACATTCACATGAAATTATGTAGCTACCACATGCTTCATTGCTTAAGTCTAACTCCTTGCATCAGGCTTGGAGGAAATCTCATTAACAGCCTGCGGTATACAGGTGAGGATGTCTTGCTTGCTGAAAGCAAGAGGAATGAATGTATTTACAGGTGAAGATCAAAGATGTCAGTCTTTGACATGGATTATACTTTGACAGAATTTTTGACAACTGGACCAGTAAGCAACATAATGATAAACAGAAAAGAGTGTACAAGGATTTAACTTTCCCTGGATCTGAAACTAACCTCCATTGAAGTTTCAGTCAAGAAATCAACTGACCCATTGCCCTCAGCAAATCTTCTGTCAAAGTCTTCTTTAAGGGGCTCAAGGTGCGTCTGACTCAAGCTGGATGTCTTAATTTCTCCCGAATGCATATGAAAGCTTGGCCTTGAATGAGAAAGACTAAAGCAGAATCAAAGTACTTGAATTATGGTAAAAAGTATGGAATGTTCCATGGACAGTCAGCAAGATGAACGAATCTGCCTTGGAAGAAGTACAGTTAAAATGCTCTTGAAAAATCAGGGTGGTAAGATTTCTTTTTTTTAAATATAGATTTTATTGAGGGCTCTTAAGCTCTTATATCATTCAATACATCATTCGTATTAAGCACAACTGTACACATGTTGCCACATTCATTTCCAAACATTTTCTACTTAAGCCCCAGGCATAAGCTCCTCTTTTCCCCTTTCCTCTTGTTTTTTTAAATTCCAGCTCCCCATATTTACCCTCCCCCTCCTTCTCCTCCCCCATGAACCCCTAATACTTTACAAATTGGTATTATCTCTTCATATCGTACACTGTCCAATGTGTCATCTCAAACCCCCTCCCCATTGTCTGCACCCCAGAGAGGAGGTCACATGTAGATCCCTGAAATTAGTTCCCCCTTTCTACTCCACCATCCCTCCACCCTCCCAGTATTACTAGTTCCAAGGGATCATCTACCCTAAATTCCCCATGTTTCAGACTCCAGTGTACACCCCCTGGTCTACCTGAATCTGTCTGGCAGAATCATGAGAGTTGGTGGGAGGAAGCATTTGAGAACCAGAGGAAAGTTGCATCTCAAGCACTTTGGACATGTTCTCAGAAGGGACCTGAATGACATAATGGCTGCAACGATGGGTTCGAACTTAAGGACAGCTGTGAGGAAGACACAGGACTGAACAGCCTTTGGTTCAGTGGTTTACTGGGTCATTATGGATCAGAACCAGACTATGGGTGCCTCAGGATGGCATCAGCACTTACCTGAAGGTGTTCTGGTATAATGATAGCTCTCAAAGCAGAACTTTGGCTATAGAGTTGAGTGGACCGCACATGTGGCCCCTCAGGACTATGCTCCCCAGGGTACTCTTGGCCAGAGTCTTCTTGGAGGCAGATCAGCAGGCCTTTCTTCAACTGTGTCCCAATTTTTTTTGGGGGGGGGTTGCTGTCATTGCTAGATGCGCTGAGCTTGGTTCTAAAGCACAGTGACCCCATGTGGTCCTGCCCCATCCTCAAACTTGCTCTTACACATGAGCCCATTGCTGGTTAGTGGTCCAGTGTCAACCATCTGGTTCCCAGTAGCCTAAAACTCAGCTAATGTATATGAACACCTAGAGAAGAAATATCATTTTCTCCCATTATGTGCTTCAAATATGACAAACTGGTGTGGGCATGTGTAGGAGCGCGCGCGTGTGTGTGTTGAAAGCACATGTCTGAGTCAGTGCACTTAGACCCCTGTTTTCAGAAGGGATCTTCAACCAGTAAGATATTCTTTCCTGCAAAGGTCCCATAAATCAATAATGGTTCTCAGGATGAGGCAGATGAGCTGTTCCTCTACTGTGTTCTCTAAATCAGAATCAATTCCAGGCCAACAGACACCGCTTGAAGCTTTGAAGATAGGTGACTTTTATAACTTGGCAAAAGGCCTTGGGAGAAATGAAGGGTTCCACTGCTACATGCTACACATGAAAATGACTTCCAGTTCTCAGTCCCCGGCATTTATGAGCAACCCAGCCAAAGTTAGCATCCCCTCAGGCGAGCTTGCCTTGCCCTTCGGAAGGTGTGTTGTAACTAAGGTGAGGTCGCCTTGCAGAGGGCTTGCATCCTGTGCTGCTTGCCTATCCAATACACTCACAGGAGTGCTGGGTTGGTGGCCCTTCCCACGGTGAGTCACAGACCCATCCCCTGCCCTGTGGGGCTTTATTATCCTTTCTTTGGAGTCTGTTCCATGTGAATAGTTAATGCACTTTACCAGGAATCAAAAGGTTGCCATTTGAACCCACTCAGAGGTGCCTCCAAAGAAAACCCTGGTGGTCTCCGGCTGCAAGACTTGGTCACTGAGAACTTTGTGGAGCTCAAGTGTATTTATGGTGCTGTGCAATGGCCAGGAGTTGGAGTTCCTGTGGTGGCCTTAGCTGGGAGCCTTGGTCCATGACCTCCATGTTCACCAAAATGGAAGGACAAAGAAGACACATGGATCTACTAATTCAGCTCAGACAATGCACATGCTTCTTCTGTTTATGATCCATCAGCGCCATGGTCTCCATGAACCATCAGTGTCTCAGCCTCCCTACCCCGACTCCTCCAAGGAAAGGAAGAGGGGCTGGAATGTGCAGTTCCTGCCTGGGAATTCTCTTCTCAGCAACAATGCTGCACTGGGGGAGGGGGCAGCAGCTTTGGCCATTTCTTCTACAGTAGGCCATAAGCCTGGTCCCTCCTTAACAAGAATCTGGAGACCCTAATGACATAGGCTTGGATTTGCTCCCTGAAGGATTCTGACGAGCGTGCGTCCTTCTAAAGACACTTCTTCCTGCCGAATCTGCCTTTACATCCTTGAATCAGCTAGTTGTATGACCGCAGCACTTCATGGCCATACAAAGACGGCTCTGTGTTGCGGGATTTCTGATCAAATGGCAGAAGAAGACCTGCTTAGTGGGAAGGGAGGCCTCGGTTATAAGCCCCAAGCATTTTCCTGACTGGTCACTGCGTTCTGTTCTGGTTGTGGCCTGAGTCTTCATTCTCTGCTCCCAGAATCCCATCATCTTCTTTCCCTGGGTTCCGCCTCCTCCCCATCCATCAGGAGGAAGTGGGGGTGTCACTGGAAGCTCTGAGCCTGGCAGAGTCCTGGAGATTTCAGACACTGAAGACCCAGGAAGGAGAGGAAATCAGAGACAGGTCGATATATTCCATTTAGTGGATCACAGAATGGATGTAGGGGCACGGTGGCCTTTCTGTGGGCAGATATTAGGTGAGAAAAATGCAGGGAGCCGGGCGGAGAACAGGGGTGGTGGCAATCAATGTGTCCTTTGTGCCACCTGACATGCTAGGGGCTTGTTATCAGCGACTGCTGGCAGCTTTATCTAAATGTATCTCCCCAGCTGCCAGACGCTGCTGATGGGCTCTGGGGCTGATGGTCTGGGAAGATAGGCATCTGCCTGCTCGAGACCATCACTGTCACTCCACAGCGCTGGCTCCTCCTCGCTCAATAGCCCCCCTGAGTGGACGGCAGTTGGGGAGTGCACAGGACCTTTTCCTTGTGCATTCCTCCTGCCTGCTGTGGGCCTGACAGCAGAGGGAGGCCCTCCCAGCAGCCCACTCACTCTCTCAGGATGTGCCAGGGCTATGGGGACCCCCGAGGGACAGCAGCCATCAGATCCCTCGGGGTTCCTGTGCTCTCCTCGCCCCCTGCAGACCCAGTGACTCTGGGAAACAGGAAGGACACAATCTTCAATTCGCTTTTCCCTGACTCAGTCCAAACCCTCTCAGGTGTGGACATCTGCAAGTCAACAAACCCCAAACCAAACCCACTGACATCAGGGGGCAATACCCGCTCGGTGACCCTACACAAGGCCATATACGACTGCTCCTGTGGTTTCCCCACACTGAACCCTACATACAATTCACAGCAGGGTAATAGTTAATCTACAACTCCCCCTGCCCACACCCACGCACCCCCCCCCCAAAAAAAAAGGAAAGACTATAGGGTAGGACATCTCTCCATTCTCCGGGAGTGAGGATGAATTGCTAACCACAAGGCAGCCCTATAACTGTTCACGGGGGCCTCGGAAAGAGCTGAGCGGGCACAGGGTGGGCGAGGCTGGAAGTTTGGGCCCGTGTTCGAGTTCTGCACTGCAGGCGCGCCATGTCTCATCATGTCCCTTCCAATACGTAATGCATGTTTCCTAGGTGACCAAGCTGTCACCGTAGAAAAGAACACAGTAGAACCAAGGCAGACACCCTGCAGCACCTATCTCAGCCAGCAGCCAAGTCTCTCCCCAGTCTGCAGCAGCCTCTCTGCCCTGAATCTCCAGGTTTCTGCCTTGGTGCACCAGGAAAGCCTGTCTGTGGCTTTGTCCCAGAGTCCCAGGTCAGATCAGGAGAAGGTGCCTCACAGTCTCCGAGCTCATGCTGCTTCTCAGAGTCTTTGGACTGCTGGTCTCAAGAGTCTCCGCCCCGTCAGGCAGAGACCTTGGATGTGCTCTTCCAAGTCCTGCAATTTCTCTCTGTCAGGAATTTTCTTGTTTTTCTTTTAAAGAAGTAATGAGTCTGTTAACATGGGCGTGAGTCGTGAAATTAGCCAACTTTTGCCTATTGTGCATTTTCTGGATTGCATAGTCTGTGAAAAACATTTGACAATGAGGGAGAGAGAGAGAGAGAGAGAGAGAGAGAGAGAGAGAGAGAGAGAGAGAGAGAGAGAAGCATTTTGAAAGTCCAAGGAGAGAAAAGAGAGGTATTCATCATCTCCGTTTAGCGACAAAGGATTGTGTGCCAAAGATAATGAATTAGCTTCATGAGCCCCGTGCCGAGGTGAGTGCCTCTCATTAGAGGCTGTCTCAGCTCCGTGTGGGATGGGTCCCTTGCTGCAGTTTTCTGGTGCTTAAGGAGACTAATAGAAGACAAAAATCAGCAGGGTAATTATCAGAAAGGAAGAAAAACCCCAGCAACCCCCAAAACAGAAGCTTACCCTGGCACTTTATAAGACTGATGTTTCTTTTCTTTCTGGAGAAACGTAGGAAACAAAGATTTGGGGTATGAGCCATTAATGAAGTGAGAAAGTAACACCCTCGGGACTGGTCCCTCCACGCTGCTCCAAAGGACCCAAAATGCTCGCTGTCATTGAGCTGATGCCAACACATAGCAGCCCTGTAGGACAAGGCAGAACTGCCCCTGTGGGTTTCTGAGACTGTCTTTATGGGAGTAGAAAGCCTTGCCTTTGTCCCTCGGAGCAGCTGGTGGTTTTGAACTGTTGACTTTAGAGTTAGCAGACCAACAGGTAACCGCAGTCCTGAAAACAGCAAGGCAACCCCGAAGCCAAGCCAACAATGCCTCTGGGGTTTTTCAGCAGACGGGGCTGCTATTGAGGGAGGTGCTGCAGTCTGCATCGCTGGTAAATCACTGTGTACTTACCACAGCGACAGGCCAAGGGTCCTTGGGCCCAGTGATGCCTGGGTTTTGAAGACCAAGGAAGATCAAGGACATTCCTTTTTGGTTTTCTGGGATGACTTACAGTTGGCAGTCACTCAGAAGTCCAACTGTGATCATCTGAGTGCCTTTTTCACAGAGAGAAAAAGAGCTTGTACTCTGTGGTCATGAATTCGGGATGATCTCAAAGCAAGCCCTGCCCCCAAACTGTGGCTCCTTCCTACTGAACCCCACAAATGCACCCCACCAAGCTTCCACATCACACCTGGGTGTCCAGCTTGGGGAGAGGAATTTGCAACATCAGCAGTTCAGACACCCCCCTTGGGGAGAAGCTCTGTGTCCCTGAGGTGGATGTTGGCATTCACTGCATCTTTGATGAACACAGCAGGGTCCAGGAGACATCAGCTCCTGAGTGGGTCACTTTGTGATCTCTGTATCCCTGCATCATCTCCCTTCATCATGCACACTGCCATTTGTCCCAAACCCTTTCTTGCTGCTGTGAAATAACTCATCAGGACATTCTTAATGGGCTGATAATGAGCTGGGGGAGAGGGTCTGGTGATGCAGGCAGAAGTGCCAGCTTGGGCACAGTGGAACTGCCTGGGGCATCTTAGAGGGCCACAGGGGAGCTTTTTGTCAACACAATGGGCAGTAAAACTTCCAATGGCCCACATGTCAAAATATTAACCTGCCAGTGTTTGCTTGATGGTAGTTTCATAAGCATAAAAGGCCCGCGTATCATTCAGCATACTGCAGAATTTGTCTCAGATATGGGGAGTGCCCTGTGTTATGGAAAGACTAATGTCGCCTGCACATAGTGGAGAAAATGACAAAATAGCCCAGCCTCTCCCTTCTGCTGAAATAGATATTTACAGCAGCCGCCTGCTCTGGCCCCTCTTCACTGTGCCTTCCCTACCTTTAAAGGAAGACACTATCTATGGAGATATATAAAGATATATGCACAAAAAATATTAAATGCCCAGAAAAAATCTAGCTGGTTCAGGAAAATCACTTACTGGATTTTACAAGTGATAGAAAAAGCAAGGGCATGAATCTGAGCATAGGAGGAGATGGATTGCAGGGGGATGCACTTAGGATTATTAAAAAAACCACACAGACATTAAAAGCTTACTAATGAGAAGAATCAGAGAAATACCATGGCAGGGAGGAGGGAAAAATAAATAAACAAAAGGCGAGGTTATGATATGTGCTGAAAAGTTACTCTTCTTAATGGAATTGCAAATCATCCCAACCATGAACAAGAATGTTTTCCTCTAAGAAATGATTTCATCCCAAGGTCAAATTGGAAATATTTCCCCCCAAATTGGCAGGCTTTTCTTTCTTTGATTTCAGGGGTGCTGCCTCATCTAGGGAACCTTGGTGGCATCGTGCTTATGCACTGGGTGCCTGATAACAAGGTCATTATTAGAAATGCCTCCTCCCCCCTCCCAGCAATCTATGGAAGGACAATGAGACTTTGCATGCCTGTAAAAGTTTTAATCCAGGGAACCCTCCAGTGGAAGTTTCATCCCATCCTAAAGCATCATTTTGAATTAAAATTGACTCAATGGGAGTGACTTTTGGCTTGATCCACTCTGGGCTGGGATCAGGGGTACAAGAATTGCTTTAGCTGAATGGATGAACCACAAGGACACAAACTGTCATCAGGTCTTAGCCCTAGGTCTGAGGGAAGATCTCCAGACTGGGTGGGGGGGGAGGGGAGGGAGGAGAATGAGCCCCAAGGGTGAATGATGATTGACAGGGGACAGAAAGCCCAGTACATGATAAAGACAAAAATAGTTACTTACCATGCTTCATCCCCTAATAGTGCCCTGGCCGCCTGTCAAGGAAGATAATGCACATTTGAGGTGTGTTGCCAAGAAAAAGGCATTATACCAATGTTGTGTGTTAGGGGGGTTGGAGGGAGGTGGTTAGAATTAAGAGGCAATTACTTATTCTGGCTTCCAGTGGCATCAATCAGACTTTGTTTCACCCCTTTCTCCCACCTTTGGCAGCTCTGGCCCAAATCACATTTCTTCTTGCTCAGAAGACTGGAAGCAACCAAATGCACTGCTAAACAGACCCCAATCCCAAAGTCTTTGCCTTTGAGGGCCTGAGGAAGCATGCCTCCTGCCCCAGGAGTCTTGACAAATCGCTTATGATTGGGTACCATTTCCTGCCACCCTCTCTCTGCCTGCCATTCAGCTGTCCTGTGGAGACTAGCTTTGTTGCTACAATATTGGACATTAAGTCACCCGTATTTCAGACACCAGAAGCACTCCTTATGGGAAACAAGTTTCAGTGGGACTTCCAGACTAATGCAAACTCTGGGGAAAACCCTGGTTTCCTACTTCTGCAAATTAGTTGATGAAATCCCTGTGGATCACAACAGGCCAGGTTTGCTATGGAACTGGAAGATGAGTCTTCTTGGTTTGAAAGTTCTCAAAATTCCGTGCACCCAAAATAGGCTCAGGTACCAAAGACTGGGAAGATGATGCAGGACCCAGGGATTGTTTTCTCTGTTGTACACAAGGCCACCTTGAGTCATAACTGACCCAAAGGCAGCTAACCACGCCATCATCATTGGCTGAGTCAGTGGTCTGGATCTTGGTGGTGTCTGCTGTAGTAGATTTAGTTGTGGGACTCCTCTGTTCAGTGCTTCTCAAACTTTAACCTGTGAACAAATCACTGACAGAAGCGATGGGATATAGCAAGGTCACAGTAGGTCAGATGTCTGTACTATGTCACAGAGTTAGAAGATGCTACTGCTGGTTCCCCATGGACGCTACTCCACATGGAACCTGCCACTTCCGGTGAGTTTACTGGTTTCATTCCACAAGAGCAGCCTCCCAGTCTATTTCCTCCCTGATGCATGCTAAAGTTTAAGATCTAGCCAGTAGGAAGGTGGGGTGTCTGGCTAAAGGGCTACACTCCTTAGTCATAAATCAGCTAGTCGACGACCCTGCCAATTGTGTGACATGAGACAGGCAGCTCTTATTTATTGTTCCAATCAGCTTTTAGGTTTGAAATGGTGAGCAGTCTTTCCTTTACATGATGCTGGCCTTGGGAGTTCAAATCAAGGGGGCTCCCACATACAACAGAGCAAACGCTGCCTGGTTCTGCCTCATGCCTCCATCACTGATCTGCTGGTGTCTGTCGTAAAGGCTGTTGTGGATCATCCTCTACGTGAGGTTCTTGTCTCTGAGTCCCCCACTGGACAGGCTTCTGCTCTGTTATCACTGACTGTCCATTAGCGTAGATCAACAGGCCTTCACCATCTAGAGCAGCAGTTCTCAACCTTCAGGTCACCTAAGACCATCAGAAAACACATACTTCTGATGGCTTTAGGAACTGAGACGCCACTCCTCCATTCATCTCCAAGCAGGTCTGCCCACATGCAGATACGCTCACATATGAGTACCCAGCGTAAAGACTGTTACCCATGCTACACCATGCTTCAAGACAAAATTTCATGCCTTCGTCATTAGAAATAAATATTTCACACTATATAATGACATATTGTTTTGTGATGAATCACTATACTTCAATTATGTCCAATTTGTAACAATGAAATGCATCTTGCATATCAGATATTTAATGACGATTCAATAGTATAGCAAAATTATAGTTATGAAGTAGCAACATAAATAATTTTATGGCTGAGGTCACACCACTGCCCTAGAAATTCCAATGACACAAGCCCACCGTGATAGACCCTGCTGGGGGTCACCAGTGGCACAACTCCAGAACCGGACCCCAACACACTAACAGTCGAGTGCTGGGAAAACATGATAAAGCTCCTTGAAATAGAACATAACTCAGCTTCTAATATTAGCATGAAGTACCCTCTGGAGTCTCTATGCAGCCTGCACAAGTGTGAGTTACTAGCCGGGTCGAGGACTGACCAGGAGGGATGCTATTCTTGTTACGTGAGCGGTCACTGGTCTGCAAGTGGGGTTTCTCTTGGATAGAGGGGCCCTCCCAAGGGGCTATTCAGATGGTTACTTTGATGGGCATCCGACCATGGGAGAGGCGATGCAGAGTGCACATTGTTCATGGGGCAGAATTTCTCCTTAGAACATGGTTTGGCACAGGAGTAATGCGACACTCTCCTCCCACTCATCCACATGCCACACGTCTTTGGGGTTATTGCTTTCATGTGTCTCCAGCAGCCAGTGTAGTCTAATTTTAGGGCAAAGGGTAGCCTTGGAAACTCCAAACACATTGGGCTACTTTCTGGCTGGCTCCAGGGAAATGTTCAAGGACACTGGATGAGGAGATGTCGAAGATCATTTTTCTGGGGCCTGCCCTGGACATCAATCCTGGCCCATCCTATAGCCCAGAGTGGCAGGAGCTATACTCTCCCCTGAAGAACACAGGGAAGATACCTTCGGAGACGAAATAGTCAAACTGCTGTCAAACTTCTCCAAGTGTTTTAGAAGGATTGGAGCAGTAGGTTATCTGCCAGCCACTCGATGGGAGAAACGTGAAGCAGACTGCTCCTCTCATAAAGATTTACAGGAGCCTTGAGGATGTGTGTGTGTGTGTGTGTGTGTGTTTGCATGCGTGTGTGCACTTTCATCATTGTGCCAACAGCCAAGAAAACCCCAGGGAGCTCTTCTGCTTCCTAACACATGGAATGAAAGCGGTGGAAGGGGCTTCTTTTAATATTTTAAGGATGGGAGTGCCACGTCTTTCTCTGAAGGCACCACCAAGTGTGGATTGATAGAGCAAACCTTTTGTGTCACCTGAGGATCTGGTGTCAACACACCAGTGATTCTGAGAGACATTGGCGGCGTGAGCAGTGAAGTGAGCAGGTAATTGTGGTACACGAGGCACATGCCAGGGTAGATGCTGAGGACGCACAACAGAAACCACCTCACGCCTGGGGACAGCTTGGCTGGGCCCAGGAAGGCACCGCTGAACCAAGTTTGTGGCTTCAACATCACCAGCTGTCCCCCATTCTCAGTGGGGCTGTTCACTGTGTGCCCAGGAGGATGGAGGCAGAGAAGCCCACCTGGCAGAATTAATGCAATGAAATGACGGTTGCTTTTGTTCTCCCATAGAAAGCCAAACTGTGGTGCTGGGATTTGATCAACAATCAGGAGTTCCAGTCCATAAAGGAATGACCCTGACAGATCCCAGAGCTGTTCCATGATGGAGTCACTTTCTGAAACACACCCCCATCAGGGCTACAGAACCGTCCAAGACTCTGTTATGTTGCAAATGAGTCCCAATATGACAATTTTTCTTTTCCTGCTTTGTTTTGTGACATCCGATCTCAAATCCCCTTGTCTTGCTAAAGACTGATAACTTTTCACTAGAGTGTGTGGAGCAATCTGACTCAAGACTAGAGCTTGTTAGCAGCCCAACCATGCCTTAGGTCTTAAGACTACGGTGGCCTACTTACTTATTGAGAAAATAGTCTCTTTTATTTCTAAAACATGTTTAAATTTTAATAAATCATTTTATTGGGGGCTCTTACAACTCTTATAACAATCCATACATCAATTGTATCAAGCACATTTGTACATTTGTTGCCTTCATCATTTGCAAAACATTTTCTTCCTATTTGAGCCTTTGGTATCAGCTCCTCTTTTGACCCCCTCTTCCCCCCACCCTCCCAACCATATGAACACTTGATAATTTATAAATTATTTTAATTTTCATATTTTATACAATCTTCTGTCTCCATCTATCCTTGTTTCTGTTGCTTGTCCCCCGGTGGAGGGTGGGTGGGGTTGTACATTGATCATTATGATCAATTTCCCCTTCTCCTCTGACCTTCCCCCTACTGTCATTATTGGTCTTGAGGGTTTTATCTGCTCTGGATTCTGCATGTTGACAGCACTTATCTGCGCTGTATCTGTACCAGTGAACAGCCATATTTGTAAGATAGAACTGGAGTCATGATAGTGCGGCGGTAGGGGGTGGGTGGAGCATTAAAGAACTAGAGGAATGTTGTGTGTTTCATCAGTGCTATACTACATTCTGGCTGACTTGTCCCTTCCTTGTGACCTTTCTGTGAGAGGCCAATTGTCTATAGATGGGTTTTGGTTCTCCATTCCAAGCCTCCCGTTCATTCACATTGAAATGGTTGCTTGTTTTGGGTCTTCTGAAACCTGATACTTGATCCCATTGACACTTTGTGATCACACTGGTTGGTGTGCTTCCTTCATGTGGGCTTTGTTGCTTCCCTGCTAGATGGCAAACTCCTTCTTATCATTATATTTTTACAGAGTTATACTTCATGTAGGGAGCTCTGGTGATATAGCGGTTTACACAATGTGCTGCTACCACAAGGTCAGCATTTTGAAACCACCAGTGGTGCCTCTAGAGAAAGATGAAGCATTGTACTCTTGTAAAGCATTATGGACTTGGAAACTCACAGGGACAGTTCCACTCTACCCCTCTGGATTAGCATCAGCTCGAGGCAGTGTGTTTGGTTCTTTGGTATACTTAACACAGCACACAATCTAATCACCCATATGTTGTGAAGACAAAGAATAAAATATATGCATACACATATATAAATGTGTAAATCACATATACCCAGTCAAGAGCAGAGATGTCAATTTGAGGTCTGCAATGTCCTTGACCCCAAACATGGTATGTTCAGTCCCCTCCTTGACATGTGAAATCTCTATGATGAATAAGTCTGAAAGTACTGAATGCCTTTGAATTATGTCATTGGCAAAGAATATCAATATTATGCTTCTTAGGAGAAAGGATGGAAAAGGTATCATCTCTTGTACTTTAAGCATGTGGTAAGAGAAGACTAGTCCTTGGGAAAGGACATTATGCTAATAAAGTAGAAGGTCCGTTATAAAGAAGTAGACCCTGGACAAGCTGGGCTGACATATTGACTGCAACCACAAGCTTAAAGGAGACCCCACTGGTGAGGATAGAGGAGGACCAGGCAGTGTTCCTTCTGTTGTACATGGGTCTGCATAGCTCAGGACTGAGGCCCCTGACAACATCAGCAGCAGCAGCAGCAGCTGGTTGTAGAAAGGTCCCTCCTACAGGATGTATTTCTACTACCTGTCTATCACTGGTAGCATGTTGTCTTGCATGCCGTTAGGAGTGTGGTATTTCAAATAATAAGTTACAGCAGATTTTCTAGCCAATGAATAGGAGAGATTAGTACACTAGACCTGTAGATCACCTTCCAAAATTAGCCAATAAAAACCACCAATGGATGCCCCAAAGAATCCCAGTGGTCATGGCAGCGATGCACAGCCAGGCAGTCTCTGGTTCTGTTGTACTAAGGTCTCCCTGAGGCAGAGCTGACCCAAAGGCAGTTGGGCTACATAGTATTTGCTTCCCGGGTTTTGGAGCCGGGGTGTAGTGAGTTACAACTTGGGCTGCTAATCATAACGTCAGCCTTTTGAAACCACTAGACTCTCGGAGGGAGAGAGAAGGGTCTTTGTGCTCACGCCAGGGAAACTCAAAGGGACAATTCGACCCTGTCCTGTAGGGTCCCTGTGAATCAGAATTGACTTGGTGGACTGAGCTAGCAGACTAACCAATGACAACTTCATGTGCCCACATTGTTCATTCATTGTCGACTCTTCCTGTGTGGGTGGTTCCAGCTACACCAGCAAGAAGAATGTCTGTCCCTTCAGAGATGAGAGACAGGTTGATGCAAGAAGAGCAGGAGGCCATTGCCAACGTGTATTGTCTGCTTACGTCCAAAGCTAGCTACATTCACAGGAGCGCTTCATGAAGACTTTTGTACACATTACTATAAAGACCCTTCTCTCCTAGGAAATCAATAGATGCAAGGTTTTTCTTTCCTTTTCTTTCCCCATTATTGTGACATGGATGTTTATCTGAAAGTAATAATGGCAAGCAATCTCTAACACTCTATGTTAAAGTTTAAGAAAAACAAATTTATAATACTAAGATATGGCTTAGAGTAGATTTTGGAGGTCAATTCTTTTTCTTTGGTGAATAAAAAAATTCTATATTCAAATAAAATCTACATGGCATCCCATACTTAAAGTAGATTAAAGTGGCACCGTCTTGGACTGAATTATGCTCATTGTGCATGGCCTCCATGCCTGAGTCTCTGATCCAGCATGCGTTGTTTTTCTTATGCTAATGAAGCGGATTACTGTTGGGTGTGTCACTAGTCAGATATAAAAGAGGTGAACTCCACGTGTGAGCAGAAATCGGGAGAAAGATACAAAGTCCCATGATGATCACCTAAGAGCAAAAGCTCAGAGAGACACAGGCCTTTTCCCTGAGTGGATGGAAAGAGACAGCATTTCCTACACAGATGGCACCCTAAATTGGGACTTCTAACCTCTTAAACTTTGAGAAAACAAATGTGTTTCAGCCACCTTCTTTCTGTTGTAGCACCACTAGCTAGCTTAGGAATCTAGGTGGTGGTGTTGTAGGTAACATGTAGGGCTGCTAACCACAAGGCCAGCAGTTTGAAACCATCAGCAACTGCAAGCAGAACAATGAAGCTCTCTATTCCAGTAAAGATGTTTGGAGACTGAGCCCTGGTAGTGTAAGTGGATGACTGTGGGCGTGGCGGTTCCAATCCAGTGGCGGCTCTCAGGAGCAGCGCAGGGTAGCTCCCATGACCACCAGAGGGCAGTGATGCCAAAAAAGAAAGCTGTTTGGTCTTGGATCAGTTCTGCCCTGTCATTGAGGGCTGGTATGAATCAGAATTAACTGGATGCCAATGAGTTTGGTTTGGGAATCACATAGTAAGGCAGACACTTACTACGTACTATTTTATTGTGTGTCTGTTATTATTACATAGGCTATTGTTTTTAAGTAATGTGTTCCACATAAGTGTTTTGTAAGTTATATTTTATAACATCGATTTTGCATAAATGAACTAGTGATAATCATACGTTAGATGATATTATCTCTTGTGCTACATTTGACTTATAATCTATTAGATTTAATAGATACAGTCATGTTGATTTAATTGTCAGAAAGGCTGAAATGCCACATCAAATGTTTTCAGAATCACGAACAGCAAGGTTGGGAAGACTGGGGCTTGCCTACACTGTGCGGATCTTGGTGCCAATTAGAGGGAGCAGACCTCAACCCAGACGTGCCTTCTGCCTTGTATATCAGGGCTGACCCAAGAGGAATGCAGAGTCACCAGCCAGTGTTAGGAGATGGTGGGAGCTGATTGCATGCCTTCTACAGTCTTGGTGCCCAGGCCAGAGCCTCTGGAAGCCTAGTAAATGCCCTACCCTCACCCAAGCCTTTGAGGAATGACTACATAAGTGAGAGAGCAATGGTTGATGGCATCTGCCAGTGAGGGATATTCCCTGGAACTCAGGGTTGGGCTCTTCTTTCAGGGAAGAAAAGGGGAAAGAGACTGGCAGGAAGGAGTGGAAGAGAGAAGAAGGGAACAGACAGAAAGGTGGGTTTTGGAGAGAAGAAGAAGGAGGGAAAACAGAAAGTTTAGAAAGGAAGAACAAGAACTCGCAGACAATACTTATGGTTAAGGGGGTTGACTGGGTCTCTTATAAATCAATAGGTGGCCTCAAGAACAAGAAAGGGAGGGGGGAGGGAGGGGAGGAGGGGAGGCCAAGGCACAATTACACTGTCATGGGGACACACACAGCAGCCCAACCCGGAGCTAACTGTCATGGGCTCACACCTGCATCACTCATCATGTTCACCACCAAATTAATTATCTTCTCCTTGACACCTGCTATTGTACGCCCCCCGGGCTGTGCTGAACCTCGCTCTACCAGGCCTCCCTGACAGGCAAGAAGGACTGAGAATGCACAATGTGGGGAAGTCATTAGCCCAGGCAGGAAAAAGGCAGACCAGTGAGATGGAGACTCTGCCATGCAGTTTCCATCCACCGAGGCATCTCTCCTCTCCTCTGCCCCCCTCCCCCTTACTTTGTCCTTCTTGTGGGAACTTGGAGTAAAGGAAAGGGCCACCTGAGATGCCAGGTAGGCACCTGTAGGGTGGTCTCTCTGCAGCCTTCAGCTCATGGCTCAGGTGCAGGGAGGACTGAGGCCCAGAGCCAGAACACAGGTGTCCATGTTGACTCCTGTCTAGGTGTGAGTGGGGCACAGAGTCAGAACACAGGTATGCACAGTCTCCTGTCCAGGTGCAAGGCCATCTTGGGAGAGCTCAGGTCCAGAACCAGTGTACAAAGTACACTGCTTTGTGACTGGGGCACACAGCATGAGTACTACTCCATTTCTCACCAAGGCCTGTCTCAGCCATAAGCCTCATAATGATACTGCAGGAGTCAATGCTGACCTCCTATTGGCGGCATACATTCATGCCTGGGGACTCGGCTCCAAGGCGCCCAGAGGTGGCTGGTTCAGGTCCAGTGGCTACCTCATGGGAGTAAGCTGAAGCTGTCTGCCTCTCTAAAGATTTCTACTCCCAGAAACCCTTTTCAGGAGGGGTGGGGCGGAGAGCAGGAGATGGAAAGCTCTCCATGGCAGTGGGTTTGGTCTTGGTTTGGGGGGACATTCTCAGGGAGGGAACTTAGAAAACAGCTGATGGGAGACAGAACCAAGGCCCAGGGTCTTGGGTGGCTGCAGTCAGTTTTGACCCATGGTGAATCCAGGTCCGAGAGGAGGAAACAGAATTGGGCCCTGCACTGTCTTGGCCACCCTTGGTCTATGGGCACCATTGGTTTTAGCTCTTGTGTCTTGTGTGCTTTTCCACTGATGGGCTCATCTTCTGACTCCTTATCAGACCACATTCTGTTGGGAACCAGAGGGCTTTCACTGCTGATGCTCAGCGGAAACGCAGATGGCCTCTCATCCTAATCTGTCTTAGTCTTGGAGGTCCACTGAAACCCATCCTTCTGGGTTAATCCTGCCAGCGTAGCTTCTGGCATCACAGCTACAGTCAAGGCACAATGAAATGGACATACCTGAACCTCTCTGGCTTCCCTACTGCCACGAAGCAAAAGCCGAACAAGCATCCATGCTCTAGCCTTCTTTGCTTTTTCTGTCACCAAACCGTTCCTTTCACCCTGTCTAATTCAGCACAGAACTCACAGACAACACTTACAGTTAAAGGAGTTGACTGGGTGTTTTATAAATCAATAGGTGACTGCAAGTCAGGATGAGCAAGCAGTAAGGTTACCATCATTGGTCTTGGAGTCAAGCAACCAAATCTCTCTCTCCAGTTCTTAGTTCTCAGCCATCTGCTAGCCATGTCTCTCTCCTGTTCTTAATCTCTCAATCATGGGGACCCCTGACCTCTGCCTCCCTGGGCCAGGAAGCCAGGCTCGTAGGTTGCTGTGTCCCGCCGTTCCATAAACGTGGGGCAGATGAGGGTGAGGTTCCTCATCATCTCCAACTGCCCTTCTTGAGTCTCCCTGCCAGAGTGTGTGATGCATCAGGTCTTGGTGCCCTCTGCCACTTCAGACAGAGGCCTAGAACGTGTGCTTCCAATGTCTGGAGGGTTTCTCTCTCTGTTTCAGAGAAAAGCTCATCCTTATAGCCAGGAGAGTGGCAACAAAAACAGATCAAGTCCATCTCTTAGTGTTACACAGGCCTGTTTTTTTTTTTTTTTTTTAACAGACCCACCCAGTCATTTGGTGGGAGTTGCAGAAACTCGGGTACCAGAGTCGTACTAAGAAGTGTTACTCCATCACAGCGACACTTGTCTATTGGAGCGGGCTTTGGTTTCTCAGGCACACCTAAGACATCCAGGAAGAGCAACATGGCTCGCCTAAGTGACAGGTGTAACCCCAAACCAGGGAATGGAAATCTGAGAAGTTTTCTAACGGGGCAGCAGCCTGTGGGGGGAAGAAGAGTGCGGAGGAGTGAACCTAAAACATGATCCTGCAGAATTGGGACTTCGGCACAGTCACAGCCACGCTGCCCAGTCATGTGTCTGTTTCCACGGCCCCAACACCGCTCAGCTCAGCACTTGACAGTGGGCTGTGTCTCAAGGATGGCCAGAAAGAAGACTGTGGTGGTCATGTGCTTATGCTAATTTCAAGATTGAGATGTAGGGGTTGAGTCTAGCCTGTTAATCTGGAGCTAGCCATTGAGAAGTCAATGAGGCCTCCACGTGCACATGACTTTCTTCTGAGACTTCTGGGAAATCTCACGATATTTTCCTCATGGAGATGAGAAGCTATCTCCCCAGTTGTTGGGAGTTAGACTCAGAGACAACGAACTATGGACAAGACAAGATGGCAGCATCTGAGGAGCTGCAGGAGCAGGAGGAGAAGCCACACAGCCTTACCCTGATGGAACCAGACCTCTGAAGCTGGTGAAGCCATGTGGAGAGCCCTGTCAGCACTGAGTTGCTTCTACCACCACTGGATGCTGTTGATGGATCCTAAGCCCTGGAAACGAGGAGCCCTGGGGAGACCCCTGCCAGTGCCGGCACTCTGCACCCACTGGCCTGTGACTTCGTAAGTCGGAAGGAGACTTTATAGACTGGTATCAGGCATATGGAATAATAACGGACTTACGACTTTGAAGGACTGGGTTGGGATGCTTTCTCAATGTTCCATTTCTTTTGTATATCAACCCTACCCTTATATCCATATGTGTGTCTATGGATCTGTTTCTCTAGTCTGCCGGGACTAACACAAAGACCCAACCTCGTATCAGCAGGTATATTATGAGCAGTCAGGATCTCAACTTAGACAAACATTTGAGGCACACAGGAGCAAAGTGGGGTCTCTGCTGTGGTTGCTGGGAGCCATCGAATGGCTCTGACTGACAGGGGGGCTGGTGCCCAACAGAAGGAAGCTCTGCCCAGTTCTGCACCGTCCTCACTTGCGTTCCTATGTTAAAGCCCATCAGTGCAGGCACAGTGTCACTCCATCAAGCCAGTGGCCTTCTTGATTTTTGCTGCTCCTCCCTTTTTCCAAGTGTGATGCCCTCCTCCAGGGACTGATCTGATCACATGAGAGCAAAGGTCACCATCTTCACACCTAAGGAGCATGCTGGCTGTACTTCTTCCAAGATAGATTTGGAATTTAGAGGGTCAGCATTCCCAGCAGCTTTAAAATAATTGCCCCCCAAAATGAATAATACAAGACAATTTGGCCATTTGGTCGTAAATAGAGCCATTCAATGGCTTAAGAAATCATGCCGACAGGACAGGGAGGCATAAAAGCTCTGAATTATGTATTAATGTGTCATGTGAGAAGAAAAAGCCCCAAAGAAAGAGTGTAAGGAAAATAAGTAAAGCCGCATTAGTGGCGAGCATGTCCCATTTGGTCAGTTATGTCAAACGTAAAACAACACCCACTGCCATTTGGAAGTTAACAACATTTTTAATTTTACAGCTGCCATCCTTCTTATAAACTGCATCAAGGTATGAATTGAGCCCAGGTGGAAGCGCTGATTTTTTATGTCCACATTAAATATGAATGCATTTTTTAAAGAATCTGCAAGGCAGGGTGTGATGCAGTTATTAAATTGGAACTGCCAATGGACGCAGCATGGCTATTTCTTCTGAGAAATAGCCTGTCTACTGAAGCCTTTGCACGGTAGATGTTTGGAGATTTTGGTCTTGGGTTTTGCTCTACAAAGTCCAGTGGCAAATATCCTTTAGTCTTGGGCCTTAACTTTACAATCTGTGAGGTTAGTTCAAGGCATGCGTTCTGATTTATTGTTAGTAGCAATAGCATGTCATCCTTTCTATTGCTGGAAAGATATTATTTAGTGAAATAACCTCATGCGATATTGGTGGTAGGAGTAGCACTGTTATAATTGTCCCTTTTATGCAGTGGTGGTGTGGTGGCTTATACACTGAGCTGCAAACCCCAGGATCAGTAGTTCTAAACCACCAGCCACTCTGTAGGAGAAAGATGAGGCTTTCTACTCTTCTAAAGAATCACACCCTCAGAAACCAACAAGGTCTACTCTGCCCAATAGAGTCAAAGTTGAAGCTGACTTCATTGTTGTGGGTTTTGCTTTGTTTTTAATGCATAAAACAATGAATAAAAAAGATAGGAGAACAATGGATGAATGCCTTTGAATTATGATGTGTGAAGGATATTGAAGATGCCATGATGGTCAAAATAATAAACCAGACTGTCTTTGAAGAAGTATAACCAGAGTGCTCCTTACACAGGAGTTGTTGATGATTCCTCATCTGTATTCTGGACATCAGGAGGGACTGGTTTCTAAATATCATGCTTGGTAAAGTCGAGGGCCAGCAAAAAAAGATGGGCCTCAAAGAGCTGGATTGGCAAGTGGCTGCAACAGTGGGATCAAAGTTAACCACTATTGTGAGAATATCAGAGGAATGAGTCATGCTTTGTTATGATGAACATATGGTTCCTATCATTCAAAATATGGTCCCTGTCAACTCAACAACTTCTAACCACATGTTAGACCTAGGTGAGATTCTCAGTCAATGCATGTCATGTGCAGCTACCTCTCCTCTGTCCATGAGGTTGGCATGTTGCTATGAAGCTAAAGAGGTTTCAGCAGAACTTCCAGACTCAAACAGACTAGGAAGAAAGGACTGGCAAACATGAAAATTTACCAGAGTAAACACTCCGGCATCCGAGAGTCCTATATGCAGTCTATACTGAGGATGGTGCAGGGTCTGTCAGTGTTTCTGGCCTGGTGCATGAGGCCCTCAGGAGTTGGGTCAATGGGATTGCACCTTGCAACAACATATCATCTGCAGGGTAAGACCCACATCCTGTTCCATGCCTCATGTTTCTGAAAACAGAAACTCTGGTATAAAATATGGAAAGATGTGTATCAACTGTATCAGGTTTTGATCCTCTCACCATACTTATTCAAACTGTATGCTGAGCAGATAATCAGGGAAGCTGGATTACATGAGAACAATGTGGTACCAGGATTTAAAAAAAGACTTATTTACAACCTTATGTATATAGTGACATGACCTTGCTTGCTGAAAGTAAAGATAACTTGAAGTATTCACAAATGAAGATCAAGGACTGAAGCCTTCACTACGTATTATAACTCAATATGAAGAAAATCAAAACCCTCACAACTGGGTCAATAGGTAGCATCATGATAAATGGGGAAAAGAGTGCAGTTGTCAAGGATTCCATATTGCTTAGAACCATAAGCAGGGCTCATGAAGCAGTAGACAAGAAATCAAAGGCATTTCATTGTGTAAATCTGCCACACAAGATCTCTTTAAAGTATTGAAAAGCAAGGATGCTACTTTGAGGATTAAGGTGTGTCTGTCCTTAGCCTTGGTATTTTTAACCTCTTCATATGCATCTAAAAGATGGATACTGAATAAGGAAGACCGACGACAATTAGATGCATTTGAAGTATGGTGCTGGAGAAGAATATTAAAAGTACTATGGACTGCCAAAAGAACAAACAAATTAATCTTGCAAGAAGTAAAGCCAGGGTGCTCTTTAGAGACCAGGATGGCTTGCAGACTTCTTCTCACTCTTTGGATGTTATCAAGAGAGACCTATATCTGGAGAACACCATGCTTGGTAAAGCAGAGGGACAGCGAAAAAGAGGAATACCCTCAACAAGATAGATTACCACAGTGGTTGTGTTGATGGGCTGAAATTTAAGAACATTTGTGAGATGGCACGGGGCTGGTTGATGTTTTGTTTTGTTGTGCCTAGAGTCCATCGCTATGAATTAGAACTGACTCAATGGCACCTGCCAACACTAGCAACAATTATCCCCCATGCACTGACCTAATTATCCCCCATGCACTGACTTAATTATTCCCATGCACTGACCTAATTATCCCCCATGAACTGACCTGATACAATATAGTCATAGTCACTCAGTTGTAAAGTCTCAAATGGGATAAGATTAGGACAGATGGCAGCTCCGTTATTTTTCAGGTCACAGTCCTAATTATTTTTCAGTAATTAATGAAATTAATCCTCTCTGGGTGTGGCCTGCTTCCAAGATAAGTGAATGCTGTGGGAAAGCTTGCTTCCTTTTTGCTTGCTCTGTGTCCTGCATCTGGCACATTGACCTATGATTCTTTGGACTTGAACTGATGACCTGCCATGTTACCTACCAATTCTGGAAGTTTCCAGTGACCTCTTATATGATCTACTGATCTTAGATTCATCGCCTCTTTAGCTACAAGACTGACCTGTTGAACTTGGCTTCATCTGCCTGTGTAGCCACTAGCCTGTGATCTTTCAACAAGCTTCAGCCCTTCTGAAGGGATGCTCAAGTTAGGAGCAGCCACCCAGCTTCATTTCTGACTTCTTGACTTGGAATTTGTCTGGATTGGACTTGCCCGCTTCTACAACAAGGTGAGTCATTTTATTGTTATAAATATCTCTATCTATATGCATACTTAAACCCATAAGTTTTGCTTCTTTAAAGAACCCAACCTCAGTTAGGTCTCAAACTGGAATTGATCAGAGTACTATTAATTTCACTCAAGACTTGTAAATCTATTTTCTTGTCATTGAGATGACTCTAGGCCTGTTGAAGGAAAATTAGAGTTGGAATAGAAGTACATTTCAGTATGAAAACATGGTCTTATCTATGAGACCCAGGAAAAGTCACAGGAGTGCCATGAGATTCATCCTTCTCCTCTGTGAAATGGGACAACAATAACCACTCAGAATATGGGAAACTGAATATGGGAGTGAGGCTCGACTCATGGTCAGATAAATAGTCAACCCTCATGTGGAAGGTGATATCTAGAGGAATATCAGCTGCTGTTTTCTGTGGCTGAGAACCTAGTCAGGAGGGAGAAATCCAATTATCAAGAGACATACAAATGACAGGTAAGCTGAGATGCCATGAATCTGGTGAATCACACACAGCTTATCTTTAAGTCAACCCCTGTGTCATCTGACAAACCCCATGATGGGCTTCCTCTTTTGAAGCACACAGTGCAGAACTTGAGATTTTTATTGATGTAGTTGAAAGTACAGATTACATGTATGGATATAGCAGCCCCTGATGAATGATGGGAAAACCTGAGGTTTGAGCTCATCCTTTGGCACGTGGGAAGAAAGGCTTGGTGATCACTTATGAAAAATCATCCCTGCAGAGGACAGATCTACTCTGACACACAGAGAGTGACTGTGAATTAGCGTTGACACAATAACAAATGGTCTATGACACATGTAGGTGTGGTCCCTCACCTTGATAGCTCACTTACTGGACATCACTGCTCAGCCATATGCCTTGGTGCTGGGTCTTTCCAGCAACACCTGGTCTGCTTGTAGCATTTGCTATCATTTTGTGCAAGAGGACAAAGGCGATAAACCATCCAGGCAGGGCCTGGCCGCAGTGGGTTCCTGCAGCTTTACTTACTCATTTTATAAGCCTGCTGCTACCGCTGCTGCTGCCCATAGTGAAGATGGTTTGGCAGGTGTGTGAAACAGTAAAACTGCAGCTGTCCATGTAGGATGCTCCTTTGTGTGGCTCCAAGTTAAAGAAGAGGTGGGTGTGAGGTGCAAAAACTGCCTGCCCAAATCCACATCTGTCCACCCGTTTCTGTGTTTGGCTGGGTTGACTAGAGAAACAAATCCAGAGACAAGTACTTACATATGTATAAGAGAGGGCTTTATATTAAGAAGTCATTATATATCCAGAGAACAGCCGAGCCCAGTCCAAATCAAGTCTGTAAGTGTAGTACAAGTCCATAAGTCCCTCTTCGAACTCACGGAGCTACAAACAATAATGGAGAATGCTGGAAGGTCACAGGCTGGTGGGTGCAAAGTTGTGTGGATCCCATGGCGGTGAAAGCATCCCAGGGCTCTGGCAGCAGTTAGGGTTCACC
This sequence comes from Nesogale talazaci, assembly GCA_004026705.1. Lineage (NCBI taxonomy): Eukaryota > Metazoa > Chordata > Mammalia > Afrosoricida > Tenrecidae > Nesogale > Nesogale talazaci. Next base: position 112,961 of record PVJH01001379.1, on the reverse strand, counting down.
AGCAGGAAGGTGAAGACAGAGAGAGGAGGGGAGTTTCCCAGGACCCTCCTTAAGAGAAACGACACCCACAAAGAAGCACCATCAAACCTATGACCTGAGTGATAAGTTGAATGCCACCCTTTCACTTTTATCTATCTTCAAAATGATGTGAAATTCTGTAATTACCTGTGGAAGTCATGTACTCTGGTCCCAACTTGATTAAGAGTTTAGGGGTGGAATCTAGCCTGTCAATCTGGAGATAGCCAATAAGACCTCTGTGTGGGCCTGGCTTTCTCTGAGAATTCTGGGAAATCTCATGATCTTTCCCCTGTGGAAGTAAGAGACTACTGACTCAGTTGCTTGGAGACGCTGTACTAATAAGACACAAAACTCAGTCCCTTGGGACGCTCAACTGACAAGTCAACAAGGCCACATCCTGGTAGATCCTGAGTCCTGGGACCGGGAGGAGCTGAAGGAGAAGCCATATGGGCTTTTCTGATGGATCTCGATCTCTGGGGCTGGAGAAGCCACGTAGAGACTCATGCCAGTGCTGAGATGCTTGGAATGGCACGGGAGATCCCTGTCAGCACTGAGATATTTCTACCCACTGCACCTACTGACCTGTGATTGTCCTGGTGTCATTGCATATGCTTCCGTAGTCTGAAGAAGAATTTATATACTGGTATCAGGAATATGGGTTAATAACGGACTTATGACCTCAGACAGGACTGGGCTGGGATGTTTTCTCAATGTTCCATTCCTCTTGTATATAAGTCTCTCCCTTATATATATATGCATGTTTATGAATTTGTTTCTCTAGTCTACCCAGACTAACACACACTACTATACCACCCAATGTTAATTCATTTCCTCATGTACCAAATGTAGAGTGTTTTGTTTGAAACACACATGTGTAGGTGTGTATGTGCATACATACACACATGCAAACACACATGCGTGCGCCACACCACTATGGTTATTAATGCTTGATCCTTCGTCTCTTATTAGAATCACCTGAACGTGGAAAAAGAGTGCAAAGTGAAATTTGTTTAGTTCTGATAAAAGCAACGCCAATGAAAACAACCGCATGGCTCGTCTGAAAAGTTCTACTCACGCAAGAAATGTTTTCGAAGTTCCATTTAGCTGACTAAAGAGAAAACACAGTAAATAACTAAAGGGAAATTGCTAAGAAATGCTTAAGGAAGGCTTAGGTTAGCTGCTTGGGGACTAGCAAGATGGCAATTAAGTTTATAGAATGAAGGGATTAAAAGTAACGTAAATGAAAAGTAGGAGGAAATGAACTCCCCATAATCTCTAAAAATGGCTTAAGTAAAATGCTCATTAGAGGGTGGGTTTTATGAGGCACAGAGAAGCTGCGAGGGTTACGGAGCATGGGTTTAAAAGGTGAGGTGTTGGGGCGACTGGCCGGTAGGATGGTGAGTCTGGGCTGTGCCCAGGTCCCTTCTCCAGTGGGGTAATGGCCCTTTTGCCTGAGGCTGAGTGACGCTTCGATTGTGCAATCAGGATTAAGTTCAAAAATATTTTCCCATGGATTCAATCCTGGATGAAAAGACAGAATTAGAGGTAGAACGACTGTCGAGGAGAGTGTCTGGGAAGAAATTGCAGGATTCTGCACAGACAGTGGTCCTGTAGAAGAGAGAGGACCTATGATTCATCCTGTTCGCAACACAGCAACCCTGATGGCAGCAGCCAGTGGCCTCCTTCCCCAGCAGAGCCCCTAGTGAGAGAGTCGCAGACCTTCCGATTAGCAGCTCGGCACTTAACCGGGGTCCTGGATGTGTTATTGTGCCGCCAAGTCAGTTTAGATTCCACCCTATGTAAAACAGAATGACATGCCCCCTGCCTCTGGACCACCACGCTCACCACAATGGCTATATTCAAATTTATTATGCTAGTTCCTCTCCTTGAGGGGGTTATGCTTTCTTGCTGACTCTACTTTGCCAAGTCTGATGTCCTTCTCCAGGCACTAGTCCCTCTTGATAACATGCCCATCGATGGAGAGATGAAGACTCACCACCCTGGTTCCTAAGAAGCATTCTATCTTTTCCAAGACAGAGCCAACCATTCCTCTAGTAACCCATACCACATCGACTCAAACCCAACCCACTGCCTTTGAGTCGGTGTGGACTCATGGTGATTCTGAAAGGCCGGTTAGAACTGTCCCTGTGAGTTTCCTACATGGGAACTCCTTGCAGGGGGAGAAAGTCCTTTCAGTAGAAAGTCTTTCCCCTGTGGAGCCCTTGGGGGTGTCGAACTGCTGACTTTTCAGATCACAGTCCAGAATGTAACCACCTTCCAGTCTGCACGAGACTCAAGCATCTTCAGCAGCACTGTCATTCCAAGGCATCATTTCTTCGTCAGCCTGCCTTAGTCATTGTCCTTATTTTATAGAGACCTGTAACAAATGATGGTTAGTGGCTATCCTTTTGTTCCTTTATACTATATGTAATATTACAGTATACAACTTAGTGATATTGTCATTTTACACCAAAGATAGAGATTGATAACTATAGTGATAATAAAAGGTAATAATGGTGACAAATTAAGATACAAGACAGGTGGCATTGACTCATTTACAAAGGACTGGTTAGAATGGAACCCTGCTGTCAGTCATAGACTATCTATATAAACCCAAACTCACTGCCAGTGAGTCAATTCTGACTTAAAAGATAGGTTGCCCAGCAGGTTTGAAAGACTAACTTTATGGGAATAGAAAGCCTCACCTTTCTCCCCTGGATCTGCTGGTGGTTTTGAACGTCCTCCCTGCTAGTTAACATCCCAGTAAGTAACTGTCTTACCACCAGGGTGCCTCCGCTTTATACACATGGTATACATTTAAAAATGAAAGTGTCAAAGAACTGCATCATATAATATATTGCAAAATATTCCTGCAAAAGTGTTCTTGCAGCTTGAGAATGAACAGTCACTACAGAGCCACATGTGCCTCTAATCTTCCCTAGAAGGCTTTTCCATAATGGAAGCTCCCTGCTTCCGTGCGAGGTGTTCTGGGAGCTGACGGGCTTACCATGAAAAGACTCTGACATTTAATGATTTATGATGGTGCTCCAACTTGAGCGGGGCCCAGTATCTGCTCCGCGCAGAACATGACCCAGACAACGGGAGCCAGAACCTCACTGCATTCTACAGGGAGCTTAAATTGTTCGTGCTTCAAAGATCAACGGTTCTTGAAAGAGAGCTTGGGTCCCAAGAGTGGTGGGTGAGGAGCAGGAGGTCATTGGAAGATACCTGCACTCCCGTCAGTCATCCGCGACGCCGTGGGGCGCTCCCCAGCACAGGCCTCCCTCTCCAGAGACCCTGGGAGAAAGTGTTACGGTGTCTGCGAGCGCTCCAGCTTTCCTTCTGTAGCTATTTTGTCGTCTGAATATTTCATCATTCCACTATCCTCTTCCCTTTGACTTGCTAAGCACTCTTATTAGACAAACCCCATGGTACTGAGAGACCGGAGGCTGATTCACCGCCGTCTACAATCCCTACTTCCACCACAAAGAGACTCTGCCTTTGGAGAAGAGACTGACCGCACTTGCCACCAGGCAGCTGTTTCCCACATCCAGAGACCTGTAACTGAGTCAGCAGTATGATGATAAGACACGCAAACGAACGAAGCTCAATGCAATTAGACTTGGATAATTTGGAATAGGTGCTAAAACAGGCGAGGGCAGGGCTTGTATCCGTTCATGTACGAAAGTCTAGGAGACACAGTAAATGCTTTTAAAATGAAATTGTGATGGCTTTCCTTCCTAGAAATTGTGAAATAACCTTTGTTAAAGGCCAGGTTAGTAAGGACTCATTGGATTATGCATTGCTTTCTCCAAAGTTGCCCTACACGACAGAGAAGTGCCGGCGACGAATTCCAAGGCTGCCAGTCTTCACGGAAACAGTGTCCCCTCTCTCTCCCAGGGAGCCCTTAGTGCCTTTGAACCACCAACCCCTTGATTAGCAGCCAAATCCTTTTCCCCATGGAACCAACAATCCTTCCTCTCCTCGAATGAATAATGTATTCAATCTTTGTTTCTTCAAGAGGACATTTAAATGACTTTGAATATTTTCTTATGCAAGAATTAAGACCCTACTTCATTAAGATGGTCATATAAATAGGGCAAGAGTAGGCCTGTTGTTCAGAAAGCTAGTTCTCTTTTCTCCAGGGGGTTCACCTTGTGTCTTCCCTTCCAGTCTCCTCCCTGCCCTGGTTGAGCAGTCTTCATGCTGTGTCCCCATCTCCACAGAGAGACAGCATACTCACAGTGAAGGGTTTCCTGCTGCCTCCTGGCTTTTCATATTCTATCTTCATCTCCCAAGGACTCTGTAGCAAAATGCCACAACCTGAGCAGCTTGTAGGTCATGGTCTCATAGATCTCATAGATCTGTGGACTGGGACTGGTTCTGAATTCAGGCTATCAGCAAGGACACATTCTGCTTGTCTGCCCCGGAGAAGACCATCCTTGTCTTTAGAAGCTTCTGGTAACTCTGAGTATTTCTCAGCATTCTTTGGCTTACAGGGAGTCCTTCACGTGCCATCTGTCTTCTCCCCTGAGCACATCTCATGCATGCCCTCCATTTTTTTCAGAAGAAATGAGAATGTCCCAAGTACTATATGATCCCACTAACTTATCTGGCAACATTAAAGAAAGACGTTATATCTAAACCACCTCACGTTTATCAGTACAAAGGTTAGGGCTTCAATATAACTTTGTTGGGGGTGCCATTCCATTCATAACATGTTCTCAATTCCTAAGCCCTTAGCTAAGACTCAAGGAACATGGAACAACTTGGGGAACTAATCTCCTCATACGCTCAAGATGCAGTTTCCCTCTCAGGCTGAACTAGGAGGAGAGATGGCACAGATACAGTAGGAGTCCCAGAAAGAAGCCCAGAGACACTAACCAAGAGTGAAGGCAAAGAAATCTGCAGCTCAGCCCCACATTAGAATCCATGGAGACAGCAGGTCATTGGAGATGGCAGTGTGGTGAGTCAGACAGATGAGGGCTCCAGCCCACATGTGAGGTACTTGACTCAGTCATGGCACCACTCCATGCCTGTACCTCTGCCCTAGATTGTACAGGTGGTAGCCCAGGAAGCCCTGGGCTCACGAGTCAGGGCCTTGAAAATGAGGCCCCCCAGTATAATCCTCAGTGAACCAATGGCAGAGTCCATGTTTGAAAGCTCAGAAGTCTTCCACTTGCAGGAAAGTCTTGAGTGCCACATTCTCGTTTCCTGCCCCAAAGAGTGGGAAGACATTTTGGCCGGTACAAGTCAGCAAGTCTGGCTGTTTTAGAAAGTCTAGCAATATCTAATCACAGAGATGATTTTTGACGTTCACTTCTTTCCATATGAGTTTGTGGACTGTTTTTTTTAGAACCCTAGCAAAAGCCTATGATTCTCTCCAATAGACTGCTTCCTCTTGGGTCCTGGTTTTAGAGTGTTCAATAATTTCTTGAATAAGCTACTAAGACTTAGTATTTAAAAATCTCAATGTTTTTACTTACACTCCCTAGGAGATGGAAAAGTGTCACATCACAGAGCATGACATCCATCCTTCCTGGAAAGCTCTGTGGAATGGTGATGTAAGTCCTCCTGGTCACCAGGTTGCCTGTTTATCTCATCACTCTGCCATTGTCCACCTCAATCCACTGCCATTAAGTTCATTCCATCCAGACCTGTGATTCTCAATCTGTGCCTTTTAAGCCCTTTAGGGTTAAACAACAGCCCTTTCACAGGGGTTGCCTAAGACCATCGGAAAACACATTATGATTTACATTATGACTCATAACAGTAGCAAAATTACAGATATGAAGTAGCAATGAAATACTTTTCTGGTTGGGGGTCATCACATTAGGAAGGCTGAACTGCATTAAAGGGTCACGGCATCAGGAAGGCTGAGAACCACTGATCTCATGACAGGGCTGCACAGACAGCTCTTACAATTGAGCGGTCCACGTGGAGCTGCCCGTGGAGGCACGCAGAATCCCAGTGAAGTCCCAGTGAGGTGGGAGCTGAAGTGGCCGAGAGAAGCTGTCTATTTTGGATCTGGCTCTTCTATCCCAAAAGCTTCACCTCCCTCAAGGAGGTGACACCAAGTTATCATTTGATTGGAAGGTTGAACTCTGCACTTAGCCAGGAGTATCTTGTTGACATAATATCTGACTATCACAGCTTCCCAAAGAACTCCTGGTGAGAACATTGTTCCATATCCCTGAGGTATTGTTTCATTGTCCATCAACTTCCATGCTGTTTGTTTAAGTCAGGATCAGTAGGGACAGTCCCAGGAGAAGGAATTGATGCCTGATAAAGTTCAAGGGACACAAACACAATCCTTGTGAGGATGGTGAGGAAAACCAGGCAGTGTTTCATTCAGTTGTTTATACTGTCTCATGAGTAGGAGTTGACTCAAGCAACAACAACAAAGTTTGACTCCAGCAATTTTGCTGCCCATTGTCTGTCAGGAATACTTTCATGATGGGAGTCTTTGGTGAAGTCGTGGGTAGTTCAAGATGAAAATATCCACTCTTTTGTTGCTATTTGTTATAGCTCCACATTTCTCACCAATCTGAAGCCTTATTGTGCCTTCCACTCTGTCGTGACAGACAATGCTATGAATTCATTGCTGCGTGTGATTCCTGCTCTTGGCGCTAACTCAATTATCTTGGCCTCTGGTACTTCATTCCCTATTAATGGGGTTGCTTGAACTTTTTGTGTTGTTTCTTCTTCGTTTATTTCTTTGATTTATCGGCCCTGTTTAAGTCCCTGCTTCATACTAAATTCTCCTTTCTGATTCCATCTTACATCCTGTCCCCATAATTTCATTGCCATCAATAAAAGCTGACATTTGTTAACTACTGAGCCTCCCAAAGGCTGAGCTACAATTCATGCCACCCGTTAATCAATCAGACTGCTGGCCGAGATGCATGTCTTCCATCCTGGCTTTTACTAGGCGATACAAAAGACTGCCAGCTGAAAACTGGGCATCTTGAACCCACCCGAGGTACCTCAGAAGAAAGATCTGGTAATCTGCTTCTGCAAAACAGGCTCTGGCTATGCTGATGCACACACAGGTCAACATGAATGCGAGTACACTCAGTGGCAGCTTTGCTTTTGTTTATATTGATGCTCCTAAATCCTCCCTGAGCATTGGGTTGTCTTCAGTGGCTGTCTTGTGCTGTGCTCATGGGTGTAGGAAGCAGACAGCTTTTGAAAATTGAAGTTCCGTATCATTGAGGATTCTCATCTCCTCTCTATGAACTGAAGGGAGGAGAAGGAGCACAGACCACCCTTTCCGGTGGAAGTGAGGTGGGTGGGGGTGGTGTAGACTGTACTGGTTGACATTATCAGAGGAAGATGACACTGGAATGACCATCTATAAGATTTTTGTGCAGTGTTTCAGCAACCATGTATCATTTTAAATAAAAATGTCCATACATGAGTTATAAACACAAAAGCGCTTTCCATCAGCACAGCTTGCATATATTAATAACCCACAAGACAAAAAATCTGTGCTAATTTTCTCTTTCAACCCCACAGGGTCTCTGTCAGTCAGAATTATCTTATTGGCTGAGGGTTTTGGTATGCATCAGAGTTGCTGTAATGATCCGATTACAATACACTTCCATACCATGTGGTTTCCACTGCATGAATACACTCTTGTTTCTGTTGCTGGTGGTGTGCTCACAGTGGCTGATTTGATCAAGTCCCTCATCATATTGTATCTACAATATTGTGGTCATTTGTATTCTTGAAACCATGTCAATAACTTTGTTGAAGGGAAAGTAGCATTTAATGAAAAGGACAAGAAAAACTAAAAGAAGGTTCTGCTCAGATACTAATAACTTAATGAATAGCATTGCAATTCAATGTTGAAAGATTTTACTCAACAGTCTTCTTGCGAGTATCCATATAATTTAACACATATAATAGTCACAGCATTTATCACTCTGATTATCATGTGTGACCTTGGGACTAAAATAGTTTTTAAACATTACTAAGGATTCTGTGTGTTCGGGTACAGGAGTAGGCTCATGAAGGTAGGTGACACCATGACTCAGCCCAATGGGTGATAGTAGTCCAGCTGCTGACACAGCTGTATTAGCATTAATACACAGACTCCCAGATCACCAGTGACAGCAATCTGGGGCCAATAACCTTGACCATTATATTCTTTACTTCATCACATCTCAGTGTCCCAAACACAGACCTGTTACTTTGATAAGCCAACAGACAAGTGAAGAGTTGAGATGACATCATTGGAAAATTCCAAGTCAACTTTCAGTTATAAAGAGACTTGGGTCTCCTAAACACTACCTCATTTGAAGCAAATGCCTTTTGCTTTTGAAGCAAATGCCAGACTTTTCTTTCTGGCTGATGAAAAGCTCCCTGTGACCAGGAAGGTGAAGGGCAACTGGGCCAGGGAGGGGCCTGAGGGCTCTGTTCAGATGTCAAAGGACCTGAGGAAGGACATAGTGAGAGCAATGGGGAGTCACTGAGTGTTGGGATAACTTAGTTTAAAGATTATACAAATTTTAATCTGTATGCTTCGACCAATGTGGAAGATCATTCCTGAAGGTGAGATAGTGCACAGGTCTGCTCCCCTTCCTCACACTTCCCTTTGGGGTGGTTTGCAGCTAATCCCACTGTTGCACATTGGAGGCAGGAGCTGCCCTGTGACCTGAAAGTCTATCAGTGTCATTTTTTCAACAAGCATGGTTTCACTTCTTGTGTCTGTGTCACTATTTAGTCATTCTCACAATATTAGCAACTTTTTCATTATGCTTTTGTACACTTTGTAGACTATAGCATAGTGTACACATAACATTTACATGTTCCAGAAAATCAGAAAAAAAAAACCGTGACTGCCTTTATACCAATATTTGTTTTATTGCAGTGGTCTGGATTAAAATATGCAATATCTACAAGTCCTATTCTTACATCTTCCCCAAAGAACGTAGCCAAATAAAATCTTATATGATGGAAGTATGAGGGGCATTTAGGGGAAAGTGGGATTAAAAAGGAATGGAATATTCCTATGAATTTTTGAAGTATATATGCACATATATACTTCAAAGTATGTATATATATATTCCCTATTAAGAGTCTCAAGTAGTTCATCTTCAGGGAGGTAGGACACCTCTGGGTCTGAAGATCATCTATTCATTTAAAACTTTAGTAAGTGTTTGCACTTGGGAAGTGGATAGGAAAATGGATATTTCTCACTTTTAGTTGGAGAATTGAGTTTAACTATGGAAAGCTGGCATATTGGATTTCTCAGTCCTGAGTCTTTACCGGTACTTATAACGAGTCATCTTTGCAAAGTTGAAGAAGAGAAAGGAATTTGTTTTTGTTGATTATGCCAGCACAGGGTTCCTTCTTTGGTGATCCACTAATTATCATTTGGCTTCTGGGTGGGTTCTAATCTTTTCTGAAGTGGAAAGTGTGGGGGACAACTTGGGTATGGAAAGGGGATGAGTTAATGTGAGTTTTCTCTTTCTATCTGCCTTCTACTTCTAGTCCACCCTTCCCAAAGACATGCCCACAGCATGCACACTCCCCGCTTCTAGGATCTACTAGCGAGGTGAGGTTGTCCACTCTTAGTGCTCTTCCCTACTCCATTGCTAGTACAGAGAAGGGTGCTGGGTTCCCTACCTCATGCTCCACTAGACATTATAGTCACCATCCACTGTAGTCATTGCTGGAACTCAGGCCATCAGGAGGAGATCAGATGTCACCATATGTATCACTTGGATGTGCTGGTTGATGCAGTTTGAAGAGCTCCTGAAATATGTTTTTTAGCAGAATACTCCTGGGAGGTAAAGTCCCAAGCTGCATGCTGCTATGAAAGAGTCACTGGACTGAGAACCTAGCTGTCCTCTCAGGTTGCTGAGAGTCTGGGACTCATGTCAGAGTTTCAATTAAAAACCACCCCTGGATGTTTTGTCATATCCAACTCATGGTGATGCCATATATATCACAGCAGAACTGTGTGCCATAGGCTTTTCAATGGCTGGGCTTTTTTAAAAAAGTGGATTACACTGTGTTTCTTCTGAGATACTTGTGGGTAGATTCAAACTTTTGCTCTTTAGGAGAGAAACTCAGCATGTTCACTGTTTGCACTACCCAGAGATCCCCAGAGACTTGCTAAAACCATCCTTCTAGATACATACAAGGAAGACCATTCAATACAACTACCAACCACGAAAGCAAGTGGTGAAGAAATTGAAGAATTCCACCAAGATTTTCATTCTGAAATTAATCAAACATGCAAGAAAAATGCATTGATAATTACTGGTGATTGAAATGTAAGAGTTAGAAACAAAAAGGAAGGAATCATAGTTGGAAAATACAGCCTTGGTGGCAGAATGAAGCTGGATACTGCATGATAGAATTTTCAAGACCAACAACTTCTTCACTGCAAATATCTATTTTCAACAACACAAAAGGCAACTATATATGTGGATTTCTTTTGACAGAAACCAAATTGTGGATAGAAATCATGGAGAGACTGAAACCAGGCCAGGGTCAACTCTAGAAATGATCATCAATGGCTCGTCTGTAAGATCAGGTTAAGACTAATGAAAAGAACTTAAAAAAATCCATGAGATCCAAAATATGACTTTGAGTTTATCCCACCTAAATATTGAAAATGTCTCAAAAGTAGATTTGGCATCTGAAATACTAATGACAGAGACCCGATAAGCTGTGGGATGAGATCAAGGACGCCATATACAAAGAAAACAACAGGTTCCTAAAACAGGAAATATCAAAGTTGAATATCAGAGGAGACTCTGAAACTTGCTCTTAGTAATAAATTGCTGAGGCAAATGGAAGACATGATCAAGTAAAAGAGACGGACAGAGTATTTCAAAGGGCAGCCCCAGAAGACAAAGTAAGCTATTATAATGAAATGTGAAAATATCTAGAATTAGAAAGCCAAAAAGGAAGAACATGCTCAGAAACTATGAAACTAAAAAAAAAAGTCACCCCCAACCCCCTCAAGCCTCTCATTGCAATATTGAGAGTTTCTATCAGCAAAATATTGAATGATGCAGGAATCATCAAAAGTAGATTGAAAGATTACACAATCATTGTACAAAAAAGAATTATCGAGCATCTCACCATCTGAGGAGGTAGCTAGCATATAAACAAGAACCAATAGTGGTGAAGAAAGAAGTCCTAACTGCCCTGAGAATCAGCTAGAAACAAGCGTCAGGAGTGGATGGAATTCCCACTGAAATGTCTTAGAAAGCTGAGGAAACACTGGAAATATACAGCTGTCTTCGCCTGGAAATTTGGAAGACAGTTACTTGGTCTACTGACTGGAAGAGATCTACATTTATGCCCATTGCCAAGAAAGGTGAGCCAACAAACTGCTCAAACTATAGCATGATATCATTGATATTGCACACATGTAGAATGGTGCTGAAGGTCATCCAAAATTTGTAGCAGTACATAGACAAGGGACTGCCAGAAGTTCAGGGCCTGTTCAGAAGAGGACATGAAACAGAGATATCATTGCTGATGTCAGATAATGCTAGAAAGATTTTTTTGTGTGTTTCCTGGACTGTGTAATAAACTGTGGATAACTTTGAGAAGAATGGGAATTCTGGAATCCTTCATTGTGCTCATTCAGAACTTGTGCATGGGTCAGGAGGCAGTCGTGTGAGCAGAACAATGGAATATTGCATGGTTTAAAATCAAGAAAGGGGAGTTCCATGATTGTTTTCTCTAATCATACTTGTTTAATATGTATGCCATGAAAATATTTATGGAAGCTGGCTTATATAAAGATTGGAAGTGTGGCATCAAGATTGAGGGAAGGCTTATTAATAACTTGAAATATGTAGCGAAGACTACCTAGTTTGCTAAAAGTGAAGACTTTCTCATAAAGGTCATGGCAGCCTTCAGTATTGGTTACAGCTTAATGTGAAGAAAATCAAAGTCCTCCCAACTGGTCCAATGGGTACCATCATGATAAATAGAGAAAAGGTTGAAGCTGTCAAAGAGTTTGTCTGCTTAGATCCACAATCAAAGGTCACAAAAGCAACAGGCAAACTATCAGTTGCATTGGGTACATTGGCTGTACAAGGACACTTTAAAGTATTGGAAAGGAAGGATCTTACATTAAGGACTGAGGTGTACCTACCTAATCCAAGCTATGATGTTTTCAATCATCCCATATGAATATGTGAGTCAGAAGACCAAGAATATAATCAGCGTCTCTGAGTTATGATGATGATCAAAAATATTGGCGGTACCATGGATTTCCTAAAGACCCAAGTTGTCTTAGAAGAAGACAGCCAGAGGGCTCCTTGGAGCATGTCATCAGGAGAGACGAGTCCCTGGAAAAGAACACAATAGCTGGGGAAGTGTAGGCGTACCGAAAAAGAGAAAGGTTCTCAAGGAGATGTATTGACACAGCAGCTGCAGCAATGGACTCAAACATGGCACCGACTGTGAGAATGGCACAGAACGGGGCAGTGTTTCTTTCTGCTGTGCATAGAGTCACTATGAGTTGTAACTGACTTGGTGGTTTTTAATAAAACGAAATAAATCGTTGAGCTGTTTTGAGTGGGAGACCGTTGCCTTGCTTTCTGATGACCTATTTTACAATTCCCTGGCCACAGAAATTGATTTTCCTGGGACAGACCATCCCTCCTGGGACATGTCTTATGTTTAGCAACAACCCAGGTTTTAGAAGTGCTGTGTGTTACCTGAGCCTTCCAGCTATGGTTGCTGGTTTGGAAGAAGGCACATAACCTAGGATGACTCAATCGCAGAGGCTTCCCAGGCTTTCACGAGAAACTAGAAAGGAGCTATGACTTTTTCTTCTGAATTTAAAGTGGACAAGTGACTTCGCATCCTAGTTCTGCTAGAACAGAAATATCATAGGTGACTGACTATAACCAACAGCCCTTAGGAAGCTGCAAGTCTAAATTTGGGGCAGGAGCTCTAGGGAAAGGATCTTTCCACCTGCCCTGGGGTGGGGTGGGGCGGGGTGGTTGTAGTAGTTGTGGTGGGTGGAATATCATAGTCTCAGCTTCCCTAGCATTCTACTTTGCCCTTAGTGATCTCATGTGAATATGTCAGTTCTCTTATGCTGTGCCAGCTGCTTTCTGCCTCATCTGCTATTTTTATATCTCAAACATGGTTGGCTTAAATATACTCTACCTACTATGGTCTATTTAAAGGAACTAGAGAATCGTAGTCCCAATGGGACTACATTCACATATGCTTCTTGTCTTTGCAAAGACAATTGTGTTCTATATGGGTCTCCAGGGCAGAAATGGAGCCAAGATGAAGAGGTGAGCATGAGTCATGAGGTGACCTTTGGCAGGCAGAAGTAAGATTTTTTCTTATGCTGGCATCTGAGCAATGGATATATGACAGAGTCCTGATGTGTCCTCAGAGGGATGGAGGTGAAAATGAGTCCTGAGGTGACAACTGAGAGATGGAGTTGAGACTGATTCTTGGAGTGACAGTGAATCAGACAAGTGGAAGTGAGACTGCTTTCTGAGGTGACATCTAAGTAATGCAGATAAGGCTGTCCTGGTGTGTCTTTAGAGGGATGGAGATGAGAATGAGTCATGGGGTGACAACCTTCTGAGGGAGAGTAATCAAAGTGATTCCTGGGTGATATCTGAGAAGTGGAAGTGAGAATGAGCCCTGAGTCATAAGCCTATGGGTCAAATTTAACCCACTTACATGAACCAATATTTATGATTAATTTTTATGTGTAAGCCACTCTTAGCAAACAGTTGTAGTCTGCTTCTGTTAAGATTGTAACCTTGTTATCAGACATTAAAGACCCCAAACAAAACAAATAAAAGACACAACAGTGGTAATGAGAAGGAGGACAGAGTGGAGACTCAAAGCCCATCAGAAGTCAATTTGATACTCCCTGTCAGAATGGCCACAAGGAAGAGAAGAGCCAGTCAGGGTGCAGTATAGCTCTGATGAAAAGCAGTGTTCCTTAATGCTTCCCCCCCACCACTATCATGACCTCAATTCTATCTTACAAATCTGGATAGACTGGAACATGTATACTAGTACAGATAAGAGTTCACAACACCAGGAATCCAGAACATATTAACCCCTCAGGACCAATAAAGGGAGCAGCGATACTCGGAAGGTTATGGTTGGGGTGGTGGGTAACGTGGAACCGATCACAATGATTGATGTGTGGTCCCAGTCTTAGGGAGATGAACAGCAGAAAATGGATGAAATGAGATAGCAGTTGGTGTAAGACATGGGGAAAATAATAATTTATGAATTATCAAGGAGACAAGGGGGGAGGTGGAATGAGGAGCTGATGTCAGAGGCTCAAGTAGAAAGAAAATGTCTTGAAAAAATGATGACAACAGATGTACAGATGTGCTTGACAAAATGGATACATGTATGAATTGTGAGAAAAGCAGTAAGAGCCCCCAATAAAATGATTTAAAAATGATTGCAATTTTGGAAAGGCTGTGGGGAACCTTGACTCCCTCCACTAGCAACAAGATGAACAGTGTTGACTCAGTGGCAATGGGGAAGTCACTTTGTGTTGGGTTTTCTAACACATGTATCCAAAATACCATGTCATCATTCTGATTTCCCCCAAATTACATACACATGGAAGGATTAGAGACTCAATTCTCTGGACATTGGCAGAATCTGCAAAGATGTTCCATCTACAAAATGCTAACCTATAAAGAAGACTACAAGTTCATGTGTTCTCGGGGGATTGCCTGACACTGATGTAGACTCCTTCATATCATTGATAGTCATTGGTATCTCCATTTGCTTTCTTGATATTGAGATTTTACAGTTTTTCCCATTTTCTCCATTTATCTTTCTGTCTCCAGGCATGACTTTTTTGACGTAAGGTAATAATTTCTGATAACATGTTATATATAGTAAGTGGCTAATCAGCATTTCAGTTCCCTAGAGGGGAACTGATCACAGTAGTGTCATTCTGTCTTTGAGCATTCGACACTTCCTAAAATTCAACTAATGGGAAACAAAATTGCATATTTTAAAAAATGCAGAGTGTGAACATAGCCGGTGACAGCATAACATAGAGAATGAGATTCAAATTCTGCATTTGCTCTTGGTTAAGCATGTGATTTGTAAGAATTTTAATCCTTTCAGTTTCTCTATGAAAATATATTTAATAACATTGCTCTCCTAGATTTCATATGAGGATGAAAGCTTTTCATGTATGTAGGCCCTTATCACCCATAGCAAGATGTATGCCATAGGCTATTCTTGGTAGAGCTAGACAGGTCTTGCAATTCTAGTTAAGGGGAATGATTTTTAAAATTATGGGATGTCTCAAGGAACTGCTTATTTTTGTGCATGATCTTCCTAAATTGGTAAGAAATTGTTGATATTGATTTACTCATCAATTAAACTTTCATGTCATAAAATGGCATATTTAAATGTGTCTGTCCATGTAATATAAATCAAACATGTTTAGGGAAAAGTGACAATTCTCTTGAATCCATGCCCACTTCCTCTTCTGTATTTCCGGTGCAGAAACATTGGTAATCCTGTTGCTATAAAGGGGATTCTGACTCATAGTTCTGTAGACAGAACTGTGTAGAACTGCCTCACAGGGTTTCTGAGGCTATACTTCTTTACAGAAGCCACTACGATATCTTTTGTGATCAGAGCAACTGATGGGTTCAAATTGTCACCTTTTGGTTAGCAGTCAAGTGCTTACCAGCTATGCTGCCAGAGTTCCTTGTTAAACAACCTGCCATTGAGTCATGGTTCACTCAGAGTGAACTGAAAGAACAGGGTAGCAGTGCCCCGGTGAGCTTCCAAGACTGTAACTGGTCAGGAGAGTAGAAAGCCCCCTATTTCTTCCTTGGAGCAATTGGGCATTTTGAACTGGTGACCTTGTGGCATTCCTATTCATAACCACTAGACCACCAGAGCCCTCCATTAGGGTAAATTCATTTTTAAGGGAAATTTTGACTAATGTTTATGATATAGGGTAAGTTCATTTTGATGGTTGTGGATAAACAGAAAGCATACGTGTGAATACCAGCTCACTAGAGCCTGCAGTTTCATATGTGAATTTATACAGGCGTCTATGTTTGTGGCCATATGTATGTTGAGGCAAATTTGACTCGTAGCAACCCCAGGTAACTGAGCAGAGCTGCCTCACACTCACTTCTAGGTTGTACTTTTTATAGAAGAAGGTTGGCAACATTTCCCAGGTCTTTCTCTTGTGGAGTCCCTAGAACAGTGGTCCTCAATCTTCCTAATGCTGAGAGCCTTTAATTCAGTTCCTCATGTTGTGGTGACCCCCAACCATACAATTATTTTTGTTTCTACTTAGAAACTATAATTTTGCTACAGTTATGAATTGGGTGATCTCGGTGAAAGGGTCATTTGACCCCCAAAGGGGTTGCGACTCACAGGTTGAGAACTGCTGTCCTAGAGGGTTTGACTGAATCATTGTTTTAGTTGGCTGTTGAGGGCTTAATTCTTGCACTACTGGGGTCTCTTATAGACATATTTGCTGCTGTTGGTGTTGTTAGGTGTCTTGGAACCACACTGGAACTGGTTCCCATGCCTAGCAACCTTGTACAGACTGCAAGGTCAGCACTGGAGACTGTCAGATGCTTCAAGGGAGAAAGAGGACGTTTTCTCCCATGGTAAAGAGTGACAGTCTCAGAAACCCACAGGGGCAGTTCTACCCTGTCTTACAGGGTGGCTACACGTTAGAATGGACTCAATGGCTGTGACTTTGGTTTCTGGAGTCCTCAAAGTGACAGTCCTAGACAATTCAGAAGTCCTAGAGTCTGGTAGCTTCTTGACTTTTCCAGTAAGAGTTTTTGGTATCCTGAGGACTGAGGTCACCTTTGAAGCTGAGGCAGTTTGTCCATTTTTAACATCCAATTGATTCAATGCAGATGCATAATTGCCCCACAGTTAGGAGCATTTATCAGTTTAAAGATTTAATTTTCTAAGATTAATATATGAAAGCACACATTTAGTATGATAGATTTGGGTTTTTTTCCCTTTTGCTTTGCTTATGTCTATGAATACACTTGTCTATGGTCAGTTTCCCCTCCCCCTACTTTTAGAAGACACAGGCACTTGAAGCAAACCAGAAAAGTGGAGGAATAGACCCAGAGGTCTAGTTTTAGCTAAAGTCACCATAGTATAAACTGAAAAATAGTAAGAAAGAGAAATTTATGTTGTCTCAGAGTAAAAATGTTTAGAAAGACACTGAACTGTCAGATTTAATAATAGCTTATATATATATACGAATTTTGCTTGAAAATGAATCCCAAACTATATACTTTAGAAATTAAAAAATATCTATACAAATCATTAATGTTTAATAAATGAAAAATCAGAAGAGGTATGTCAACTTGCCTAGAGTTTACATAATATTCTTGTTGTTGTTATTATTGAGTTGAGTCATGAGAACCCTATGGACAATAGAACAAAACACTTCCGCTTGTGCCGCATGTTCACAATTACTGCCATGTTTGAACCCATCATTGTAGCCACTGCCCATCTGAGGGATTTCCTCCTTTTTTGCTGACCTATTTTCCCAGATTGATGTTCTCCTTCAGGGATTAATATCTCCTGGTAGCATGTTCAATGTTCGGGTGAAAAAGTCTTACCATCTTCCTTTCTAAGGACCGTGCTGGTGGTACTTCTTCCATGGCAGTGTGTTTTGGAGCTAACTCCAAATCAAATAACAATCACAACAAGATAATTTCAGGAAATGTAATAATGGTGTTAGTTTTCTTGCTAGGATCCCTGGGGTCTGTGTCAACTCATAGTGACCCTTGGTACAGAAGAACAAAACACCGCCCATTTCTGTGCCAGCTTCATTGGCCCTCTGCTTTACCCAGTGTGCTACCCTTTTCTAGCAACTAGTCTCTTCCGTTAACATGCCCAAAGTGTGTGAGACAAAGCCTCACCATCCTTGCTTCTAAGTAAAACTTTGGCTGTACTTCTTCCAAGATACATCTATTTGTTCTTTTGGCAGTGCATGGCGCTTTGGATATTGTTCATCAGCACCTTAACTCGAGAGCACCCATTTTCCTTTGGCCTTTCTTATTTAATGTCCAACTTTCACATGTATATGAGGCCATTGAAATCACCAGGGCTTGAGTCAGGAGCACTCTGTGTTTCCTCAAAATGGAAATCTTCCACTGGAATCAAGGCAATGCGGCACCTGATCTCTTTACAGCTGCTCCCATAAGCCATGCTGCTCCCATGAGCATGGCTTATAAATCCAAGTGGACCAAATTTTGGGTGAATTCATTGCTTTTTGGGCATCACTGCCCTGTGGTGGTTGTGTGGTGGTTGTGGGAGCCACCCAGCGATGCTCCTGAGAGCCGCCGCTTGGATTTGAACCGCCAAGCCCACGGGCCACAGTCCCGCACTCAACCACTTACACCACCGGGGCTCAATCCTCATTCTTTCCTTTGTTTATCATGATGCTACCTATTGGGTTCACTGTGAGGATTTTACTTTTCTCTTTTTTGGGGGGAGGGGGGATCACTGTTCTCTGGTGGTGGGAGTAGGAGGTCCAGCCCCACTGCTGGAATTGAACCTCCATCCCAGTGGACCGCAGTCCCGTGCACAACCACTACGCCACCGGGGCTCAGCCCTTGGTTTTCTATATATTGAGTTGTAACCCACACAGGAGGCTGTAATCCTTGACCTTCCTCAGCTAGCGCTCCAGGTTCTCTTCACTTTCAGCAAGCGAGGTTGCATCATCGGCATATTCAGGTTGGTAGGAAGCCTTCCTCCAATCCAGATGCCACATTGTTCTTCATATAATCCCGCTTCTTTGCTGATTCGCTTGTGATCATGGGAGTGATGATGCTTTTCTTAGTTTTTTTCTTACGTTTTTAAAATCATCTGATTGGTGGCTCATACAACTCTTATCACAATCCACATCTATATCCAATCTGTCAAGCATTTTTGTACATTTGTTTCCCTCATAGTTCTCAAAACACTTTCTCCTTGAGCCCCTGGTACGCTCTCCTCACTTCCCCTCTGCCTCCCCACTACCCCATAGGTCCTGGATAATTTATAAATTATTATTATTTTGTCATATCTTACACCATCCGACATCTCCCTTCACCCACTTCTCACAGAAGAAGCCTTAGGGATATCCTTCCCCCATGCTCACCACCTTTTCCATGTTCTCATAGAAGAGCCCCCTGCCCTCCTGCTGCTGAATCACCTTGATTCACATCCCTCGATATGGTGTTGCCTCTGTGAAGTCAATACTGGGTCTCTCTTTCCCACGCTTGAATTCACCACACTCTCTGTGCATTCCTCAATAGCTATTTCTTGAAAATTTGTTAGAGGCATGCCCAGTGGGGAATGTAGGGAGTTATTGCTTGAGGCATGCCATTAGTGCATCTTAATTTTTGATATTTGAAAATGGCAGATTGGTGGAACACATCCAGCAATGCAGAGATACTCTTAGCATTCTAATCTGTTGAGGTAGCCTTGCTTATTTCTAACAGGTAGTCAATCTCTTCTGCACATGTTGTGTCTCAATGACGTCTTCTTTTCCCAGCCTACAATTCAGATCAGAGATCTCATCCAAGTCTTCTACTCAGTGTACGGTTCCCAAGAGGAATGTGGTGATGGATGCAGTTAGGGATAAAATTGAAATGGTAGAATCAAATCAATGTGCTTTTTAAAGGGATTTGGAGATTTTGATTAATAAATAACATACTCTTAGATTTCACTGGGATAATTACATATATCTTCAAATCTCTAAGAAATCAAAGTTCAAAGTGACTAGAAAATCAACCTTTTTTAGTTATATTATAATAATACTAGAAGCTTAAAATTCGTAAGCTTTGGGTGATGAGGTGAGTCCATTTTCATGATTGAATTTTTCCTTTCTTCACCTCTTTTCTCTTCAAGGTAGAAGTGATACCTTCTCAGATAAGGTGATATACCGCACGTCTCTCCAGACAATTGTCCTATGTCCACTTGCAGCCTGACCAGTAGCATAAGCTACTTCTGGATTGTGGTTGTGAATTTTCCTGCCCTATTTAGCCTGCCTCTAACTTTGGAGAGAATAGATAAGAAAAACACGGTGGTTTGGCCTCAAAGACTGGCCTGTCATTGCCCTGAAGTGATTGTGTTATCACGAGTCCTTGTCATGTTTGCTTTGTGTTTCATTCACATTGTCTGCAAACTTTTGAAGTTCTCTGTGACAGCAGGCTAATCTAGCCACAGTCACCCTCCCATGCCCCAGCCCCAGAAAATCCACATAAAACTGTGCAACTTTGTAGTGAATGAGTTTGTCATTTTGGTACTGGTAAGAACTTAGCAGAAATCAAAGTAGGAGGTGTCAGTCTTTTTGCTTATGGTAGAAATTGGATGGTGCAATGAAGCAAGCCCGACATGCTCTCGGCATCTTAACTAGTCTGAATGCACTCTGCCGACTCCTGTTTCCGCAGACGTGCTCTTCGGCATCTGCCATAATGGGGAACAGTAGCCAGCAGGTATCAAGTGTCAAGATAAATTGTCTACTGCTGCGTGAGCACTGACTATTAAATTGATTTGCTATCTTCTGCAAAGTGTGGTTTTGTAATGAGAACGATGTTAAGTTCAAAACCAGCACATTTATTATTTATACAGGTGTTGCTCAAATGCATAATCAACAAGTTTAAGCTGAAAGTAATTGGATACATCTTTTTGTTTCTGGTGAGAACCTTTTCCAGGGCCTTTAAAACTCAGAGCTGTCTGAACCTTGGGACTCATAGCCTTCGGAGTCCGTGCCATTAACCTAGGCTGCGTTCCAATGTGCTCTAAATCTTGCTGTTATTGTAGTGATTGGGTGCTCTTGGATGAATGGATTCCAACTCAAATCAGCCCCGGGGGACACAGGACAACTGCTCCATTCTTGGCTGGGATCTATGGGAGCAGATCACCAGGCTTTGTCGCCTGCCGGGCAACCAGTGGGTTCAAACATCCAAGCTTCTGTCAACAGACCAGTGCTTCTTCACCTTTGCACCCACGAGGGATCTTTCCTCTTTACTTTATTCCCAAGCATATTTGGCCCAGGCTCTCTTTTCAGAAAAGAATATTACATAGTGCTATTCCCACCACCCCATCGATCAAATGTTTTTGTGTTGCAGCCCATAGCCCAGCATGATCTCCTTTTGAAGCTCCCTTAAGTCATTCCTACACCGTTCATTTTGGGAAGCACCATGTTTAAAAACAGGAAAAAACAATACAACTATTTAACTTGCAATTCAGTGGGTTGGGAATCTGTGCTAGGCTCAGCCTGCTTGGGTTTTTCACTTCAGATAGGTTTGCTCGTGTGTTCTGGATCAATCTGGGATCAGGTCAAAGCTCTCCACCATTCTCCACAGGTGCTTGGTCACAAGGTGGCCAGACATGTCCCCAGGAGGATAAGTTTGATGGGTTTTTAATTTCGACAATATTTAGATAACATACTGTTTTGTATTTCACAAGCATGCTGCTAAGAAGTGAGCATGTCAAGACTTTTGTCTCATGTACTTAGGGCATGTTATCAGGAGAGACCAGTCCCTGGAAAAGAACATCCTGTTTGGGAGCCTGGAGTGTCAGTCAAAAAGAGGAAGCCCCTCACCGAACTTTGTTGACACAGTGGCTGCAGCAGTGTGTTTAGACGCAACAGCAATTGTGAAGCTAGCACAGGACAGGCTACAGACAGTGTTTCATTCCATTATACATAGAGTCACCATGAGTTGTTAACAACTTGGTGGCACTGAATGGCAATGATGAGCGTGAAAGACATCTCAAACCCTAGACTTGGAAGTAGGGTCCTGACATTTCTGCTGCATTGGCTGATCACAGCAAGGCACAGGACCAGACCTAAGAAGATGGGAAATAGACCTCAGTTCCTATTGGCAGGAGCTGTGCCTTCAAGTCACCAAGACACAGGGAGAGATAAGCCTTGGACTGTTGGTGCCATCTCCAAGACGACGAATAAAGCAATTGGTGTGCAAGCTTTAAGTGAAAGACATTAGTGTTGTGAAATGCCACCAAGCCAGTTCTGCTCATAGCAATCCTAGGCGCAACAGAACAACACCGGCACGGTCCTGTGCCATCTTCACAATTGTGCTCGTCCCCAAACCCATTGTTGCAGCCGCTGGATTAGTCCCTCTCTTTGAGGTCCTCCTCTTTTTCACTGCCTCTCCACTGTGCCAAGCAGGGTGTCCTTCCCCGAGGACTGGTCCCTCCTGAATATGCAAGGTGATGTCTGCATACTAAGGATCGCTCTGGAGGTATTTCTTCCAAGACAGATTCATCTGTCCTTTTAGCAGCTCATGTCCCTTTCAATATTCTTCTCCAGTATCACAATTCAAATGTATCGATATTTTCTTAGGTCTTCCTTGTTTAATGTCCAGCTCTAACATGTATATGAGTCAATTGAAAATACCATGGTGCAGTTTAGGCACACTCTAGTTCTCAAACTAGCATCTTTGCTTTTCAATGTTCTAAACAGTTCTTGTGCAAAAGATATACCTACTGAAACCTATCTTTTGATCTGTGACTGCAGTTTCCATGAACGCTAATTGTGGATTCCAGAAAGACAAAAATCCTTGGCAACTTCAACCTTTTCTCTATTTGTCATGATGTTACCTATTGGTCGAGTTGTGAGGTTATTGGTTTTCTTTCTTTCTTTTTTGCCCCCCAAAACTATTTTATTGTGAATGAGTACAAATATCATATCATTCCATACTTCAACCACATCAAGCAGTATTATACAATTGCTGCCACAGTTTCAAAACATTCCTTACCTTTGGAACAACTTGATATCAGCCCCCTGTACCCCCCAAGGATCCTAATTGTACTTGTCTCTGCAGTTTCATCAATCCTGGAATTTGTATACCAATAACAGAAAAACACATAGCAAAAATTCAAGCGGGATACCTCCAGTGACAGAATACATCTGAGATAAACAACAATATGAAAAAAAAGAACAATTCTAAAAAAAACATAGAAAACGCTGAAAAACACATCAGGCCCAACCTGCAACAGAATAGGTATCAACTGAAAGGTTTTAACCGTTCAAGTCAAGTTTATCGTTTTGATTTCCTCTAGTCATCCCCCTAGTACACTGTTTGGTAACTAGTTTCTTTACGTTGATTTGTAATCTGAAGACTGCAATCCTTGATCTTCAACAGAAAGTACTGCAATTCCTCTTCGCTTTGGGCAAGCAAGGTCATGTCATCTGCACCCTGCAGCTTGTTCATAAGCCTGCTTTTGATCTGGAGGCCACATTCTTCTGCATAGAAACCCTTTTCTTTGATGGTTTGCTCAGCATGCAGATGAAGTAAGTATGGTGAGAGAATGCAACCCCGATGTGTACCTTTTCTGATTAAAAACTACGCGGTCTTCCCTTTTCCTGCTTCCACAACTGCCTCTTGGTCCATATGCAAGCTCCTCATTAACACATGGAGCTATTCTAGAATTCCCCTTTTTTTCTCCAAAAAAAGGGAAAAAAGATGGTAGATTGAATAATACATTTACCTTTCCTCTGTCCAAAATCAATGCTAAAACAATAACAGCTTTGAAAAATCATAAGCCCATAGGGAAACTAAAGGCAGTTAACAAGGACAAAATTTAGAAGCTGAAAGCAGATGGATGACTGATGGCAGAAATAAGAAAAAAACAAAACAAAAAAATCCTAAAAAAAGAATTCAAAGTTATCAGGAAGGAAAATCAAGGAGTATTATTTTATAGCATGGGATCACTGAAATTATCAGGATGTGAACACTCAAGACATTCTGAAAGGAGATGAGTTGGGGAAAGAAGTGGGACATGTTGGGGTGGGAGTGGGGTGGTCTGTTTAGGATGGACTTGAATTCCTAGATTTTCTCCAGGCCACAGTGAAAGGCTGAAGATTTATCTGTGGGAAAGGGTAATGCAGAAGGTCTTAGGATACAAGGGAACATCATTCCAGGAAGATACTCAAGTATTCTCAGAAGCTGGGTGATTCAGTAGCAGTAGACCTGCTGAATATTTAGAGACCCACACTTTCCTCTCCCTGATTTCCAGAATCATGTCCATCACCAGTCTTATACACGCCTGAGGAGAATATCTTTCAATGGAGATCATGACTAACCCAAGGGAGAAGTAAGAAGAAAAAGATAAGCGTTGTATAAGCCTCCAATAAAATGATCTTAAAAAAGAAAAAGGGAGACAGCATACAGTTTAAACTATGGAAATAAAAATAATTTATAAATTATCAATGGGTTTGCAAGGGGTGGGCGAAGGAAGGAGGGGAAAAAAGGGAAGCTGACACCAAGGGCTCCAGTAAGAAAATGCTTGGGAAATGAGGATGGCAGTGTATGCACAAATGTGCTTGATGCAATTTGTGCATGGATTGTTATAAGAATTGTAAGAGCCCTCAGTGATTTATTAAAAAATTATCAAAACAACAACAACAACAACAAAATAATCAACCAAGCAAATATCAAAACAAAAGCAAGAAAAAGTAAAGGATTTTGAGAAAGGAATATATAAAATAATCAGATCGATCTGGAGGATTAAATAGATCAATAGAACTGAGAGAGAGAGAGAGAGAGAGAGAGAGAGAGAGAGAGAGAGAGAGAGCAAATAGGAAATATTAACAGAGGAATTCATCATTAAAATAAACAAAGAAAATTATCCATGAGAACTTTCCATGAAAGGCCTTGTTTGTTGTTGGGAGCCATTGAATCAACTCTGACTCAGGGCAACCCCCTGTACCAGAGAATAAGCCCTGCCAGGTGCTGAGTTCTCCTGACAAACATTCCTCTGTGTGAGCCCTTTGTTGCAGCCAGCACATCAATCCATCTCATTGGGTCTTACTCTTTTTTCACTGATCCTTCACTTAGCCAAGCATCCACTGATTTTTGTATCATTTGTTGTTTCCTTGTCACTGGGTTGGTTAATACCACCTTTTCCCCTCTCACTCCTCCCTCTCCCATGGCTCCCCAGAACCATCCATCCCATTGTTTTCTCATCCAAACTGTTCATCCAGCCTATCATATGCAGATAGAGTTGCAGAGGAAATAACATTCACACAGAAAACAAGACATAGAAAGATGAAGCCACAAAAGAATACAAAATGACAACAAAAAAACCAATGTCCAGAAAAATATGAATAAGTAAAAAAATAAAAACAATATTAAAAAAGAAAAATCTGTAAATAGTTCGATGTCTCTTTGTTCATCTCTAGGAGTGTCCTCCCGTCCAGTCTGATGGGATGCCACCACCTGGCCCCAAAGTCTATCCTTGGCACTCCCTCAGGTCCTCCATGCTCTGCTCCCCCACTGCTATTCTGCATGTCCTTAGTGTTTGCCTCAGTGTGGTGGGATCAGACTGGGTGCAATCCCTATCCTGTGTCCCCAATGTTGTCCCCTGGGGCCTTCACTCATAGTGGGGCCATCCATATGGTCCTCTCTGTGCATGGGTTTTTCTGAGCAGGGATATTATCCTCAAAGCTTAGTGGGCCAGAATGAGCTCCACTCTCTTTTCCTTCCCCATCATTTGGTCCTGTGTGCTCTGGTCAGACATGTCCCTCTCCCTCAGCTGCAGTTTCAGTGCTGTCTTGTGAAGTAAATTCTTCTGGAAAGAGGGGTGGCTGTCCACAGAATTGGGGTTGGAGCCAGGCTCTGAGACCCCTTCACTGACTACCTGTTCCATGCCATCGTGCTGCATTCATATCCTGGAACACTGGGGTTAAGCCTGGTTCCTCTTCCCCTGTGGAGATATAAACAATACCATCCCCTTGGGTGGGTTAGTGCCCTGTTCCCTGCTACACAGCCTCCTCCTTTTTCAGTTGGCTACCATATGTAGCCCTGGATTTGGTCTGGCTCCTGCCATACTACTTGGATATCACCCCAGGAATTTTTGTATATCGTAGCTTTTCCCTTATGCCCCCTTTGCATTTTTTTAAAGCTTCCCTCAGCAGATTTACATGTACTTGTCCTTTTGCCCTTAGTTTACTTCACTTAGCATAATTTCCTCCAGGTCTTCCCATGCAGTGATATGCTTCATGCATTCATCACTGCTTTTCAGTGATGAGTAGTAACTACTCCATTGTATGCATGTACCACAGTTTTTAAATCCATTTGTCAGTTGATGGAGATTTGGGTTGTTTCCAATTTCTTGCAATTGTGAACTGTGTTGCGATGAATATTTGAGCACAGATGTCTGGTCGTGGTTTGTTTCTTGTCTTTTCTGAGTATATGCCCAGTAGGGGGATTGCTGGAGTCTATGGTAGCTCAATTTCCATCTGTTTTCGATATCACC
Organism: Nesogale talazaci; assembly: GCA_004026705.1. Lineage (NCBI taxonomy): Eukaryota > Metazoa > Chordata > Mammalia > Afrosoricida > Tenrecidae > Nesogale > Nesogale talazaci. Next base: position 86,675 of record PVJH01001379.1, on the reverse strand, counting down.
AAATCCATTTCTATATTAGTTGTACAAACCTACAGGTCTACCAGCAGTGGATGAGTGTTCCTATCTTCCCACAGCCCCTCCAACACTTGTTGCTTTGTGATCTTTTTAATTGGGCTTTCTTTGAGGGTATTAGGTGGTATCTCATTGTTTTAATTTGCATTTCTCTTATGGTTAATCATCAGGAACATTTTCTTATATTTTATTGGCCACTCAAATTTCTACCCCTGTGAAACTTCTATTCAGATTCTTTGCCCTCCTCAACAGTGGGAAAGTAGTTTTTATCTTTTAGGAAGCTGTCAGGTTATTGTAGATTTTAGTAATAAGGCCTTTATCTGATGTGTCATTGCTAAAGATGCTTTCCCAATCTGTGGGCTCTCTTATTACACTTATGGTGAATTCTTTTTATGTACACAGGTGTTTCCTCTTCAGTATATCCCACATGTCAATTTGTGTCTCTTCTGTTTTTGTGTCCTTTCCCATTTCTGATAGTCTATGTATTCCTGGTGCCAAAGTTCTCATTTTGGTCTCAATTTCCTCATTGATGGCTCTAATAATTTGGGGTTTTACCTCAAGGTCTCTGATCCACCTTGAGTTTATTTCTGTGCATGGAATGAGATAAGGGTCTTGCTTCATTTTTCTGTAGGTAGATATCCATTTTTTTCCAGCACTACTTGTTATAAAGGTATATACCTATTTGATATTTTTGATCCTTATCAAGGATCAGTTGTATGTTGATGATTTATTTCTTTATTTTCAGTTCTTTTCCATTGGTCTGCGTGTCTTCCATTAAACCAATACAATACAGGTTTGACCACTGTGGCTGTATAATATGTGCTAAAGTCAGGTGAAGCAAGACCTTCCACTGCGTCCTTCTTGAGAAGTTCTCTGCTAGTTTTGGGCTTCTTCCCTCTCCATATGTAGGTAGTAATAATTTTTCTCATTTTATTGATGAAAGATAAAGGTAATTGTATCGGAATTGCATTAAAGTTAAATAGTGCCTTGGATAGAACTTATATCTTTATTGAGTCTTCTGATTCATGATAATGGGATATTTTTCCATTTGTTGAGGTCACTCTAGGTTTCTTGTAACAGCATTTTGTAGTTTTCCTCATATAGATCTTTTGTTCGTTCAGTTGGGTATACACCTAGATATTTCAATTTGTGCTTGGCTATTATGAAGGGTACCACCTTTTTAATCTCCTCTTCTGTGGTTTTATCCAATGTTTATAGCAGTCAGATAGACTTCTGCTTGTTGATCTCGTATCCTGCCACCCTGCCGCAATCCTCTCTTGCTTCTAGCACTCCTCTTGTGGAATTTTTGATATTTTCCATATATAAGATCCTCTCATTTTCAAATAGTGATAGTTTCAATTCTTCCTTCCCCAGGTGAATATCTTTGATGTCTTTTCTTTGCCTTCGCTGTTGGCTAAAATCTCCAGTACGATGTAAAATAAGAGTGGGGACAAGGGACATCCTTGCTTTATCCCCTTTTTCAGTGGGATTGTGTTCGTCTTTTATCCATTAGCTGCCATATTGGCAGGTGGTTTTTCATACAAAGCTTGTATTGTCTTGAGGAACTTTCCTTCCATTCTTATTTTTTTTTGAGTGTCTTAAACAAGAATTGGTGTTGAATGTTGTCGAATGTTTTTTCTGCATGTATTGATATTATTGTACAGTTCTTCATGTCAATGTAGTGAATGATACTAATGGTCTCTCGTTTGTTAAACCATCCCTGCATCCCTGGTATGAACCCCACTTGGTCATGGTATATTACTTGTTTTATATGCTTCTGTATTCTATAGGCCCGTGTTTTGTTGAGGATTTTTGCATCAATGTTCATCAGAGATATTGATCTGTAGTTCTTGATTCTTCTGGTATCATCATTTTGGAAGAGTTTGTGTAGGACTGCTGTTAGTTCTTCCCTGAATAATTTGTAGAATTCTCCTGTGAAGCCATCTTGTCCAATGGATATTTTTTTGTTGGTAATCCCTTGATAATCTTATCTATTTCTTCTTTTGCTATGGGTCTGTTAAGATTCTTGACATTCCTCAGGAATGGTGTTGGGACAGACTGTTTTTCTAAGAATTTGTCCATGTCTTCCAAGTTGCTGAATTTATCAGAGTACTATATAATTATCCTTTTTGTTTCATTAGGGTCTATTGTAGTGTCCCCTCTTTCATCCCTTATTCTTGCTATTGAAATTTGTTCCTTTCTTTTTTTGGTTAAATCTACCAGTGGTTTGCCAATTTTTAAAATTCTTTCAAATAACCAACTTTAGCAACATTAGTTTTTCACATAGTTTTATTATTTTCCCTCTCCTGAATCTCAGCTCTGATTTTTATTATTTCTTTTCTTTTGCTATTAGTAGGATTGTCCTGATGACTCTGCTTTTGTTGTAAATTTTGTCAGCATATCAGTCGTGATACTCTCTTGCCTTTTCAAGTGTGCATGTAATGCTATGAAACTTCCTCTTAAAACTGCCTTTGCTGTTTCCCGTGTTTTGGTACGTTGTATTTTCATTCTCATTGGCTTCTAGAAATGACCTAATTTCATCTCTGATCTGAGCCAGTATGTGCCCTTTTTGCAATAGAGAGTGATTCATCCTCCAATGATTTGTTTTTGTTTTCTTCATCTTTCTTTTGTTGATTTCCAGCCTTATGGTACAGTGGTCAGAGAGAGAAGTCTGTATGATATCAATGTACTTAAATTTATGTAGATACGTCTTATGGATCAGCATGTGGTCTATCTTTGAATATGTGACATTTGATCTTGAAAAGTATGTGGTCTTCTATTATATTTGGATGAAAAATCTCTGTAGCTCTCTACCAGGTCAAATTGTCTAATTGTAGTGTTTAGATCTCTAGCATCCTTGTTGAGTTTCTTTCCCTGTTATCTATCTTTCTCATAAAGTGGTATATTGAAGTCACCCACTATAATTGTTGAAGCTGTGATTTATTTTTTCATTTTTTGAAGTGTTTGGTTGTCTTTCATTCAGGGAATATATGTTTAAAATGCTGATTGGTTATTTGCCTACCGTCCCCGTGAGCATTATATATTGTCCCTCCTTATCTCTTTTTATCATTTGCACTTTGAGGTCAATTTTATATGAGATTAGGATTGCCACTGTGCTTTTTTGAAGCTTTGTTTGTTTGGCATGCCTTTCTTCAACCTTTGATTCTCAGCCTATATTTTTCTGTAGTCTTGAGCTGTATCTCCTTTAGGCAGCAGATTGATGTGTTGTGTGTTTTTTTAAGCCAGTCTGCCAGCCTCAGTCTTTTAATGTCTGAGTTCAGCCCATTGATATTCAGGATTATTATATCCATCTGTGAACTCAGTGATGTTATCTTATACCTTCTGTGTTGGGTGTTTCCCTACCTTTCTTTCTTTTCAGTGTATTCTGTGTCGGTGTGTTAGGGTGGATCATTCTTGACTTCTTTCCCCCGTAAGCCAATGCTATCTTGGGGACTTTCCCCCCTTTGTTGCCCTCTGGGTGAGGTTGTTCTATGTGGCGATCTCTTATTTATGCTTGGTGAGTGCCATTTTTCTGCGCATACTGTGTCAACAAGGATCATTTTTATGGCTGGTTTTCTTCTAACGCATTCTTTGAGTTTTTCCTTGTCCAGGAAGACTCTTACTTCTGCGTCTATATTGAGAGGTCTGAGCATATTCTTATTTGGGAAACTTTATATGTGATTGATTGTTTTTCCCTAGTGCGCTCATGATTTTCTCCTTTTCCTCAAAGTTGCATAGCTTCACTATTATGTGCCTTGATGACTTCTTGGAATTCAATCTAGCTGACATTATTTCAGCCTCCTGAATAGTTGCCTGGTTTTCATGCATTAAATTGGGGAAGTTTTCCTCCAATAATTCTCTATTGTGGCATATGACTTCTTTGTTGTGTCTTCCTCTGGTAATCCAATTATTCTGATGCTGTTCCTCTTTATAGCATAAGACATACCTCTTAGGTTTTTCGTCAGCTTCTCTGATAATCTTATTAGAGTTTTGCTCACCTTTGTTAAAATCTGCTCAGCTATCCTCTAGGTCACTGGTGCAATTTTCTGCTTCCCCTAGTTGATTTACAAAGTACGTGAGTCTGCTATTTTTTTTTGTTGTTTCTTCCTTACACTCTTCTATTTCCCTTTGGTGTATGGATATTATCTACTCTACCCTTTCATGCTTTTTCTGCATTGCTTCGCTCATTCCTGTGTGACTCCAAGAAGCATTATAAAAATTTCTTTCTGTGGCAGATCAATGTCTGCTTCTTCTATGCATGTCATTAGATTCAGAACATGTTCTGACATTGCCTTTTGTTTCTCCTGTCTTTCATTAAGGTCATTGGGGTTGATTGCTGTTTGCATTGCGTTGTTTTAGAGGAGTCAGGTGCCATTTTTCAGAGAGTTGAAGAGCACTAGTTTTATCTGGGAGACTCATAGGAATGCTTCTTTGAACTTCCTGCAGCTAATTTTGCTACCACTTTATCCTCCTGTGGCTTCACTCTTTCCCTGGCCAACCAGTATTCTGTTATTTGGAGGGCCAGTTGGCTGCTCCTCTGAAGGGATATTGGTTGGGTTGTTGTGAACCCTCAATCATGGTTCTGTACTGTGTGATCTCACAAGAAGCCATGATGGTGTGTGGTCCACAGCAGCTTGGGGTGCCACAGAGTGCATGTGGCGGTGCCTGCTGCAAGGGAGGGGGGTGCCAGAGAAGGCTTGCGGGTTGCACCGTGAATGGTGGACGGAATTGCCCTGGTCAGGTAGATCATTGTGGAAGTTGGACAGAGGTTCCTGCAGCAGTGTGAAACTTTGACAAGTGTTGGCTGAGTTACCTTAGGTCGTGTGAGGCACCAAAGTGGTGGGAAGAAATTCCCTTAGTCATGTGGGACCACAGAAGACAGAAGCTCCCCAGTCACATAGGCAGGAATTCCCCTGAAGAAGTTGTGCAGAATATCCCCTAGTGGAGGGTTGGTGGACTTCCCCAGCTTCGGGATATGCTGCATAAGGTGGAGCTCTCCCAACTGTGTGGAGCAGTCATAAATGCCTTAGGTCTGGAGATCGGGGCAGTGGAGTGTGAGAGAAAATGGAAGAGATAAAGAGGAAAAGCACCAAACAGCCAAGTCTGCTGAAACTGTGGAAGGACACCTGAGCACCAATCTCTGATTGTGAGGCTGCAAGAGTTTAATCCCTGGCCTGAACCAGCAGCAAGCTGTGGCTATGTCGAGATAAAGCCCCTGTGCCAACTCCAAATGATTCTGGTTTAGCCCAGACAGTGGAACTAGGGTCAATGGCCTAGATGGTCTCCATTGTGGTAAGCCAAAAGACCAGCCCCTTAAAACCTTGTGGATCTGTTCTTATTTATCTTTATGATGCTCCTTCTGTGATCCAGCAGTGTTGACTTTCCTTTTTAGTAATTCTCCTTGACACTATTCTTTCTGATAGACTGATACCTTCTAGTTTCTTTGTCACACTTTGTTACAGCACCCAGATCTCCAATGATCCCTTCAGTAGGGTATTAAGCACTTCTTAGAAGAACTTCTTAGAAACATTCCTTCTAAGACAGATTCATTTATTTTGATAGAAGGTTATGGTATATTTACAACTTTTTACCAACACTGTAATTCAAAAGGCTTGATTCTTTGTTGTTGTTCTTCCTTATTCATTGTCAAGCTTTCGAGTACCTGTGATGTGATTGATAGTTGCTTGGGACAGGCCTTCTTGAGTTTCAATTTAAAGCAATTTCTGGCATCAGATTTCCATAAATGCAATTCATCATTTGCTTTCTTAATTGCTGCATCCATGAGCTTCGATTGTGGATCCATGTAAAAGATATCTTTGACAACTTCAAACTTTTCTGAGTTTATCATGATGTTGTTTATTGGTTGGGCTGTGCAGTTTTATTTTATCGATCTTCCAGGGTAAACCACATTGCAGCCTGCAGTCTTTGGGCTATATCTCTGAGTGCTGTAAGTTCCCTTTATTTGCAGCCAACAAGGTTGTGTCATATGAATATTGCAGGTTGTTAATAAGTCTTCCTCCAATCCTGATACTATGATCTTCTCTATATAAATTAGTTTCTCTGATTCCTTTCCAAGTACGTAAGTGGAATATGTATGATGAGTGAATGCTTCCAGCCTTACCATTATCTCTAAAGGGATTCTGTCCATCAAATACTGTCAAGTGGTAAAGGACATCTCTTTGCATCTTTGTAGAAATTGATTGTGGAGCCAAGAAAAATAAAATCAATGGCAACTTCAATATTTTATCCATTTATCATGCCGTTACTTATTGGTTTCATTGTAAAAGTTTTGTTTTCTTTCTGCTGAAATGAAATTCATTTGAAGGCTGCATATAGTCTTTGATCATCAGTAAGTGCTTCTGAAGAGGAACGTTTTAATGTAAAAATGCATTGACGTGAATGAAGGAAATTTCCAGAACTGAAGTTCAGGAATTTCCATATTAAAGGCTAATGGAAGATCTGAACATATTGAACTAAAATAAATTCCCATGGAAGTATATCATTATTATACTGTGTAGTACTTGGGGCCAAGAGAAGATTAAAAAAATGATTTTATTGGGGATTCAAACAACTCTTATCACAATTCCTACACATATCCATTGTATGCAAAGTGCATTTGTTGCCATCATCATTTTAAAAACATTTTTTCTACTTAAACCCTTGGTATTAGCTTATTTTCCACCTCCCTGTTCCCTCTCCCTGATGAACACTTGATAATTTATTGATTATTGCTTTTTTGTCATATTATACACTGTGATGTCTATCTTCACTCACTTTCCCATTATCTGTACTCCAGGGAGGAGGTTATATGCAGATCCCTATAATTGGTTCCCCCTTTCTACTCCATCTTCCGTCCACCCTCCTGGTATTGCCACTCTCACCACTAGTCCTGAAGAGATCATCTTTCCTGGATTCCCCATGTTTCCGATTCCTATCTGTACCATTGTACATCCTCAGTGTACAGTGTCTATCCTGATTTTTAAGGTAGAATTGGAATAGTGATAGTGGGGGGAGGAAGGATTTAAGAACGAGAGGAAAGTTGCATGTTTCATCACTGCTACACCATACCCTGACTGGCTGGTCTCCTCCCCATGACCCTTCTGTAAGGGGATGTCACTTCATCTACTGATGGGCTTTGGGTTACCAATCTGTACTCCCCCTCATTTATAACAATTTCAATTTTAGCTCTTTGATCCCTGATACCTGCCTGATCCCTTCAACACCTCGTGGTCACACAGGATGGTGTGATTCTTCCATGTGGTTTTGTTGCTTCTGAGCTACATGGACACTTTTTTACCATCATGTCTTTAAGACCTCAGACACTATCTTTTGATGGCTGGGCACCATCAGCTTTCTTCACCACAGTTGCTTATGCACACATTTGTCTTCAGTGACCATGTTGGGAAGGTGGGCATGCAATGATAATATATTTTTTGTTGTTTGATGCCTGATCCCTGATCTCTTTGACACCTCATGGTCACACATGCTGATGTGCTTCTTCCATTTGAGCTTTGTTGCTTCTGAGGTAGATGGCCATCTATTTACTTTCAAGCCTTTAATACCTTATATCTTTTGAAAGTTGGCCACCATCAGCTTTATTCACCACACTTGCAATACACACAATTGTCTTCAGTGGTTGTGTTGGTTAGGTGAGCATCATGGAATGCCAATTTATTAGAACAAAGTGTTCTTGAATTGAGGAAGTACTTGAATGGAGGCCCAATGTCCATCTACTGCCTTAATACTGAACATACAGATAAATGCATGTAGATCTATTTCCCCATCATCATATATAAATATGTTTACCTATGTACATGCCTGTATTTAGACCTCTATATATGCCCTTTGCCTCCTATTTCTCTCTATTTCCTCTTACTGTCCTCTTGTCCCACTGTCATGCTTAGCCTTCATTTGGGTTTCAGTAACTTTTTTGTTACCCTACACTTGATCAATCCCTATCAGACCTCTCACACCCATCTTGCAACTGATTTTGTATCACTTGTTGTTTCCTTGTCCCTGGGTTGGTTAACACCACCTCCTTTCCCCCATGTCTCCTGGATCCATCAGTTTCATTGTTTTTTTTCAACAGACTGTTCATCGAGCCTATGTTATTTGAATAGACTTGCAAAGATAGTAATATGTACCAAAAAACCCCCCCAAGCTGCAAGATAAAACTACAAAAGAAAACAAAACTATTACAATAGCAAAACCATTGTCCAGAAAAAAATATAAATACCTAAAAAAATAAAAATAATGATAAGAAATGAAAAACCTTTAAATAGTTCAAGGTCTATTTACTGACCTCTAGGAGTGTCCTCTGATTGAGTCTGATGGGGTGCCACACCCTGGCCCCAAAGTATATCCTTGCCACTCCCCAGGAACTCCATGCTCTTCTCACCCTGGTGCTCTGCTGCACACTCTTAGTGTTTTGCCTCAGTGTGGTGGGGTGCAACCCCAACCTTGTGTCTTCAGTATTGTCCCCATAGTGCCTTGGGTCAGGAAGGGATGTCATATTTCACAGTGGGGATGACCATATGGTCCTCTCTGTGCTTTGGTGGTTCTCAGTGGGGATATTGTCCTCAAGGGTTTGTGGGCCAGGATATGCTCCACTCTCTCTTCCTCCCCCTTCATTTGCTCTCATGTGCTCTGGCCAGGCATGTCCCTCTCCCTGAGCTGCAGCTTCAGTGTTCTGCTCTAAAGTAAATTCTCCTCCGGGAAGGGAGGGCTGTCCACATAGTTGGTCTGGGGGCTGGGCCCTCAGACCTCCCTCTACTGGCTCCCCACTCCATGCCATCATGTTGCAGTCACTTCCTGGAACACTGGGCTTAAGTCTTTTCCTGTGGAGATATAAACCCCCCTTGGGTGGGTTGGTGCCCCATTCCCCCACTACACATTGCTATCTTTCTCCCCAGCTTCCTCCTTTTTAGTTGGCTACAATATGTAGTCCTTGATTTGGTCTGGTTCCTGTCATACTACCTGGACCTCACCCCAGGAATTTTTGCATGCAGTAGCTTTTTTCCTATGCCCCTTTTGCTTTTTTTAAGCTTACCTCGGTGGACTCATGTTGTAATTGTCCTTTTGCACTTGGCTTACTCCACTTAGCATAATCTCCTCTAGTTCTTCCCATGTAGCGATATGCTTCATGTGTTCATCACTGGTTTTCAGCCATGAGTAGTGCTCCATTGTATGTATGTATCCGTTCGTCAGTTGATGGGAATTTTGGTTGTTTCCAACTCCCAAGAGAAGATTTTTAAGCTTCTGAAAGGGATATAGAAGTGCTATCCAAATGATAAGGGATTAAAAAAGCCAAAAACCTCTAGATATTTCCATAGCCATACTGTATATTTGAAGGCAAGAGAGGAATTCCTTTCAAACCCCTAAGAAAAAGTGATGTCTACCTAAAAATATCTTACGTGGTCCCAGGCTTAATTAAATCTGAGCATTTGCTGACCTTCAAGTTGCCAAGATTTACTTTTCCTGCAACCCTTCTCAGAAAAGGCACTGCAGGATAGGCTTCTTCAAAAAGAGGAGAAAGCCTGGAGCTTGACTGCCTTGAAATCAAGGAAATGGAGAGTATTCTATAGAAGAGAAGTCCAATGGATCTTCAAGATGATTGCATGGCTGGTCTCCACAGGACATATTGAAGCCCGAGTTAACAAGTTCAAATTGGAGAATGGAGAGGAAAGATTTCTTCAAAAATATGAAATCTGCAGAATGGTTTATGCCTCTAGAGGCATTCACAAGTGATTTGGAGACTGGGGAGAAGTGTTAGGGTTATTGGTAAGCATAAGGAAAAGTAGGCAGATAACCAGAAGAAAAAGAGGCAGATAACCAGAAGAAAAATATTAATCCCAGGTTTAAAAAAAGTAAATACAGGAAATAAAAGCCAATCATCACATAGTAGGTACTTAGCCTTCACCCAGATAAAATTATGCAAATATTTAGAAATTAGATAAAGTGTCATAGGCACTTTTTCTGGTCGGATGGGGTGAAAAGGAACTCCGTGTGTGGAGTCGCTGTGCTCTACTAGTCTTGGGTCCATGGAGGACAGAGTACATATTTTGCTGGAGGATTGAACCAGAATGGTTCTTTCATGGGGAATCCTGTGTCAATGGTGTTTTTCCTTAGTTGCTAATCAATATTTATGTTTCCTGGTCGAAAATCACTAATATTGACTAAAACTGAAATATATGAGTGTGTGTATAAATATGAAGCAATCTGAGCATGTAATTTGGTGATAATTTAGAAGTAAATACTAAAAGATTTAGCAGATGGAGTTGAAAGTAGTCTCTGTGGTGATGCGGAAAATAGAGGAGAGGGTTGAAAACTGCCATATTTTATTAAAGAGTTTGATTATGTGCATGTATTATGACCAAGTGGGACTCTGGTAAACATTGACCTTTAAGAATGTTATAATGACCAAGCACACTATCTTTTGGGTACATTTGAATAGGACTGGTAGAGATAAAACAGATCACAGAATTCCCAAGTTCCTACACCTGACCTTTCTGAGTAAACAGGACTGGTTTCAAAAGAAGTAGCAAGGATCTCTAACTTCCAGCTAAGCTGTGTAAAGGAGGAAGGAGGTAAACAGTTGAGATTCATGCAGTTCTGAGTTTTAGTAGCAGAAAATATCCAGTTAACATACCACAACTCTGATACTATGCTATTCAAAGATAAAACAAAACAAACTCAATGGTGAGAATGGAGGGCATCCTGGCCCACCAAGTCTTGAGGATGGCATCCCCATTCAAAACAATCAGTGCACAGAGAGAACTAGATGGCCAGCTCCACTATGAGACCTGACGTCTGTGTTAGTCCAGGTAGACTAGAGAAATCCATGGACATGCATATGCATACAAGGAAGAGGTTTATATACAAGAGGAATGGAACATTGGGAAAGCATTCCAACGCAGTTCAGTCCAAGTCCATAAGTCTGATATTAGACCATATGTTCAATATCAGCCCATAACTCCTCTTCAGACTCACAAAGCACATGCAATGATGCCAGGGCAATCACAGGCCAGTGGGTGCAGTCTAGTGTATCCAGTTGTGGTAGAAGCATATCAGCACTGGCATGGGGCTTCTCTGTAGCTTCTCAAGCATCTCAGCACTAACAGGAGTCTCTATGTGATTTTTACAGCTTCAGAGGTCTGGTTCTATCAGGATTACCCTATGTGGCTTTTCTGACTCCTCCGGTTTCTAGGACTCAGGGTCTATCAGCATGCAGCCATGCATCTTGTCAGCTGAAATGTCTCCCAAGAACTCAGCTATAAGTCTCTCACACCCATGGGGCAAATATCATGAGATTTCCCAGAATTCTCAGGAGAAAGCCATGTCCACACAGAGGTCTCATTGGCTATTTCCAGATTGATAGGCTAGACATCACCCCTGCACTTCCCATCATGAAATTGACATGAGTACATGACTGCCACAACATTCCTTGCTGACCCATGGCCCTATGAGGGACAACACTGGAGACACAGTGTCATAATTGCACCCGGTCTGACCCTACCACATAGAGGAAAACACTAAGAAGGATGTGCAGCAAAGCAGTGGGGAGAGCAGAGCGCGGAGGTCTTGAGGGAGTGCCTAGGATAGATTGCAGTCAAGGCATGGAACTCCATCAGACTTGACCAGAGGTCACTCCTAGATAGCAACAAACAGACCTGGAACTATTTCAGGTTTTTCTTTATTATTACTATTATTTTAATTTACTTATATATATTTTCTGGCCATTGTTTTTTTTCTTGTTGTAGCTGTTGTTTTTTGTTGTTGTTGATTTGTCTCACTATATCTTGTCTTTTGTGTGCATTATTATCTCTGCAGGTTTATCTAGATAAGATAGGCTGGATGATTAGTCTGGAGGAGAAAATGATGGGACCGATGATTTTGGAGCGATATGGAAAGGAGGTCTGGGGGAAAGGAAAGGCATCAAACAGCAAATGATACAAAATCAGAGGCCTGGTAGGATAAACTGTAAGATAACCAAGAGAAGTTGCTGAAACCCAAATGGAGGCTGAGCATGATAGTGGGAAAAGAGGAAAGTAAAAGGAAACAGAAGAAATAAATAGGAGGCAAAGGCCATGTACAGAGGCCTAAATATAGGCATGTGCATAGTTAAATGTATTTATATATGATGATGGGGAAATAGATCTATGTGCATTTATCTGTATATTCAGTATTAAGGCAGCAGATGGTCATTGGGCCACCATTCAAGTATTTTCTCAATCCAAGAACACTTTGTTCTATTAAATTGGCATTCCATGATGCTCACCTTCCTGACAAGATTGCTTGAAGACAAAAATGTGCATATGCAATGGTGGTGAAGACAGATGATGGTGCCTGACTATCAAAAGATATAGTCTGGGATCTTAAAGGCTTGAAGATAAATAAGTAGTCATCTAGTTCAGAAGCAACAAAACTCAAATGGAAGAAACACACCAGCATGTGTGATCACGTGGTGTCAAAGGCATCAGGAATTGGGCATCAAAGAACTGAAAATCACATCATTGTGTGTCCACCATCACATTGGGAACCCTGAACACAAATGTATGTATAGGCAAATGTGGTGAAGAACACTTTCAAAAGATATAGCGTCTAGGGTCTTAAAGCTTTGAAGCTAGACAAGCAGCCATCTAGCTAACAAGCAACAAAGCCCTCATGGAAGAAGCACACCAGCCTGTGTGACCATGAGGTGTCAAAGGGATCAGGTATCAGGCATTAAACAACTAAAAATTATATTGTAAATGAGGAGGAGTACAGGTTGGAGACCCAAAGTCCATATGTAGGTAACAGACTTCCCCTTACAGAGGGCTCACAGGGAGAAGATGGATCAGTCAGGATGCAGTGCAGCAATGATGAAACATACAACTTTCCTCTAATTCTTCAGTGCTTCCATCTCCCCACTATCATGATCCCAATTCTACCTTACAAATCCGGCTAGATCAGAGGATGCTCATGGGTATATATAGGAACTGGAAACATAGGGAATCCAAAACAGATGATCCCTTCAGGGCTAGCGGTGAGAGTATTGATACTGGGAGGATGGTGGGGAGGTAGGGTAGAAAGGGAAATGAATAATAAAGATCTACATATAACCTTTTCCCTAGGGTATGGGCAATGGGAAAGTGGGTTAAGAGAGATATCGGATGGTGTAAAGCATGGCAAAATAATAATACTTCATAGATTATCAAGGGTTTGGGGGCAGGGTTATCAAGGAAGGTGGGAGAAGTGAGGAATCATTGCCAAGGTCTTAAATAGAAAGCAAATATTTTCAGGATGATGAGAGTAATGAATGTGCAGATGTACTTGACACACAATGGACTTATGTACGGTTTGTGATAAGAGTTGTATGAGTCCGCAATAAAATAATAAAAAAAAGAAGTCCTTTCCAACAGAAGAGTGGATGAAGGGAGACGTTGGATAGTGTAGGACTTGAAAACATAATAATAACTTATAAATTATCATGGTTTCATGAGGGAAGGAAAAAATGAGGAGCCAATACCAAGGGCTCAAGTAGAAAGAAAATGATTTGAGAATGATGATGGCAACAAATATACAAATATGTTTTACATCCAATGAATATATGTATGGATTATGATGAGTTATATGAGGGTTAGGATGAGGGTAAAAGAAAGTTAAAAAAAAGCTGCATGACACCCCCCCCCCTCAATAAAATGATTAAAAACAAAACAAAACTTCATTATCCTGGTGTCAATTCTGACTCCTGGTGAACTTTGAGGCAGGGTAGAAGTGCTCCTGTGGTTTTTTCAGATTAAAACTCTGTATGGAAGTAGAAAGTCTCATCTTTCTTCGATGGCATGCCTGGTGATATCTTGCCCTTGCAGTCCATTGTATAAACTCTATGCCCTTAGGACCAAAAGTTGCTCAAATTAAACTGAGGCTTTTGGCATGGTGTTTTGAGGGTGAATAGGCCTATTCTAAAGTATGTCCTATAGTCTTAGACAAGATGTCCACATTTGTATCCTGAAGAGGTTGTTGATATTTGCCCAATGGTGCAGAGTAGAACTTCTCCTATGTGTTTCTGAGAGGGTAACTCTTTCTGGAAGTAGAATTAGAGCTATATATGCACTCTCAATAAAATAACATTGACAAAAAAAAAGAAGAAGAAAATTTGCAGTACAGTATATGTAACACTAGATAGAGGTATACAGTTTAAAATATGTAAAATCTTATTAGATACTTTATGATCTATATGGCTAGTTGTAGTATCAACACAAGTATAAACTCAAGTTCATTGCCATCGAGTCAGTATCACTCACAGTGAGCCTACAGGACAAGGTTGAAATGCTCCTGTGAATAAACACTTGTAAAGGGATGATAGATAGAAAACACATCAAGATCTGTAGAGAAGGAGGAGGAGAAATGGTTGTGGAAGCTACCGAGAAAGTGTCAATTTCCTCTGGAACATTTCATTAACTAAAAAGAAATCTGGCCCATCTCCTCCTTGTAACCCCTCTGCAAAAGGATGTCACCTCACCTATTGATGGGCTTTGGGTCCCCAATCTGTACTCCCCCTCATTAATAATAATATAATTTTAGCTCATTGATGCTTGACATTGGATCCCTTCACCACCTCATGATCACACAGGTTGGTGTGCTTCTTCCGTGTGGGCTTTATTGCTTCTGAGCTGAATGGCCGCTTGTTTACTCAAGCCTTTAAGACCCCAGACACTATATCTTTTGGTAGCCGGGCACCATCAGCTTTCTTCACCACATTTGCTTATGCACACATTTGTCCTCAGTGATCATATCAGGAAAGTGAGCATGCAATGTCATGCTTTTTAATTCTTGAAGCCTGATATCTCATCCCTTTGACACCTCATGATTCCACAAGTTAGTGTGCTTCTTCTATGTGGGCTTTGTTGCTTCTGAGCTAGAGGGCTGCTTGCTTACTTTCAAGCCTTTAAGTCCCCAGATGCTCCATCTTTTGATAGCCGGGCACCATCAGCTTTCTTCGCCACCTTTGCTTATGCACACATTTGTCTTCAGTGATCATGTCGGAAAGGTGAGCATCTTGGAATGCCAATTTAATAGAACAAAGTGTTCTTGAACCAAGGAGATACTTGAGTAGAGGTCCAATGCCCATCTGTTGTCCTACTACTAACCCTATAAGTATACACATTAATCTCTTTCCCCATCCTCACTTATAAATATATACCCCTATGTACATACCTGTATTTGAAACTATAAATGTTCATTATCCCCCAGTTCCTTCCTCTATTTCCATTTGCTTTCCTCTTGTCCCACTATCATGCTCACTCTCCATTTGGGTTTCAGTATTTTTTCTCTGTTACATTAGTCTTAATCAATCCCTATTGGCCTTCTCTCACCCACCTTGTCCCTGCATTTGTATCAATTGTTATTCCCTTTTTCCTGGCTGGTCAACATCACCACCCTTTCCCCATCTCCCCCTCTTCAATGTCCCCTACCCTGGAGCCATCAGTCCTGTCATTTTTGCCTCCAACCTCTTTACCCAGTCTATCTTGTCTAGATAGACCTGTAGAGGTAGCAATATGTATAAGAAAGATCTCCTAAAATGGAGCAACTTAAGCAAATAAAACAATGATAACAACAGTAAGAAACTCCCTCAATGTACTATACAATATGTAGCAGAATAATAAAAATAATAGCAATATAAGAACGTGTATAAAGTTCAAGGTCTGTAGTTGATCTCCTAGAGTGACCCCTGGTTCATTTGGATGAGGTGCCAATACCCTGGCCCCAAAGTATATCCTTGGCACTCCATCTGTGACTCTATGCTCTATTGCACACTCTTAGTGCTTTGCATGGGTGTGGTTGTGTCCAACAGGCTATAATCTTGACCCCGCTTCTTCTTCCTGGCCCAGATAGGCCTTGGGTCTGCGAGGGTAGCTGTATTTCATAATGGGGCTGGCCGTGCAGTCCTCTTTGTGCATTAGCTGTTCTGAGTGGGATTATTGTCCTGAAGGCGCGGTGGGCCAGGATGCACATCATTCTCTTTTCCTCCCCTTTCATTTGTTCTCATGTGCTTTGGTCAGGCATATCTCACTCCCCAAGCTTCAGCTTCAGTGCTGGCCTCCAAGGCAACTTCCTCTGGTAGAGAGGTGGCTGCCCCTATAGTTGGGGTTGGGATTGTGTTCTCAGGTCCCTCCACTGGTTCTCCACTCCATGCTGTCTTGCTGCATTCACATCCTGGGTCTCCGAGTTTAAGTTTGTCCCTCTTTCCCTATGGAAATATAAACAATACACTCCCCTTTGATGGTTTAGTGCCTCCTCCCCTTTCTACGCATCACCATCTCCCTGCCCTCCCTCCTTGATGGCTACCATATGTAGCCTTAGATTTGATCTGGCCCCTGCCATATTACCTGGGCCTTCTCCCAACATTTTCTCTATAGAGTAGTTTTTCTCGATGCCCCTTTCCAATTTTAAAATTATTAATATGCTTACCTCAGCAGAGCCAGTTAAGATATAGGGTAGGAGTTATGAAATATGCAACCTTCCTCTAGTTCCCATGCTGCCTCCTACCCACTATCATGACCCCAATTCTACCACGTAAATCCAGCTAGACCAGGAGATGTACAGTGAAGTTGGAAACATGGGAAACTTAGGATAGATGATCCATCAAGACTAGTAATAGTAGTGGTAATACCATCAGGGTGGAGGGATGGAGGAATAGAAAGGGAGAACCAAGTTCAGGGATCTGCACGTAGCCTCCTTTCTGGGACACGGACAACAGGGAAGTGAGTGTTGGGACACATTGTACAGTGTACAGGATGAAAAAAATAATTTATAAATTACTAAAGGTTCAAGGGGAAGGGGGGAGGAAGGATAATATCTGGAGTTGATAATGGGGGTCTGGAGGGAAGGAGAATGTTTTTAGGGTGATGATGGCAATGGGTGTGTAAAAGTGACCTGCATACAACTGATGTTGTTAGGGATTGTGATGGGAGTTGTATGGTCCTCAAATAAAACGATTCATTAAAAAAAGGGGGGAGGGAGTGGAGAGGGTTTTTTTTTTTTAAAGAGGAGCTTGTACCAAGGGCTCAAATGGAAAATGTTTGGAAATGTATGTGGCAACATGTGTGCAAATGTGCTTGATACAAATGATGTACTGAATGTTGTAGTAGCTGTAAGAGTCCCCAATAAAATTATTAAAAAAAATCCATACATCAGTCATATCAAGCATAAAAAGAAAGAAATCTGAAGCTAATATAAGCATGACTTGCTTTGATAAAATATAATCATTTTCCCCCTCCTCTTACGTCTCTCTCTTCTGCTTCTCCTCCTCTTCTTCTTCCTACTCCTTATGCTGCCGTTGTTCCTACAAAACTCTGTTTTAGTTCTTTTTGTGTTCATGTTTTTAGTGTAGATTTCAGAGGAAAGGAATTTCACCTTCTCCCCTAGGTTTTACAAAATGAAAGTGGGCTAGAAATACCTCCACGTATAGATTTATAGATTTTATTGTTTATAGATTTTAAACTTTTATTTTGTTTTGAATTTAAATAAAAACAATTTTGATTTACTGCCAAACTATTGGCCCTGTGGAAAGAGCCATAGTCACAACAGCTAAGTGCACAGCTGTTACTGAAAAGTCACTGGTTCAAATCTATCACTCTATGGGAAGAGACTTTGCATCTGCTCCCCTAAAAGTGACAGCCTAGGAACCCCTGTGGGTCAGTTCAACATGTCCTTCAGAGCTGCTGTCAGCTGAATTCATACAATAGTATATAATTGTAATAGTCATTGCTAATGTGCAAACAGTTGCTTATATTATCAACTTGCATGGAGTTTACAGTTTGAGCAAAAATGATTTATCTCTAATGCTTAATTATAATTATGCATTAAAGAATCACATTGTATTTCATGATAGAAATGTGTTTAAATTACCTGCCAAGTACTTTGGATTAATAGAAGAACTTTAGGTAGAATAAGATTAAATTTCCAGTACTGGTTTTGCCCTATCTGGGTTAGATAAGTCAAATGCTTCCCTTTCTTCTTCATTTCCTCATTAGCAAGATGAAAGGATGAGCATTCTGAGGCTCTATGAAGAGCACATTATTAATAGGGTTCCTCAGGTGCTTCATGGTTTGTGGGGCTCCTTGTGATCCACTTGTAGACTTGCTAGCATCCACGTGGGAGAGCTAGACTCCATGCTTTAGCAATGTATCGCATGCATCTTGCTGTTTTGCCCCTGAAAATGATTTCAGCGGAGCTTCTTGACTAGGACAAACTAGCATCTACTTGCAAATACCAGCCACGGGGTGTAGACGGAGGTGGGTGCGGGGAACCCCGACAGTCACACATATTCCAAGGAATCATGGAGGTTGGGAGTTTTGGGTTGACTGATCTTATGCCCACCATCTACAATCACAACCAATGGCTTCTAGCATTTGTCAAGCTGTTGAAGTAAATGAATCGATAGACCCTTACCTAGATGCCACCAGATGTAACCATTACAGTTGTACTTAGCATTGTGTTGTTGGAATAAATATGTAGGATAAACCTAGTGATGTTTTACTTCTGTGGCCACTGTTAAGACAGAATGTTGTGGAGAGCTGTCACAGCGTTTGGCGGATTCTTGATTGGATGATATTTTGACTTGAACTATTTTCTACAGTTTCTACAATCTACACTAATAAAGAGTGAACATTATGTGTGTTTTTTTTAAAGTGGCTTCAGAGCGCAGAGAAAATATAGTTGGTCTAAATTATGAGGCTGAGGTTATGGGGAAGAAGAAAATTAGATAAGATTAAACTTCGAGGACTATTAAAAAATTAAGCTCAACTAATTTTGAAAGGAGCTCTAAAATTAAAAAATGAAGACAATGAATATAAATGTGGCCTGAGTCAATGGTACTATCATTCTTAGTGTCTGGGTATTAGTGAGAGTCCAGAAATATAGAGGATAAGTACAATACATTTAATAGGTATAAGAAGCATATTTTCCAATAGAAGAAAAAGATCAAAGAAATGTAGCTAATATTCTTTTTCTACAGAATAACCTACTGAGATTATTCATACCCAAACACATCATTAAGAAAGACAGAAGAGCTGATGCCTGTGAACTGTGGTGTTGAAGAAAATTATTGAATAGACTTTGAGTGGTCAAAACAATGAACAAAATAATCTTTGATGGTCTACAACAAAGGACTCTCAGAGATAGAATTGGAAATACGGTAACTTGCTGACTTTGCATACACTACTGGGTAAGACCAGTTTAGAGAAAAAGACATTAGGCTTTGTAGTGGTCAGATGGAGATGGGAAAAACTCAGGGAGATGTAACGACACCAAAGCTACAACGTGGGACACTTCTCTTTAGAGGGTGTTCGTCTGTCACTTGTCTGTACAACCCCTGAAGTGATCATGACCTTCAAGTCACAGAGAAGTCTGGCATGTGTCATAGCATTGGCCTCATATAAACTGACCAATAAGCTCCCCGTGGGAGAGAGATCTGGCAGTCTGCTTCTCTAGATTACAGCCTTGAGAGTCCTATGGGGAGTGCTAACCTGCCCTTTAAGGTTTCTATGAGTCAGAATCAGTTCCTCAGTCCCATGTCTCATATGTTCTATTCTGTTGTGGTTAGACGTCCTCGAATCTGTTCCAACCCATAACCACCCTTTGCACAACAGATAATACACTGCCTGGTCCAGTACCATCCTTAAAAGTGTTCTATTATCTGAGCTCATTGTTGCTGTCCCTATGTCAGTCGTGTCCTAAAAGGCCTTCTTTTTCACTGTCCTTCGCTTCACCAAGCATGATGCTTTTCTCCTGGAACTAGTCTCTCTAAGGATAGTGGAAGACTTTGTGGGGCACAGTGGTCAAAGCACATCACTGGTAATCAAAATGTTGGTGGTTCCAAGCCACCAGAGTGTTCATGAAAGAATGACATGTCCAATCTTTCCATAAGGACTGCTTCTGTGAAGTCCTGTCAAGTCAATTCTAACTCATGGTGATCTACATACAAAATAATGACGAACCCTACTCAGTCCTGCACCATCATCACAATGGTTCTTAGGTTTAAGTCTATTGTCACATTCACTATGTCCATCTATTTCTTCAAGAGTCTTCCCCCTTTTCTCTGTACCTCCATTTTACTAAACATGATATTCTTTGCCAGGAACTGGAATGCATATGGATTTCAGCTGTAGAAACTTCATGGCTAGGAGTCAGAATCAGCTTTTCTGTTACCATGAGTCAAAATTGACTCAATGTTTTGATTGATAAAGACAGTACCTTTTGCCTGTTTTGTCCTTTGCTACATAGAATAGTATCTCACTCTCACAAATATTGGTTGAATGAATAGACTTTAGAGTTGGACAAATGTGTGCTCACATACCACCTATGCCACTTACCATGTGAGTGATCCTGGGCAACTTAGTTTTTCTCTCCAAACATCAGTGTCTTCATCTATAAAAAATGGTTGGTAGCAATTTCAAGAGTTGAATAATATACTAATGGTGTCTTAGGGACATTTTGTGTTAATTCATTGACAGTGTGAAATTGGTGATGGTGGAAATATTAACACGAGGGAACTTGGCATAGAAATCTATCCCCTGTGCCCTAGAAAAAATAATTTCTGACAATTTGTGGCACACCATTGAGGGGCAGAGGTTGGTATTTAGCATTAGATGACCATGGAGGCTTGCTTTCCTTGGTAAACTATATAGGGATACCTTATGGTTGAGTGAACTGATAAAGACTGCTTATCAATGAAAGAACACTAGAATGTGCTTGTTAATAGAGTCAAAATTTAACTCATTCCACTTGAGCTCATTCTGACCCATTGAGATGCTACAGAACAGGATAGGAGTTTTAAGACTAACTCTTTATGGATGCATGCCATCACATCTTACTCCACTAAGTGACCCTACAGGACAGCGTAGAACCACTCTGAATGCAAAGTCTGTGGTTCAAAACTACTAGCTACTTTGCAATAGAAAGATGAGGCCTTCTACTCTCATAAAGAGTTATAGACTTGGAAACCCACAGAAGTAGTTCTACCCTGTCCTATAGCGTCACTATGAATCAGAATTGATGGCAGTGAGTGAGTGGAAAGTTTCTCTAATTAATGTAGGATCATTAAAGTGATTTCTTAATAACTTTCAAAGGAAGAAAACTCACTTCTTCTACTTCTTTTTTATTTTTTTAACCCACATCTTCTTATTGGGACCTTATGCCCCAGATTTTAAAAGACAGTTCTAGTTTTATATAGTGTTATTCATTATGAAGAAGAATGTTTCCCAGGATAAAATGTATTTGTATACGTTTATTCAGAAGATGAGATTATGAATTTGGAGTTGGCTTCAGACATTTCTGGATGATAGGATGGGGCAAATGTATTTTTCATGTTGGAAGAGCATGGATTTCAGGATCAGAGGGTGGAAGGTCAAGGATTAAATTATGCTGCATAAAAATAAACACTGCAAACCCTAATCTCTACAAATGTGACTTTCAGTATCACACAGTGTTCTCCTGCTATCCATGATGTTTTCATTGGCTCATTCCTCTGAAGTGGACAGCCTATACCTTCTTCATAGTTTATTCTTCATCTGCAAGCTTTGCTGAAACTGGTTCACTAGAGGTGACCCTGCTGGGCATGATAAAACTTCCAAGATAAGAACAGCACACAAGCTATCATAGTACATAAGGCAAACTGAAAGCAAGTGAACTATAACCAACTCTAGATAGGATTGAGAAGAATGTGAATTCCAGAACATATAATTATGCTGATGTGGAACCTGTACATGGATCAAAATGCAGTGGTACAAAGAGAACAAAGGGATTCTGCATGATTTAAAATCAGGAAAAGTGTGTATGTGTGCTATTCAGATTAGGAAAACAAATTCATAGAGAATCATATGTATGTAAGAAAGAATCTTATATGCAAGAGCAATTGCATATGAAGAAAACATCCCAGCCCAGTCCCTGTGTGATATTAGCCCATATGCCCATTACCATTATGTAAATTCCTCTACAGATTCACGAAACGCATGTAATGATTCTGAATGCAGAAAGATCACAGGTCAGGGGGTGGACATTCTTCTGGATCCAGTGACGGTGTATGCATCTCAGCACTGCCAGGGGTCTCTCTGTGGCTCCTCCAACTCCAGGGCACTAGTGTAACTCCGTGTATCTTGTTAGCAGGCATGTTTCCCAGGGAGTGAGCGTGTCCCAACTCCAGAAAGCTATTCGGCTCCTTAGTGTCTCCAAATGAGGCATCAAGATGCAACCTGATTGACAGGATAACTCTTTATAATCTCACATTGACAGCAGGTTAAGTAGCTACCACAGTGTACACGAGGGCTACATCTTTTCACCATACTTACAGATTCCTAGTCAATGTAAAGAAGACCCAAATCCTCATGACTGGACCAAGAGATAGCATCAAACTAAATGGAGAAAAGTTTGAAATTGTCAAGGATTTTTTACTTTCTTGGATCTACAACCATTGCTCCAGAGAACAGCAGTCAAGGTTTCAAAAGATTAGCTGTAGTAGGTAAATCTACTGCACAATATCCCTCTGAAGTGTTGAAAAACAAGGGTGTTACTCTGAGGACTAAGGGGTGATGTGTTCTTGACTCAAGCCATGGTGTCTTCAACTGAATCATAAGCCTGTAAAAGTTGGACACTGGGTAACGAAGACTGAAGTAGATCGGATCCATTAGAATCATGGTGCTGGGGAACAATATGGAAGGTACCACAAACTGTCAAAAGAACCAGCAGATCTGTCTTGAAAGAAGTACAGCCAGAATTCGCCTTGGAAGCAAGATGGCAAAACTTCACCTCACAGACCTTTGGCAAGTTATCAGGAGAAGGGGTCCCTGGGAAAGGAAATCACACTTGGTAAAGTAGAAGGGCGGCACAACGAGTGAGACTCTTGACAAGATAGGTTGGCACTGTGGCTGCAACAATAGGTTCAAACAGAACAACTGTGAGGATGGTACAGAACCTGGCAGTGTTTCTTTCTATTGTATGTGCGTTCTCCAGGGGTAAGAACTAACTCCACAGCACTTAACACCATCATCACCATCAGCAACATACCAGGGGTATCATCTCATTTGGGAATTGGTTCATCTTGATGTGAATAATATAGGATTACTGTAGGAAGTGTCTGAAAAGATTTCTGAAATCAAGATCTTTTGAGACCTAGAAGAATTTCAACAAGCAAGCAGGAGTGGCATCAATGGGGGAAGAGAAATGCCAAGCCATAGGAAGCTCCCAAAGAGAGAAGCCTTTCCCTAGAACCATACTGCTAACCTCCTGAAAGTTCAGGAAATAAAATCTCACTGACTAAAAGCCATATGTTCAGATGCTTATGTTATACTAGCCCAATGCATTTGATGCAACACCATCTCTCTAAGGCAAAAATATAGATAATGCCTATATAATTCCATAATTTTCCAAAGCTAAATATGCCTGTTCGTGGTTTTAAAGATAAAACCAATGCCGCCTCTAAAGGTAGAAGACAAGAGAAGGAAGCAGAGAAAGAAAAATGGGGCCATGGAGCAATACTTTTCTCTGACCAATCTTTATAATGAAATAAATTAAAGCAAAGTTGTGCAGTATGGCCTAAACAGTGGTTCTAACTTGATCACATGTGGACATCTCTAGGAGCTTGCTGACATCACAGATTTGAGGGACTCATCCTGGAAATTGCACCCCAGTGATTCTGAAGCTAGACCTATATATGTGTGTGGTTTCTGATCCCATCCACCCACACCTGCCATCAATCTTCTCTGAACTTTATTTTTCTCATCTCTTAAATACACTTGGATTGCCTTGAATTGATGGATATAAAGTACTGTGTAAATGGCTTATTGGTTTCTCTTTAGCAAGCTCTGATCTAAGACAAACTGACATAACAGACAAAACCCTCCCTGATCTTGTGTCATCTTCAAAGTCATTGGTCTATTTCAGTCCATTGTTTAAACTTTGAATCAATTCATCTCAGAGTGACTCCGATTTTCATCAGCTCTCTGAATAGCCAATCATGATGTCCTCTTCTAATGAGTACCCTTTCAAGAATGTTCTTTTTCCTTGAAAGTACCATGATCTGCCAAAAGAATGGACAAATCTGTCTTGAATGAAGTACACCCAGAATGCTCCGTAGAGGCAACAATAGCGAGACTTCATCTCACATACTTTGGGCAGGTTGTCCAAATCATCCAGTCCCTGGAGAAGAGCATCAAGATGAGTTAAGGGGAGGGACAGGGAGAAAGAGGAAGGTCCTCGATGAATAGGGTTGACACAGTGGCTGCAGGAATGGGCTCAAGCATAGAAATAATTATGAGGATGTGCAGGACCAGGCAGTGTTTCCTTCTGATGTGCAGGGCGTCACCATGAGTTGAAACTAACTATATGACACTTAAAACAGCAATAGACTTTCCTGATGGCAATCAGTAGTGGATCATTTCATTGCTACTCAAAGTCTCTGCTTTATAGAAGTGTGTTTCTTTTCTTCCTTTTTTGTTGAGCTTCCTAGGTGGTATATGCTATGTTCCTTCCCCTGTATTAGTCTTGAGTCTTCATTTCTTAGGTCAATCCTCTTGTCAAGTTAAATCACACCAAGTCTTTGACAGGAAGCCAACTCACAGAGACTCTGTAGGGCAGCAGAGAACTGTCTTATGGGGTTTGCATAGCTGTTATCTTGATAGGAGCAATTATCCACATCTTTTCCCCAAAGAGTAACTGCCGGGTTTGAACTGCTGGCCTTTTCAGTTAGCCGTGACTCATCAGAACACCAGCTGGAGCCTGACTTACTCAGAGCAGATTGCCAGACCCTTGGACCTGGTTTTGAAGTTGTGAAAACTCAGTCTCTGTC
Source organism: Nesogale talazaci (assembly GCA_004026705.1). NCBI lineage: Eukaryota > Metazoa > Chordata > Mammalia > Afrosoricida > Tenrecidae > Nesogale > Nesogale talazaci. The sequence continues at coordinate 61,837 of PVJH01001379.1, read as the reverse complement.
CTCTAAATCTCTCTTCTGCCTTAGTGTGTGAAAGTTCACTCCAAATAAGTCACAGACGCTAATGAGACATGCTGGGGAGTGGCGACAGGCAGAAAGAGGGCTCTCCACAGTGCTCTGAGGGATCACTTACTTCGACTTGGGTGTCAGTCCGAAGTCCCCGGTGCCAGAACCCAGATAAGGAAATCCTTGTGCACTGCCACCTGTCTTTATGCCAACATAGTGGGCAGGTGAGTCCCGGAGTCAACTTGGTGCTTTGCTTCATGATTCGGCCACCATCCTGCCCCCCATCTGGGTCTGATAGCAGGATGTCCTCTCCTTCCTTAATTTAAATATTATCAGAAAACACCTGTACATAGTTTCAAAAGCAATACCACACAAAGTTTGAAAATGTAATACAGCATTCCCTTCACTGTTTCCAACCTCAACCCAAGTCCTAAAGTTCCTCATTAAGTTTGCTTTAGGCTTTCCTTTTCTAATTGACAGCTGTATTCATAATAATACCCACCTACTGTTTACATTTAAAGCTTGAAGCCTTATGCATTAATTACCGGTTTTCATGGAGGATGCCTGGGGAGGCATTGGGTAAGGAGTTGGGATGCTTACCACAAGGTCAGTAGTTCAAAATACCAGTTATACTCAGGAGAAAGAGAACTTTCTCTTCCTGTAAGGAGTTTCAGTCTCAGCATCCAGCATTCAGTCTCAGGGGCAGATCTGCCCTGTCCTAGAAGATAACTATGAGTCAGAATCAACTCAATGGCAGTAAATGTGATTTCGAGGGGTTCTTTGTTTTTATTTTTTTCATGGAAAATAAAATGTAACTCTCCTGCATCACCACTGGTTGTTGCTGGCAGCTGCCCTACAGGGGACTCTGGATCATCACTGTCCATGAGCCCCAAGTCCTTGTCTCTTGCACTTCCCCCCTTCTCCATCCTTTTAATAGAGATGCACCACAGCTTTTGAGTATTCAATGTGTATAGTAAGACCAGATTTTGGTCACCAGTGATAATAATTCACCATGTTTTCACTTCCAGTTGGCTTCATGTATTTGAATGTTTTTCAACCTTGATTGGATTACCTGTCTGTAGCTCTCCAAGTTCTTTCCAAATTTCCTAATCAAACTATGCAACTCCACAAAATGAAAGCTATCAGGCAAGTATTTCCTTGACCATGTCAATCCAGCAGTCTGTCTTCCTGGGGACCAATGGTGTCAGGTTCCTCTAGGTCTGGGGTCTGAAAGTCACTCATTATAGATATGCTGAGAACTCTAGTTATTTTTCCTCCAAACTCAGCACTTTGTTTTCTGAATCTTGTCTTAGCTTAAAGGATTTAAAGAAGTGGTTCTCAACCTGTGGGTCATGACCCCTTTAAAGGTCAGATGACCCTTTCATAGGGGTTGCCTGATTCATACAGTAGAAAATGATTTTATGGTACACTTTGGGAATCAAATGACCCTTTCACAGGGGTCACCCGATTCACACAGTAGCAAAATGACAGTTATGAAGTAGCAACGAAAATAATTTTATGGTGATGGGGAAATAGATCTATGTACATATGTTTATAAGGTTAGTATTAAGACAGCAGATGGACATTGAACCTCCACTTAAGTACTTCCTGAATGCAAGAACATTTTGTTCTATTAAATTGGCATTCCATGATGCTGACCTTTCTGACACGATTGTTGAAGACAAATGTGTACATAAGCAAAATGGTGAAGAAAGCTGATAGTGCCTGGCCTTTTAAAGATATACTATCTGGGGTTTTAAAGGCTTGAAAGTAAACAAGTGGCCATCTAGCTTAGAAGCAACAAAGCCCACATGGAAGAAGCACACCAGTTTATATGACCATGAGGTGTTGAAGGGATCAGGTATCAGGCATCAAAGAACTAAAAATGATGTCATTATAAATAAGGGGGAGTACAGATTGGGGACCAAAAGCCAATAGGTGAAGCAACATGCCCTTATAGAAGGGTCACAGGGAGGAGATGAGCCAGTCAAGGTACAGTGTAGCAACAATGAAATATGTAACTTTCCTCTAATTCTTAAGTGGTTCCTTCCCCCACTATCATGATCCCAATTCTACTTTAGAAATTTGGCTAGATCAGGAGATATACACTGGTACTGATAGGAGCCAGAAACATGGGGAATTCAAGATAGATGATCTCTTTAGGACCAGTGGTGAGAGTGGGGATACCAGAAGGATGGAGGGAAAGTGAAGTAGAAAAGGGGAACCAATTATAAGGATCTACATATTGCCTCCTCCTTGGGCTATGGACAATGGAGAAGTGGGTGAAGGAAGAGATCGGACAGTGTACAATATGACAAAAAAACAATAATTTATAAGTTTTCTTTTTAATATAGATTTTATTGGGGGCTCTTACAGCTCTTATACCATTCAATACATCATTTGTAATAAACGTATTTGTGCACATGTTGCCACATTCATTTCTAAACATTTTCTACTTGAGCTCCCCGCATAAGCTCCTCTTTCCCCCTTTCCTCTAGTTTTTTTTTAATTTCAGCTCTCCATATTCCCCCTCCCCATCCTCCCGCATGAACTCCTAATAATTTACAAATTGTTATTACCTCTTCATACCGTACACTATCCAATGTGTTACCTCACAAACTTCCCCCACCTGCATTGTCTGCACCCCAGAAAGGAGGACATATGTAGATCCCTGAAATTAGTTCCCCCCTTCTACTCCACCATCCATCTACCCTCCCAGTATCACAACTCCCCCCACTAGTTCTGAGGGATCATCTATCTTAAATTCCCCATGTTTCAGACTCCAGTGTACATCCTCTGGTCTAGCTGAATCTGTCTGGTAGAATTGGGATCATGATAGTCACTGGGAGGAAGCATTTGTGAACCAGAGGAAAGTTGCACATTTCATCGATACTACACTGTACCTAGACTGGCTCATCACATCACTGCAACCCCTCTGTCAGAGGATGTCGCTTCACTTATTGATGGGCTTTAGGTCCCCAATCTGCACTTCCCCTCATATAATTTTTAGGTCTTTGATACTTGATACCAGATTCCTTTGACACCTCGTGGTTGCATAGGCTGGTGTTCTTCCATGTGGGCTTTGTTGCTTCTGGGCTGGATGGCCACTTGTTTCCTTTCAAGCCTTTAAGACTCCAGCCACTATATGTTTTCATAGCCGAGCACCATCAGCATTCTTTACCACATTTGCTTATGCACTCTTTTGTTTTCAGCCATCGTGTGAGGGAGGTACACATCATAGAATGCCAATTTGATAGAATAAAATTGTCTTGCACTGAGGAAGTACTTGAGTGAAGGTCCAATGCTCATCTGCTGCCCTAATACTAACCCTATAAGCATATGCATATTGATCTATATCCCCATCATCATATATGAATTATGTACCTATGTGCATGTCTGTATTTAACCTCTATAAATGCCCCTTGCTCCCCAGTTCTTTTCTTTATTTCCCTATACTTCCTCCCATCCCACCATCACGCTCAACCTCCATTTGAGTTTCAATAATTTTTCTCTGTTGCACTAGTCTTAATCAATCCCTACTGAACCTCCCACACCCACCCCGCCACGGACCCTGAACCAACCGCTAGCCCCCCATTCCTGGGCTGGCTAACACCCCCCCACCCCACGTCCACCCTGGAACCATCAGTCCCATCGTCCCCGCCCCCAGACCCATCCATCCCATCCCATCCAGATAGACCTGCAGAGAAAACAACATGCACAAAAAAGGTAACCCAAAGTGAAGCAATCAAAGAAAACAAAACAATGAAAAAAACCAACAACCTCCCCCCCAATGTCCAACATATACACCTACATGCAAAAGTACAAAGATAATAATATAAAAACCTGAAAATAGTTTGAGATGTTTGTTGGCCTCCAGGAGTGTCTCCTGGCTGAGCCTGAAGGGGTGCCACACCCTGGCCTTAAAGTACATCCTTGGTGCTCCATGTGGAGCTCTATGCTCTGTTGTACACCCTTAGTTTTTTGCGATGGAGTAGTTGGGCCAGAGAGAGTATAATCCTGACCCTGTTTCTTCATTGGTGACCCCAAAAAGCCTGCGTCAGTGAGGGTAGCTGTATTTCATATTGGGGCTGGCCATATGGTCCTCTCTCTATCAGCTGTTCTGAGTGGGAATATCGTCCTGAAGGCTAGGTGAGCCAGGATATACTCCATTCTATATTCCTCCCCCTTCAATTGTTCTTGTGTGCTCTAGTGAGGCATATCTTTCTCCCCAACCTGCAGCTTCAGTGCTGATCTTTAAGGCAAACTCCCCTGGGGGAGAGGCAGCAGCCCCTGTAGTTGGGATTGGGGTTGTGCTCTCAGACCTCTTCACTGATTCTCTGCTCCATCGTGTCATGCTGCACTCATATCCAGGAACACCGTATATAAGTTTGGTTTCTCTTTTCCTGTGGGTATATAAAAAATACACTCCCTTTGGGTGGGTTAGTACCCCATTCCCTCTCTACTTTACAGCATCTCACCTCCCACATCCCAGCATCCCACCTTAGTTGGCTACTATATGTAGCCCTGGATTTGGTTTGGTCCCAGCTATACTACCTTGGCCTTCCCCCAGGATTTTCTATCTACTATAGATTTTTTCTGATACCCCTTTTGTATTTTTAAAATTATTTTTAAGCTTACCTCAGCAGACTCATATTGTACATGTCCTTTTGTACTTGGCTAATTTCACTTAGCATAATTTTCTCCAGTTCTTCCCATGCGGAGATGTGCTTCACATGTTCATCCCTACTTTTCAGAGATGCATAGTACTCCATTGTATGCATGTACTACAGCTTTTTAATCCATTCATCAGTTGATGGAAATTTGGGCTGCTTCCAACTCCTTGTGATTGTGAACTGTGCTGCAATGACCACTGGGGCACAGATGTCTGGTCATGGATTGTTGCCTGCTTCTTCTGGGTATATGCCCAGTAGGTGGATTGCTGGGTCATATGGCAGCTCAATATCCATCTGTTTTAGATATCTCCAAATTGATTTTCATATTGGCTGTACATACCTACAGATCCACCAGCAGTGGATAAGGGTCCCTATCTCCTCACAGCCTCTCCAACACTTGTTGCTTTCTAATTTTTTGAATTAGGCTATCCTTGAGGGTGTTATGTGGTATCTCATTGTTTTGATTTGCATTTCTCTTATGGCTAATGATCGGGAACATTTTCTCATATTTTTATTGGCCATTCTGATTTCTGGCTCTGTGAAACTTCAGTTCCTTTACCCACTTCATCTGTGGTCAGTTAGTTTTGTTCTTTTTGGAAGCTATCAGGGTATTGCAGAGTTTAGTAATAAGGCCTTTACCCAATTTTTCATTGCTAAAGATGTTTTCCCAATCCGTCTGCTCTCTTATTACTTTCTTGGTGAATTCTTTTTGATGTACAGAGGTATTTTATCTTCAGTATATCCCACTTGTCTATTTTAGCCTCCTCTGTGATTATGTCCTTCCCTAATTTATAAATTTTCAAGGACTCATGAGGAAGGGGGAGTGGAAAGGGTGGGAAAATGTGAGGAACTAATACCAAGGGCTTAAGTATAAAGAAAACGTTTTGAGAATAATGATGGTAAAAAAATGTACAGATGTCATTTGCATACAGTGGATGTATGTGCTGATTGTGTTAAGAGTTGTATGAGCCCCCAATAAAATGATTTAAAAAATAGCAATTTTGTGGTTGGTGGGGTCACCACAACATGAGGAAGAGTGTGAAAGGTCCGAGGCATTAGAAAGGTTGAGAATCACTTATATAAAGGAATAAAGTAGACTGAATATGGATTGAAGCTTTTGAATTAGGGTGTTTGTTAAGAATATTGAAGGTATCTTGTACTGCCAAAAGAACAAACAAGTCTGGTGTTGGAGGAAATACAGCCAGAATGCTCTTTAGAAGTGAGGATGGTGAGATTTTGTCTCATATACTTTGGACATGTCAGGAGAGACTAGTTTCTGGAAAAAGACATCATGCTCAGTAAAGAAGAAGGACAGTGAAAAAGAGGAAGGCCTTCAAGGCAGACTGGCAGAGTGGTTGCAACAATGGGCACAGGCATCAGAACAGTTGTGAGGGCTGGAGCAGGACCAGGTAGTGCTTCATTCTGCTGCACATGTTTCACTCTGACTCCAAGCCACCAAATAACAGTTAAGTCCCAGTGGTGCAGAATTTAAGCACTACAGGCGATACCACTTCTCTTCCATTGTTCACCATACCGATGCAGAATGAACAATTAGTAGTCCATTTCAGCTCGCTAACACCTAAGGAAAAGAGTTTGGGAGGCATAATGCCTTATGAGTTGGGCTGCTAGTTGCGAAGTCAGCAGTTTGAATCCAACAGCTGCTCTGCTGGTGAAAGATAAAATACCGGTGTACATCGAAAGAATTCACCAAGAAAGTAATAAGAGAGCAGATGGACTGGGAAAACATCTTTAGCAGTGATAAATCAGATAAAGGCCTTATTACTAAACTCTACAATACCCTGATCGCTGCCAAAAAGAGCTGTAGGCAGATGTCATTGTATCAGGCCCAATCAATAGCCTGTCACACAAGACTATTACCTCTTGGTAATAGTCAAACTCACTACATAAAACAGTGTTGTCCTGTATGACTGCCTTCTTTCATAATTTTTTCAATCATTATCCATAATGTAGCCTGTATAAGTAGCACTTAATTTGTTTTTATTATGAAATAATATTCTACTGTGTGGGTGTACCAAAATTTTGTCTATTCATCCATCACTTGATCGGCTGTTGAGCTCTGCAAAGAAATTTTTTAAAAATGTGCTTTAGGTGGGGGTTTTAAGATCAAGATAATCAATTTTGTATTTAACAGATTTAATCTGCTTATCAAGACCTCCAATAGCTGGCCCATCTCATCTTTGTTGAATTCTCTTCTCCAACTGGGGGTTTACTATGTTCACTTCATGCACATCAATACCTGTGAACTTCCTAGCCCAGTGCTTCTCAACCTTCCTAATGCCATGACCCTTTCACATAATTCCTCATGTTGTGGTGATTCTCAGCCATAAAATTGCCCATTGCTACTTCATAACTGTAATTTTGCTACTGTTATGAATCATAATGTAAATTTCTGATGTGCAGGTTATATTTTCATAATTACAAATTGAACATAATTAAAGCATAATGATTAATCACAAAAACTACGTAATTACATATTGTGAAATATTTATTTTTAATGACAAATAAATGAAATTTTGTCTTGAAGCATGGTGTGGCGGTTATGAGCTTATGTTAATTTCACGATTGAGATGTAGGGGTGGAGTCTAGCTTGTGAATCTGGAGATAGCCATTGGGTAGCCAAGAGGCCTCCGTGTAGGCATGGCTTTTTCCTGGGACTTCTGGGAAATCTTACAATATTTCCCTCATGGATATGAGAAACTATCTCCCCAGTTGTGGGGACTTAGTCTCAGAGGTGATGAATTATGGACAAGACAAGATGGCAGTGTCTGAGGAACTGATGGAGCCAGAGGAGAAGCCGCATGGGCTTACCCTGACGGAATCAGACCTCTGAAGCTGGCGAAGTCACATGGAGATCCCTGCCAGCACTGAATTGCCTCTACCACCACTGGATGCTGTTGATGGACCCTGAACCCTGAAAGCATGAGGCCATGGGGAGACCCCCCTCCAGTGCCGGGACTCTGCACTCACTGACCTGTGACTTCATGAGTCGGAAGAAGATTTTATAGACTGTTATCGGGTATATGGGCTAATATCGTACTTATGACTTTGAATTGGACTGGGTTGGGATGCTTTCTCAGTGTCCCATTCCTTGTGTGTATAAAACTTATCCTTATATACATATGCATGTCTATGAAATTTGTTTCTCTAGTTTACCTGGACTAACACACATGGTGTAGCATGGGAAACAATCTTCACGTTGGGTACTCCTATGTGGATATTGCTGAATGTGGGCAGACCTGCCTGGAGAAGGATAGGTTCTAAGATCATCAGAAATATATGTTTTCTGAAGGTCTTAGGTGACCTGTGTGAAAGGGTCATTCAGTCCCCAAAGGGTTGCAGCTCACAGGTTGAGAACTGCTGCTCTAGCCTCTTTCTCTGTCTTTCCTCTTTCCACCTTTTCCCTCTGTTTAACCTCCAAAGCTTGGTCTCTTTGGTATGAAAGTCTTTGTCAATTTTTTTCTTTCGTTTTTGTAATAGTGATCTCATACAGTATTTGTCCTTTTGTGATGGACTAATTTCACTCAGTGAAATGTTGATGAACTTTTGAAATTTAAACAATCCTTTATTTCAAATCTAATACATTTTCTCATAGGATTTTTTCATTAATTTCCATATCACCACCATCTCTCACTACGTTATTTATGGTAATCTATTATGGAAGCATTAGATCTCTCTGTTTGATCATCTATTCCTGCTGTCCATTTTCCATTACGTTTTCTTTTACTTGGAAATAAAAGACCTCAATTTCACCTCCTAATCATTTAGCTGATATTTTAAAATTTACCACATCATGATGTTTACTCTTAATTTTTATAGCAGCCTGTTTTTACTTCATGGATGTGAAATGTTCCTTTGTACCTGTCAGGATTTTAATTATGTATTAAGAGTGTTTTCTCTTATTCTTTACCTTTTCTTTACTTATTTATTCTTTGTGTTCTCCTTTTCCTCCATGGCATGATGATATTCAGTCATTCACCACATTTATGAGCAATTCTTAAAAAGTACATTAGGAACTATGTGTGTTGGGAGGAGGTTATTGTCTGGTGGACTTCACTAAGGGATGATCATATAGCATCTGGTTATTTTGTTTTGGAGTGCCAAATGCAGGTATATTTTGGAATCTTCACTTTTTGCCCTTATCTGGCTATACAAAATTAATAGTAATAGCTGCTACACAAAGGGAGTAAGATTGGACTTTTTACTTCTGCAAAGCCTTCCAGTCTCAGCAACTCACTAGGGCCATCTGTCCTGTCCTATAGAGTCACGATGACTCAGCGTTGACACAGTGACAGTAAATTTTTTTAAAACATTACATAATAGGATATATGTATCAGAAAATTACTGCCCAATGCCTCTTTTAGGCTGGGTTTCTCAGGAAAGCAAAAACCATTAAGCATATACATGTATATGCAGAGGTTTAGACCAAGGAAATGGCTCATACAATTGGAGAGGGGCAATTTCCAAGTCTGTGGATCAAATGTCAGACTGGAGCCTTTTCTTGACTCATGGAACTGCAGGGGCTGCTAATAGAAGAATTCAGGTCAGATGGCAGACTTCTGTCTCCAGAGGTACATGGATCTAAGATCAGCAGGTCGCATGGTACATTGCAAACAAGTCTCATGATCATATGCAATATGGCAGGCTGCTGGCTCAAGTCCAAAGAAATAGAGATCAGACTGTGTGGGATCTAGAGCTATCAAAAAGCAAACAAGCTTTTCCACAACTTCTACTTATATGGTAAGCAGACCACAACTTGTGGACTCTTCCTTTAAATTCATAGACTGGCTGTAGCAGATCCCATCATGGGCATGATTACATTATATTAAATGCTACTGTAGGAGATTGATATGCTTTAGCTGCCAAACTTAAAATCCTGACCCAAACAGGTTGACATGAAACTTTAATTATCACGGTGGAACAAAGAGTCTGATTAATAGATAACCTAAAAGTTGTCAGTTCAAACCCACCCCAAAGCTAAACAGAAGAAATATCTGGTGCTCTACTTCTGTAAAGACTACAGGCAGGAAAACCTATGGGACAGGTCTACTCTGTAACACATGGGTCTCCGTGTGTTGGGGGCTTACTCCAGCAGCTTATCACTACATGGACCAGCTTTTATGACCTATTTATACTATTGATAGTCCTCCCAACAACTCTGCATGGTGGTTTTATTTCTGTTTTAATGAAATGACAAGAGAGGGTCAGAGAAATCCAGTTGCTCTTGTGAAGTGAGGTACACAGTAGGTAAGTGACTGAGCAGGTATTCACAATCATACTTCTTGACTCTGTACTTCACACTCTCTATTGGCTCCTGCCCCTCTGAGCTACAGATTGCATTCTCTCCTATCTTGACAAAGAAAACTATGAACAGAACAATAAAGCCCTCACTTCCCACTGGATTGCTGGAATTCTCCCCCTTTCTACCTATCTTTGCCAAGCTTCTCAAAGCAGATAGCATCTCTCATTTATGCCTTAATCCATTACAATTCATGTTAGATACTCTGTCAGAACTATTTTGGTAAAAGGAAAAGCCTTTCCCCCTAATATATCTTCTGATTCTTTCCTTACTCTATGCATCTTTCTGTTTATTACTCACATTTCAATTTCCCATTTACTGCTCTTGGATTTTCTTATACCTTATTGACAGCCCTTAGCCACCTGTATTCTCCTTGTATAAGAACTCTCACCTCTTCCCTTGGTTTTACTGTTGCTTTTAATTGCCATCGAATTGACACAAACGCATGGGGATTTTAGGTATGAATTATGCAATTGTGTAGGATTTTCACTAGCTGCTTTTTGAGAAGTTCATCTTTATGTCCATTTTTCTATTCAGTATTAGTCTGGAAGTTCCACTAAAACCTACTCAGCAACTCAGTAACTCCCCTGAGAGATGAAGAGTGGCTAGCCATGAGATGCATTTTGGGGGCATAGAATCTGGGCCACTCTCATGGAAGATGAGGGCCCACCACTATCACTTTACCACCATGGTTTTCATGGTTTTATCTGCCAACTCATGGCTCTGTAACCTCATGGTTTCAAAGTCTATTTCCCAGAATCCTTTTTCAGACTTAACTTTCCTACTGATTTTTAGATGTTTTATGTTCTTATCAGTTGCTGGAGAAGCAATTCTGATTCACGGTGACCATTTGTGTGTACAATTACTCCATAGATTTCCTAGGTTATGGCCTTTCAGGAAATGGTTAAGAGTTCTTTCTTTCTACGTGCTCCTTGCTGAGTTTGAATTATCAACCTTTGACTGCTAGTTCAGTACATAATCCTTTGCCCCATCCAACCTAAAAGTCAACTAATTAGATAAGATTATCCTTTTTCTTCATGCCTTTTACCATCACCTTGTTTCCCCCATTGCTTCTAATTCTCTAATTTTTCTCCTCAAAATTAATCCCTTTATAATCCAAATGTAATGAGTATAAAGACTTTAGTCAAGGTCCTATTGTTTCTCGCTTGGAACACTGCAATGGAAATTTATGTATTTGTGCTGAAGCTACTCTTACTATTTTCTCCCACTTAGATATGTAGTCTCTGAGTTCATAAATTATCTAAAATTTTTGGTGTTCCAGAGAGTTCTGATTTAGGTTACAAGGCTTGTTCAGCAAAGTTTAATAAATACAAATGACATAGAAATGGGACCGATGATAGAGCATCTTCATTGAGGATCAACTGTAAGCATGGAAGATCATTTGAACCCCCTACATGTCATGGTCACCAATGGAAAACAGGGGTGTGAGAACAGAGATGGTTAAGGTGTTTTTTCTTATATTGATATTGTATGACTTCTTGTATCCGGCATCTATTCTCAGGGCCTCCAAGGCACCACACCCACACAAATAGAAGGGCCTGCACAAGTGGAAGATCATTGGTGAGGGAGCTAGAAGTCCCAGATGTCAGGGTTTGGCGGTGAGTCCCTGATCAGTGATAGACAAGTTTCTGTGCCTGAAATAGACAGGACATGCGTGCAACTCAATGATCACTAAATGCCCTCGGGGCTCTAGCTTCAGACCAGCATGATGACAAGAGTGGATAGAAATAGCAGACAGCGTTTCTGGAGACCCTGAACTAACACATGGATGATCTAATTATTCTCCTGATCTGTGCTGCCTCAATGTGTGTCACATTTTCCCTGGACTGGCATTTGGCAAGCAAAGTAGAGTTGCTGAATCTGCCCTGTGGGCAAAGGCCATTCTCTTTAGACAAAATGCTTATCACATACATAATGGAGCTATACTTCTATTCTTTTTCCTCTATGTTAGATAATAATGGTGGTGACCAATATCAATTGTGCTGCCCTCAATTTAATCTTTATCCAAATATATTCAGTTATACCATACATATTTCTACTCCCTCTACTTTTTATTTTTGGGTACAAAGAATCCAAGAATAAAAAAATTGCATTTTGTTTCTGATCTCTGGGAATGTTGTACCATATATACTTGTGTATAAGCCGAGTTTTTCAGCACATTTTTAATGTAGTTTATGTGGTAAAATTAGGTGCCTTGGCTGATATTCAGGATGGTTTATACTTGAGTATATACAGTAATCATTACCTTCATTTTACAGATGAGAAAATTGATGTTTCTGGAGTTAATAAGCTGACCAAGATGATTCAATTAGCAAATGACAAGGATAGACTCAAGCTCAATGCAGCTTCTCTCTGATATCCAGGCTCCTGACTACTGGGCCATGCCTGGATGTGAAATCTTATAGAAAAAGAAAATGTAAGGTCTAAAGTCCCACATATAGGCATCTATTAGGGGTCCTGTTGGTTCAGTGGGTTACACATGAAGCTGCTAACCACAAGGGCAAGTCTTCCCTGTCCCATAGGGTGCTATGAGCCAGATTGACTTGATACCAGTCAATTTATAAGCATTTGTTATAGATTGCATGGTGTCTCCCCCAAATTTGTGCTGCACTGTCAACTTAAGTTTTCCTTGCTGGGAGGATGAAGACACAACAGTGTAGGGTGTGTTCTGAGCTGCATTCCTTCTGAGCTTTAAGGAGCAGTTCAGTCGAAGAGAACAGGGAGAAGCAAACAGACGACAACAGATGCCACATGAAGATTGCCGAGCAACCCGGGATCGTTGAGGCTACAGATGCTGAAAGGGTCAAGGATGTTGTTCCAGAGGCAAGAGATATCACCTTTCCTGAGAGCCTCTGGGGCGGGAAGAAGACAGATTTGTGATTTTTAAGCTACCCACTTTAAACAGATCATTTCAGTTCTTCCTTCATGAGGGAACCAAGGTGGCACAGAATTGCTAAGCGAGGATTTTGAGCACTTTCTAATTTGGTTCCTGGGCTGCCAAAATGTCTGCTAATATCCATACTCAATATTCAGAGGTGTCATTGCAATGCTGCAACCATAGCCATTCCTATTCAGATTAGGGAAGATTTAGATGTAAAAGAATTAGAGCCTGCAATTGATTGCAGAGCTAAAACCCATACTCTCTGAGCATTTGTGTGGAAATTTGCATCTTCCCCAATCTTCGGTCCGTGTAAACTCTTGCTTGAAGGATATGGCAACTGACTGTAATTTCTGGTGATTTCTACAGGGCTGTTTCCTGGTCAGTCAGGTGGGACAGACTTCGATTAAGACTTAGCATCACATTTGAATCTGTAGACGGAGAACCGGAGGAAACGAGGAACTGCTGTCTGTGTCAGGGTGGTAACATGCCAAAGTTACTGGAAATAACCATATTTCCACCTGCCTGCTTCCTTACAGGTGCTCCAGAGATATAGGGGGCCAAGAGTTGGTCTGATAGGTCTTCAGTTCAAACCCACCAGACACAATCAGGAAGGAAGGGGAGGCTGCTTGCTTTTGCAAAGATTGTCTTTGAGTAGCAGCAGCCCACCCTGTCTTCTGCATTCGCTGTGTGTCAGCAGTGGCTACTGGGTAGTGGGCTTGGTTTTGATTTCCCTGGGGATTAAATGTGGAAAGTGAAGGAAAGGCATACTTTATCTATATTTTTATACCAAAAAATTACTCTAGAAATAGCTATTGCTACCATTACTTTTTGGATAACCTTAATTCGTCCTCATTTGAAGCATTAAAATTTATGAACAGTGTTAATGGAAAGCTTTTGAGTTTAACTACACAGTTGCTATCTGTTTAACCTCTTGTCCCCACCTCCAGGAGGGGGGAAATCCATCTTCAAAGCTTTTAGATGAAGGGGGATATTTCATGTGAGTTTGCTTTAGTTTGCAGTTCACATATCCTTGCTGTGACTTCGTTTCGGCCAGCGCTCCCTGAATGGAATTAGGATTTTAGAAATGTTTTATTATTTTCCTGATCTAAGAGTGGAAGAATTGGACCCATTATATCTGGTAATTTATCAAACAGTTTCTTGGTTACAAAAGGACTTTCTTCATTGCTTCTCTCTGGGTTCCTGGCAGTGCATCTCACGCTGCCAGGGGGTTGGATTGAACACTTGATGCTTTTGAAGAGTTCACATCAGAAGATTTCCTCACAAGCCTCTAAGATTCCACCCCATGAGAAATGCCCCTTCAAACCTCCCCCTTCTGCCTCTTCCCAGGACCTTTTGGAGTCCCTAATTGTGTCACGTGTCTGCGGTAGCTTCTTCTGCCTTTGAAGCCTTTATAGATGCCTTTAGGAGTCTCCTTTGAAAGAGAAAGGTTGGTGGTGGCTGTGGGAGGAGGGATTGAAAAGCCTTCAGCTGCCAAAAGAGGATGCCTGAATAATTCAGGACGCACCGTGGGGCATCGCTCCTATCAGCTCCCCCAAGGCTGGAGTAAATATTAACACTCTTCTCCAAGTCTCCTGGGGAAAGGATTGTTGTAGAAATAGTAGCCTTTCTCTTACTCAGCAACAGGTAGGGTTGTGTCTTTGAGGTTTTCCTGAAGCTCTGTCTGTGTGTGTGTGTGTTGGGGGGAATTACCTGAGAAACTGAAATAGTAAGGACCAGGACCCTCACCAGACCTCTGATAGTAGAACTGACTCAAGGGATGAGCAATCCTCATTTTTGGAACTGTCTCAGCCTGTGCCAAGGCACACTCAAGCTTGAGGTTACTGTTAGAGGCCCATGAGCATTCTGACGGATAGTCTTGAGGAGAAAGTTCCAGAAAGAGGTAAAAGATGTAAGGAACACCTTCCTCTCCATCTGTACTATGATAGTTAGGGTTTTGTTTGTTTTGGTGCCAATGCGGCTCCCATAAGAACATGTGGGCAGAGTTTAGCTTGTTAATCAGGTTGCAGCTTGATGATTGCTGCAACGGAAATAAATGGCTCATGGGAGGCAGACTGCTCTCGCTCTCTTTGCCTTCATCTTCATGTGAGGAGCCATGCAGAGACCTGCACAAGCCCTGGAGATGCTTCCACCACCATTGAATCCACAGAACCCTGCACCCACCAGCATGTGATCTCTCTGCATTCTGCGTCATTGCTTGTGTCTGTGTGAATCTAAAGAGGGTTTTGTGGACTAGCATCAGACTTATGGATTTGATTTTGTCTGGGCTGGGATGGTCTCCTGTTATTTGACTACTTCTTGATATAAAGGTCTCTTTTACACATGTATGAGTGTCAATGGATTTGTCTCTCTAGTCAACCCAGCCTAGCACTCATACCAATTTCTCATTCTTTGTTTCCCCCTTTGTTCCCAAAAGAGAGGATAGTGGACCCATCCCAGAAATGGTGAGAAGCTTAGACTTTCACTAGAGACCTGGACAGATCTTCTCAGGGTAGAAAGACAACTGGTGGGCATTGGGAACAGGAGTGCTGTCATAAAGTGTGTTAGGATTTCCCAACCTTGTCACCAACAGGGAGCTCCTTTCACAGGTCTGCCTTCCAGTGACTGTTCTAAAGTCTGTCCTCAGGTGTAGCCTCCTTTCAGCAAGAGTTTGGAGAATCTCTTCACCCTCAAGGTAATATCAATGTCCGTCACTGTAGGCATCTTCATAGCATGTACTATTAGCCTCAGGAGAGGCACATGGCTCTCATTTCTCTTCCTACAACACCAGGGATGCATGTTCTGAAATGTAAAGAATGGTTTGGAGAGACAGAGGGGAAAGGAAAGATTTCCTTTCAATTCTACTACCCTGGAGTTTATAAAAAAAACAGCAAAAACAAAAAATATTTTTATTAGAACATTGAATCAGAAGACTATTGGGTTACTTTGATCAGACTATCTCATGCACTGTGGATTATCTCCTGGATTTTGTGTAAATTGTATTTAGATCAGTTCATACACCTCATATAGAACTTTGTGAGATCAAGGAGCAAGGTGTCTGCTCACTGCCTTTCCACATTTTATCTAGCCTGAGATCTCTAACTCCATGACTGCTGCTCCCTAAGTATTTTCTTATTACAAAAAATATTAAACAGCAAAATATACAGGGAGTATAGACACTATAGGGAACTGTGTATATATGTATATATATATAGGCTTTTAAATATAATTTCATTGCAGAAAATGTAGCAAATATTGATAAAATCACCCACCATTCAGTTAAAAGTTCTGATTCTTGCCCCTATATATAATCATTTTACTAATATATATTGATTAATGTGTTATTATTTTAGTTCATTTATAACAGTCAATAATTATTTAAAACAATATTTTAAAAGCCATAAAAAGTCATAATATGGATATTTAGATACATGGTCTAATACATAAGGAAGAAAAAAGGATAATTGAAGCATTTGATTTATAGTATTGCTAAGAATTTTGAATTTCCATGGCTTGCCTGAAGAGTGAGCAAATCTGTGCTGAAATTTTTATTAACTTTTGATTCCATCGCCCCATTTTAGAGTCTGGGAGACCAGAATGTTCTTTTGAAACAAGGATGACAGGAGCTTGTCTCATACCGCACACGCTATCAGGAGGGACCAGTTCTTGGAGAAGCACTTCATGTTGTAGATCAAGCCCTAACCAAACTCACTGCCATCAAGTCAATACTGTTTCATAGTCACCCCCTGTGGGTTTCAGAGACTGTAATTGTTTATAGGAATAGAAAATCCATTCTTTCTCCCACCGAGCTGCTAGTGATCTCGAACCACTGACCATGCAGATTGCAGCCCCATGTGAATCCACTACACCGCCAGGGTTCCGGAGGCTACAAAACGAGTAGTGAATAAAAGGAAGACCTTCGATGGGATGGATGAGCACTGATCGCAAAAATAGACTCAAACATAGGAATGATTGTGAAGACAGGTAGTGCTGCATGCTGTCACACTTAAGGTCGGTATGCATCAGAATCGACTCAGTGACTTCATCTATGATTCTCTGCAGTGTGCATACTTACACTAATATGTTGCTAAAAGTAATGCACTGTTAAATGCTTTCTGGCTCACTCAGGAAACAAAAGAAAGTTTGATGTGACATGTCTTCTGATGGTGTAGCTCCTCCCAACTGAGACCAGGGTCAAAGCACCGACGTAGTGGTGGTGTTGAATGTGCAGGTGGAAGAACGTGTGTATAATTGGCTCTACAGCACCCCAATGGCACCGATCTTGCCGATTTTTAAAATAAATTCTAAAATGCAATGAATGGCTTGCTCAAAGGGTGTGAACACTGCAAAATATTTCATGTGTTTTATTTAGTTACCTTCCAGAAAGATTAACATTTACTCTCTTCAAGAGCATGAGGATGTTGCAAAACTTCTCATTTTGCAAGGGTCCCACTTTCCACTAAGTGATGAGATTTCTGTCTGGAGTCACCTGGGAAGGGTCTAGGTGCTGATGAATCTTCTTACTTGGCCCATGCAACCAATCCCTTGGCAGTTGATTTAACTGGGAAAGGAGTAATTGAGTTGAATCCATTTGCTACCTACTTCAATTTAGAGGTCTTAAGAAAAATGAAATAACAAAATGGCAGTGATGAACGAGACACCAGGTGGCAATTTGTAATAAATGCTGAATACCGTGACAGAAAGATTCAAAGGAAGGAGACACCTGTGGGGGGGATCCTGCCTGGGACAGGTTTCACAGCATTGTTCCAAAAAAAGAAGAGGATATTTACTGATGTCTGGTAACAGTTTCTTCCTCAGTTCCTTCGACTTTAGGACTGCCTTTTCCTGGATTCTTTGTATCAACAGCAGACTTGGGGGAGGTAGGAGGGTGGCAGAGGAACAGGGGAAGGGGCTGTTTCCCGGGAGGATTTTCTTTGAAATCCATCTGTAGCTTTGCCTGCAGGGTATCCTCCAGAAAGGAACGCCTGCCCATGCATCTAATCTCTCTTCTTCACTGACTTCTCCCCAACAACCTTCCCATCTGTCTCCAGCTTTCATCCCAGGGATCATAATGGTTTAAAAAATCCACAGTGTTATTCATTTCCTTGCTGTTGCATAGAACCCTTGACTGAGGGACACACCTGTGTAGTGCCTGTTGGCTCCGTAGCTCCAATTTCCTGCTTGGGATTAGCGCTTCGGCAATTTGCATGGGTAGTCAATTCAACGATCAGAGAACGTCAAGGTTTACATTCCCTCATAGAAAGCTGTCCCAGGAATTTATGGATGTGTATCAATGTTTGCAGAATGGGATGACAGAGAAGGCCAAGAGGAGAATCTTCTATTTATTTTTTATTCATCTTTGGAAAGTAGTGTGTGTGGCTGCATCCATAAAGCCCAAGATCTTTAAGCATCTAAATCTTCATGTTTCCCACAAATCATATCTCACCCTGTCCCAAAGCATCCTTTAAAAAATTTTAACTGATATTAGGATGACCTGGACATCTGTTTGTGCCAAGAGAGAGAGGCATGCTGAACTGAGGGCTGGGTTGCCCAGTCCTCTCTCCCTGGCTGCTGCTTTTCTTCTGGAGTATGAACAGCTAGGGATGGCTTCCAAGGAGACAGGAAACCGTTTAGGGTAAGAAATGGTTTTAGAAAATCATTCACACCCCAGATGAAATCTCAGATCTTGCAATTTTGTTTGTTTTCTTCCTTCTCAGCTGTTTTCCTTTGAAGTCCAAGCCCGCCAGCTCTTTGTGTGCGTGCAGCTGTGCCTACTCGATCACGGCTCATTTTAAGACAAGAAAAGGAGCGAAGCAATGCCTATTGTTGTTTGTCAGCCATTAGCACAATTCAAATCCAACCAGTCTTGTTCATATATGCAGATGAGGATTCCATACATTAAGACGCCCAGTGTCTGGGTGTTCAGCACAGTCAGGCATTATAGGGGCTGTGTGCTCAAGCACACAGGAAAAAGACAGGACTGCATAGTTCTTTTTATTCTAGGGCCATGGCCCCTGCCTTAGTTCAGAGTTTTATTCCTTAGGGTCTTAAGGATGCAATGGCTTCCTAATTAGTTTCTTTTAGAATCTGTCTCTCTGATCAGTTTTGTGGTTGCATGCAAGGATGAGCAGATAAAGCTTGAAATGTCAAATCAGCCAGATTCCTTTTGTCTAAAATCTCCCAGGAGATAAATATCAAATCCGTTACTTAGTATTTAAAGTGTTTCTCAGTCAACCACTCTATTAATTTCTTTGGGCTGCCATGACAAAGTACCACAAGCTTTGTGGGTTTTTAGAGCAGGCATTTCACCTCCAAAATTCTGAAGGTCAGAAGGCTGAACTGAAGGCGGTGTCTGTGATGATTCCACTTGACGCCTTTAAGAATAATCTTTAATGTTTCTGTCTCTGGTGATGACTTAACTTGCAGATATAGTCATCAAATAGCTCCCTCTATTGTCCCACGACCACCTACGGGGCCTCTGTGTGTCTCTTGGCATCTCCTCTCTTTCATGAAGATACCACTTAGGTCAGATTTGAATAGAACCACCTACTCCTGGATGATTTCATGTAAACATAATTGATAGCATCATCCTTAAAGATCCTGTTTTCAAATGCATCCATAGGGATAGGAACTAAGGCATTAACAGAATTAGATCCATAAAACTGATACCTACATATTCACCCTTTCCTTCCAATTCTTATATAGAGAACTTACTGACACCAAAGCAATGCCCTCACCAGTGGGGTATCATTTTGCTGACACCTGAGATGACACCTGAACCTACAGAGAAATATCATTATCTGTAGGGGACAGTTGGACCCTTGGGAAATAAGAAGTTTGAGGACACTCATGTTCTTGAACAGAGTAAAGATTGAAATATTTCTAGAAGGTACCTACATGAAGCACACAATCCTTGTCTTGATACCCTTTGTCACATAAATTGCATTTTAGAATTTATCTTTAAAAATTGGCAAGGTTGGTCCCAGTGGGAGTCCCAGCTGGATTCAGTTCACACAGCAGAAAGCCAATTATAGATATATCTTCCCAACAGCACACTCAAAATGATCTCATTGGTGGCTTGACATTGGTCATGGTTGGGGGTGTTTCCAGCACAGGAAGTAGGCAAATGCCAGGTTTTTTGGATGAGCCAGAAAGCCTTTGCCATTCTTGTGTAGCATGCCTGTAATTTTGATTCTCTAATCCCTCATTTAAACTTTGAGAATCATGAGAATCTGACCTCAGAGTTGAGTAGAAAGTTACACTTTAAAAGAAGTACAGGATGGCGCTTGGCACCAACGGCTCATTTGTCGATGCCAACATCCTGCTGCCCCAGCCCGGCTGGTAAGTAAGGAGCTCTATGAAACAAATGGTCTAGATTAAATTGATATTCCAAGGGGTGAAGATTCACATGTTTAGTTTGCGAAGAAAATATTCCTGGACTATTTCCTCTTTTCATTTTTATGTGCTAGTCTTGGGGTACACTAGAGTGTTACTCTGGGTCGGCTAAAGGAACAAAATCCATAGACACACATATAGATATAAGGAAAAGGTTTATATACAAGAGGAACAGGACATTGAGCCCAGTCCAGTTCAAAGTCATAAGTCTGATATTAACCCATATGCCTGAAATCAGTCTATAAAGTCTCCTTCTGACTCACGAAGTCACAGGTCAGTGAGTGCAGAATCCCGGCCCTGGCAGGGGTCTCCACATGGTTCCTCGCTTCCAGGGCTAGGGTCCATCAACAGCAGAAGCAACTCATCACTGGCAGAGGTCTCCATGTGGCTGCCCCAGCTTCAGCGGTCTGGCTCCATCAGGGCAAAGCCGTGTGGTCTCTCCGCCGGCTCCTCCAGCTTCTCTTGAATGCTGCCATCTTGTCTTGTCTTTTCCGTGACTTATCGTCTCTGAGACTAACTCCCAACAACTGGGGAAGATAGCTTCTTATCTTCACGAGGGAAATATTGCGAGATTTCCCAGAAGCCTCAGGAGAAAGTCATGCCCACATAGAGGCCTCATTGGCTACTCAATGGCTATCTCCAGATTAACAGACTTCACCCCTACATTTCAATCATAAAACTAACATAAGCACATGACTGCCACAGCTAGAGAAGCAGAGCCAGTGAAAAACAAAAAACAAAACACGTGTGTGTGTTTCTCCATCACTACCATCCGTATTGGGTAACATGAGTGTGGCAGTGATGCTGGGACCCAGGCTTCATATGGACGCATTATCATGGAGATTCAGTCTCTAGAGGAGGACATCGTGGTCAGGGAAACAGAGGGGTCCAGCAAATCCAGGAAGACCCTCAGTCAGGTGAATGGGCAAGAAAGCTGCAGCAACATCCTAAAAAAATGCTGTCATAAGGATGACACAAGATGAGCAGCATTAATCCTATTGTACAGAAGCAGAATCACCATGAGTCAGAGTTGACTTAGTGCCACCTATCGGCCTGCCACTCTGTATGTCTATATCTATCTAGCTATCTATGATATGCGAATGTATGTGAATGTGTACTTGAGAGAGGGACAGAGATGGACAGGTTCAGAGTTAGACAGACAGATATAGAGAAGAGAGAGAGAGAGAGACAGGCAGACAAAGAAGCTGATTGATGTTAGTGAATTTTCTCTGGCTGGAGATTCTTGGAGAATTATGTTCTGAAATCTATAGGCCACATAGGAAATGTGAAGAGTGAAGGAATTCTGGGAAAATATCTTTTGATAGTCAGGAGGAAGAACACACTCAAAGGGAACTCTCTTTGTGCTTTTAAGGTCTTCCTTTGATGGGTTGAGGTCCACCAACTTGTGAAGCATGATCTGCTTTGCTCAAGGTCACCTGGCTTAATCAGATGCCCTGGCAGTGACATCTATGAGAGCTAGAACTCAACAGTGCTGCCTGGTTCTTCTGGTCTCACAGATTGATGACTACTGACAGAGCATAGTCTGATTTAGTGGGAAATACTGTTGCTTTCCTTTTCTGACAGTTTTCTGCCTTACATGGTTTTTACTTTCTGGGGTTTTACTGCACTTCTTAACAGTAGGGATTAATGTTTGAGGGCGCTGTGGCAGTGTAGTGGGTCTGCACTAGGTTGCTAATGACAAGGTCAGCGGGTCAAAACTGACAGCCTCTCTTTAAGAGAAAGACAGGGCTGTCTCCTCCAGTAAAGAGGAGTGCTCTCATAAACTCACCGTTTCAGTTCTACCCTGTCCTACAAGGTTAGTGTGAGTTGACGTTGACTCAATCACAGTGTGCTTGAGACTAAATTTGACACAACACCTGGCACCATAGCTAACCACGCTGACACATAGCATTACCCATTGAAATGTCCTTTTGAGAATCAGGCTCAATGTTTTCAATCATCAATTTGTGCATAGTTTTAAAAGATAGGTGTATGAAAACATAGCATTTTGAAGGGAATACAGTTATAAACAATTTTATAATTAATAAAACCATAGAGCATGGCCTCCACTTAGGTTGTCAGTAAGTGTTCCTAATATTAAATTGAATAATGTTAATTATGATTTTTGTTTGCATTAGCTTCCTGGCACCCATTTAAAATTTTTGTTTACTCAAATTTCTAACTTACTTTTTCTACTAGAGAGAATTTCATTCTGATGTATTTTCAATGCTTGCCACCTTTATGTTATGGCAGTATGCATGACAGACATAGCCCTGGAAAAAATATAAGGGCATACATTAAGAAAAAAAAAGAGAAAGTATTAAAAAGAATAGTCATTTTCTCAATTTAGCTAGTTAAATCCTAGGAGTAATGTTTTTAATTCCTTATTTCATTTGTTATGCCTCAGCTGATTCTTAAATAATCATGGAGAAAACACACTGTACTCTTTTATTAGGAAATAAATAGCTATTCTCTATTTATTAAAAAGTAAAATTGCATTGTGGAGATAAAGAAGTTACTAACCATACATAATGGAACCTGGTAATACTGCTTCTTATAGGAAACTACTGAGTTATTGCAGACCTTGAAAAGTTTTGGTGGCTGGCCCAGAAGAATGTAATGTCTGAATAGAGATACCCCCAGACATAGTAAAATAAATGGTATGTGCATATTTTATTTTTTGTCTCACACATGGAATTATATTCACTTTTTTAAACTAGGGAAACAATGAATAATTGAGAAGCTCAATTTTTTCTCATTTTATATGAAAAAGACAAAGCTTATTATTTTGTCTGCAAAGTCCAAATGTCTCAAGAGATTGGATGCTATGGTAAGTCATAAAATCTTATCACTTGCTTTGCTCCAAGTGCTTTCTTCAATTCACTTTGAACATTTAGCTAAATTTCCAGGGTATTTTTTTGCCATAATTTTATCAGTTTGTTTTCTTGTCCCTCCTATTTCTCTTTTCTTGCTCGGGGACCCTGCTCACAGACATGTTAAACCAGAGGATCTTGCTGACCAGGTCTCTGATGACAAGCTCCTTTTTCAGAAATTGTGTTTCCCTCAGTTCTCCAGATAATTTTTACTTTTTTATGTTCACGTTCACCTAATTTCTTATCATTTTTCATCTGCTATTCAGATAGGCCTATGCATTACTGATGTCACCTGGATCTTGGCCCAAAGAAGAGAACACAAGAAAGATGTTTACCTAGGTTCCATGGTCTGCACAGAAGCATTCAATGGCGGGGCTCCTAATAAACTATGGATGACTTGTGAAGATAAGAATTGCAGAACATATCATGGTATTCTTGCTGAACTTGTAAATTAGCCAAGAGGCATTTGCTTGACTAGGACATAGGGACATCACCTGGTTTATGATGAGGAAAGGTGTCTACTGAGGCTCTCTTGTCCCACCATCCTTATCCAGTTTGTAGACTGAGCACATGGCATGATAGACTGCGTGAAGGAAAACACAGCATCAGGTTGGAGGAGGACTCGTTATCATCTTACGATGTGCAGATGAGACACTATTGTTTGCCTAAAGCAAAGAGGTTCTTGAAGCTCTTCCTGATGAAGACCAGTTTGGATTAAGCTTCAGCATAAAGAAAACAAAAGTTCCTCAAACTGGATCTAAAAAGCAACATCATGATAGTGGAGAGAGTATTGAAATGATCAAGAATTTTCATTTTACTGGGATCCAGTATCAATGCCCAGGGAGTTGACCATCAAGCACTCTAATTACACATGGCATTGGGAAAATTGGTTACAAAAGACCACTTTAAAAAAAGAGCACACATATCATTTATATCATTTTGATAATTAAGACATGCCTTGCCTAAGCTATTGGCTTAGAAAAATAAGCAAACAGACAAAAAAAGTTTTATGGTATGTAATTCATACACCGTACAATTCAAAGGTTTTATTAACTACAGAATTGTGCAATCATATCCAGAATCGATTTTTATAACATTCTCTTCATATTTGTGTTCATCATGGTGATTTCTCCATTACCTTCCAACCTCCCCTGCTATAACTCTGTTGCTGTTTTTAGGTACGGTCCCTCAGTACTGGGTCATAATGACCCTATGTATAAAAGAAGGAAACACTGTGCAGTCCTGCACCATCCCCATCATTATTCGTATATTTGAACCTGTAATTGCAGCCAGTGTGTCCATCCATATTGTTGAAGGTCTTCCTCTTTTTCAACAAACATGTCTTTTCCTATTGACCTGTCTCTCCTGACAAGATGTCTAAAGAATGCCAGAGGAAGTCTCTCCATCCTTGCTCCTCAGAAGTATTATGGCTGGACCTCTTCGATGACAAATTTGTTTGTTCTTTGGACAGTCAGGGGTAATCTCAAAATTCTTCTCCAGCACCATAATTCAAATGCATTGGTTCTTTTTTGGTCTTCTTTATTCTGTGTCCAACTTTCACATGCATATAAGGTCATTGAAAACAGTATGCCTTGGGTTCTTACAGTAGCATTTTCGCTTTTCAACACGTTGAAGCAGTCATGTGTCAGATGGACCTAGTGCAATGCCTCATTTGAACTCTTAACTGCTGCATTCATGAACATTGATTGTGGATCCAACCAAGACAAAATCCTTGACAATTTCAACTCTTTCTCCATTTATTAGGATGTGACCTTTTGGTGCAGCTGTGAGAATTTCAATTTTCTTGAGATCGAGTTGTAATTCATATGAAGGACTCAACCCCTGATCTTCATCAGCAAATACTTCAAAGTCTTGCCACTTTCAGCAAATGCAGTTTTGTCATCTGCATAAGGTGGGATGCTAATAAGCCTTCCTCCATTCCTGATACCTTATTCTTCTTCATAAAATTCAGTTTCTCTGATTATTTGCTCAGCATACTGATAGAATAAACATCGTGAGAGGATATAACCAAGAACTTCAAGCAACAATTAGTCTAGTTACTGTTACTATGAATTTACCT
This sequence comes from Nesogale talazaci, assembly GCA_004026705.1. Classification (NCBI taxonomy): domain Eukaryota; kingdom Metazoa; phylum Chordata; class Mammalia; order Afrosoricida; family Tenrecidae; genus Nesogale; species Nesogale talazaci. Next base: position 36,597 of record PVJH01001379.1, on the reverse strand, counting down.
GCCCTGTATTTCATATAAAGAAAGGCATACAAAAGACTCCAAAATCACAAAAAAACAAGTAACTTAATCCAAGAGAAAACAAAAGATAACAGAACTAGAACAAATCTTAAATGGGTCAAATGGTAAGACCAATAAGACTACCTTAAATTTTAAGGTAATTATGTCTGCAGCGTACCACTTTCCAATACACTCTATCTGAGACCAAGATGAATTTCCGTCCCTGGTCAATGGCTCTAGGAAGTTCAATCCAAGTGGGAATTTTCACCTGCATTTTGGTCTTTCAGTGACATCCCCAGCCTTCTACAAACTGTTCCAAGCTATGATTTTTGGTTTTGTTCTCTCCCCCCCCAATAGCTTCAGGGTCCTGTGGAACCTGGTCAGTGAATAAAGAAGACTGAAAGCAAGTCTTCCTTAATTGATGCCTTTGGATTACGGTGTTGAAAGGGCCACAGACTTCCAGAAGAATGAACAAGTCTGGCTTGGAAGAACTGCAACCTTAAAGCCCAGAATGGCGAGACTCTGCTTCATGTGCCTTGAGCATATCATCAGGAGAGCCCTGTCTGTGGACAAAGAGCAGATCAGTGAGAAAGAAGACCTTCATTCACAAGGCAGACACCATGGCGGCAATAGTCGACTCCCACACAGCCAGGTGGTAAGGGTGGGGCTGGAAGCGGCAGTGCCCCGGTCTGTCATGCAGAGGGTTTCTATGAGTCAGAACCAATTCCAGGACCACCACCTCCACCACCCAGATGGGGAGATAGATAGCGGGACTGAATCTCGAGCCCCTCCTCTACCTCTTACACGTCCTTCTCCTTCTTCTTCTCTCCCCCTGTTCATCTTCTTTCTCCTCTCTCTCTCCCCTTCCTCCTCCTCTCATCTGTTCTTTGTCCAGTCCTTTCCATAGTGCCGAGCTGAACAGAGACCCGAGCTTCTCTGTCGAGGTGTTACTCTGCCAGTTTTCCTGATGTATATTTAAATCTCTTTCCTCTTCTATCCCAGGGGTGGTAAAAGATGCTAAATTATCTCTGCTCTGTCTGTGCAGCTGTTACATAATTGTTCCACGCCCCATCACGTTTTATTGTCAGACAATTGACTGCTTTGGGAGCTGTACCTGGAAGGTGTTTTAAAAATAAGGGATACACGTTATTCATAGTTGGGTGGTAAGAAGCTCGAAATCATTTCAGAACCAACTTTGGAGCAGAGCTGGGGCTGTATTGCATTGCAAGCTGTGGGCGGGCGGCATTGCCTTCTCTGAAGGTTTCACATCTGTTCTTCGCTCTCTGCCAAACAGCGTACATTGATGCAGCAGCGAACTGAGTGGACTCAGGGAGCCTTGGCTTTCTCGGGACTCAGGTTTATCACAGGTGCCTTGTAGGTGGCCTCAGACAACACACAGGATGGAAAATGAAAGCCAATGAGGTCATTCACACCCAAGAGCAGCATCCTTCCAAGGATGCAAGGGAGTGCTTCTGAAGGCAACAATTGCATGGCTTTTCTTCAATGAACTGGTGTGGTCAATGGGTAGTGCATTCACTGCTAACAGAGAGGTTGGAGGTTCTGGGAAGAAAGACTTTTCAATCCCTGTGGAGCTCAGCTAGAGTCTGACACACAGGAGGATCTCCGTGAGTGAAAGCTGATGGCATCCACTAGAACAGCAATATGACAAATGTGTTTTTAGGAGGTGATAACTGGTCAAAAGGGAAACAAGCAAAAGGATTAAGCTAACCCTGCCTCATTTGTGCTTTCGTGGCACTATATGTGGCTTTATATCCCTGTGGCAGTCATGTACTTATGTTAATTTTATGATTGAAATGTAGGGGTGGAGTCTAGCCTGTTAATCTGGAGATAGCCATTGAGTAGCCAATGAGACCTCTATGTGGGCATGGATTTCACCTGAGACTCCTGGGAGATCTCATGATATTTCCCTCGTGAAGATGAGCAGCTATCTTCCCCAGTTGTTGGGAGTTAGTTTCAGAGATGATTAATCACAGGCAACACAGAATGGCAGCGTCTGGGAGGCTGGAGTAGCCAGTGGAGAGACCACACAGCTTTGCCCTGATGGAGCCGGACCTCTGAGGCAGGGGCAGCCACATGGAGGCCTCTGCCAGCGATGAGTTGCTTCTGCCACTACGGATGCTGTTGATGGACTCTGAGCCCTGGAAGCGAGGAGCCATGGGGAGACCCCTGTCGGTGCCGGGACTCTGTACCCACTGACCTATGACTTCGTGAGTCAGAAGGAGACTTTATGGACTGATTTTGGGCATATGGGTTAATATCGGACTTGTGACTTTGAGCTGGACTGGGCTGGGATGTTTTCTCAATGTCCTGTTCCTCTTGAATATAAACCCATTCCTTATATCCATATACGTGTCTATTGAAATTTGTTCCTCTAGTCTACCCAGACTAACACAATCCCCAAACCCAACGACTGTGGCTCTTGGTGCTAGGTGACATCCAGTGCATTCTGATGCAGCAACACTACACAGAGCAGAATGAAGCACTGCCAAGTCCTGTGTGAGCCTCAAAATTGCTACTAACTTTGAGCTCATTATTGCAGCCACTGAGTCAATCCATCTCAGTGATGGTCTTCATCTTTTTGTTGACCCTCTTCTTTATCCATCATGGTAATTTTCCAAGAATCAATGGTAGCAGTCTACTGATAGTAATAAATTCCCTTGTTTACTTGGTTCTCTCTCCCTTGCCTTTATAGTTTTTGTGAGTTCTTGAGGTGAAGAATGAGGTCTTGACACCATCACTCCCCAGAGCGTGAATAGAAACACTTCTAGATGTGGAGAGACGTCCCACTGGGCTCACACACAGGCTGTGTGACAGTGGGAGGCTGTTAGGTTCTCCAAGTCTCTATTTCCTCATGTGCACAATCAGGCCAATGTCTAGCCTTTGTCTGTGGTCAAGATCCATTAGCAAATGTTAGCTACAGTGGGAAACAGAGTAGGGACTGAACAATTTTTTGCTAAAATGAGTTTACTTCAAGATATAGTCTACTTTATTTGAGCACAAGTCCTCACAGGTTAAAGAGTTTTAAAAATAAATACCAAAATGCAATTTGACAAACTAACATTTCTGCCCCCCCGCCCGCGTACTCCTGCCCCTAATAACAGTGTTTTCTACTTCATTTTAGATGTTGTCATTGTTCCATTCCTCTTGGAACTTTTTTCTTTGGGAGTCTAGTTGATCTGTTATTTCAAGTATGTATTTCAATGTCTGTAGCCATCTTTTCTTTTTGCTATATTGCATCTCTTTTAAGAAATTTTCATGGGTTGTTGGTATCACCCTGATACATTTCTTTTTGTCCACTCTGGAAAGAGCAAGTGGAAGATATTTTACTTGTGAAAATAGACTTTAGCACAGCAAGCCAAGAAGATCTGACTTGTGGAGTTGTCTCTGAAAAGAAATCACATTCTTTTCTGTGATTTTAGTTTAAGAGGGAACCTTATCTCATATAGAATACCCATTATATTGAGTATAATTTTGAGGGGTTGGCGCTATTTGACTTGCAAAGGATAAATGATAGCATTGTGCAGTGTGTGTGTGTGTGTGTGTGAGAGAGAGAGAGAGAGAGAGAGAGCTTGCTAAGTGATTTCTTGAGAAAGGCACTAGAATGCTTCTAGAAACAAATAGGATGATGTTGATCTGCATCTTTATTCTTGGCTATATTCAATAGGTCACTCTCGGCTGGAAGGAAAAATGGCTTTACTTTGACCTGGTTGGCAGTTTTTACCATTGTTGAGTCACTTAGCATGGATGACAGCTGCCCTTGGTAGGATGGATGAGCCTTTTCCACAACCCATTAGAGGCAGAGCAGCAGGGCAGATGATCCAAAGGCTGAAGCTGGCTCTTCTGCGTTAGGATGCCTCTACTGGGAATCTGTTTTCTACAAGTCTGGGTGAGTTCCAATTCTGATGTAAGATTGCCCTTGTCTCACTTATCCTTCATTTGGGAGGGTGGAGGGAGAGTGGGGTAGAAATGGAGAACAGATTGCAGAGATCTACATATAACCTCCTCCCTGAGGGATAGACAGCAGAGAAGTGAGTGAAAGGTGACATCGGATGGTGTAAGAGATGACAAAATAATAATAATTTATAAATTATCAAGAGTTCATGGGGGTGAGGGAGTGGGGAATGAGGGGGAAATGAGGAGCAGATACTAGGAACTCAAGTAGAAAGCAAGTGTTTTGAGAATGAGGAGGGAAACAAATGTACAAGAGTGCTTGACACGTGGAGGTATATGTGGATTGTGATGAGTTGCATGAGCCTCCAATAAAATGATTTAATAAATTTAAAAAAATGCCATTCACTTGTTTGCACACCAAAGAAAGAGGGATGTGCTACATTGGTCAGTTTTTAGTTTTTTCATATAGAATTTCCATTCTGAAACCCCACGTCACCCATTTTTTGGTGTTTATTTAGTTAACTTACACAGGAACATAGTTCTTGGTTATTTATAAAGCTGTTAGACTGGTGATACACATCACTTCACTGCTACTGAATTGATTCTGACACATTAGGGTGAATGGTGTACAATAGGGACTGTGGTATACATTGTTACTGGTGTCATCAAGTCCTTCCAACTTTTGAAGTTCTTATGCACAATCGAGCAAAACATGGGTCATCTTCATGATCAATTTTATGATTGAGTCCGCTGTTGAAACTGTAGTGAGAACCCTTTTCTGTTAGGCTGGGTTCTGTAGAGAAGCAACGTCAGTGATTCTTGTCTGTGTATATAAAGAAAGAGGTGTATACCAAGAAATGGCTCACTCTTTGTGGAAGTGGTTAAGTCCAGTCCAGTTCAAATGCATGAGTCAGATGGCAAGGGAGGCCTCTGCTTGCACACCCAGAAGCAGAAAGACACAGGAAAAACACATGCTGGAGGATGCACAGCCAAATCAATTCAAGATTGGCGGCCTGCTGATGGCTCCTGAGTTTGATTGGTGATCTAACAGATGGTCAGTCAACTGGATGCAGGGTGCAGCTACAGTAGTGGAAGTGATCCAGTTTTCCCACAGTGTCAATATATTTAAGAGCCAGCCACATCCCAGATTAAACTTCTCAATTGTATCAAGTCTGCGACCAGGTTAAGGTGGTATTCTTCCCTTAGGTGGGAGCAAGAAGTACAACCAGAATGCTCCTTAGAGATAACGATGGCAAGACTTCCTCTCACATACTTGGGACATGCTGTCAGGAGAAACAAGTCCCTGCAGAAAGGCCTCAGGTTTGATCAAGTGGATGGGGCGCTACAAAGAGGAAGGGCCTCTGTAAGATGGACCAGCAAAGTTTGTGCATCAATGGGTTAGAGCCTAAGAGAAGGTGCAGTGCTGGTGAGTGTTTCCTTCTGTGGTACATGGGGTCACTGTGATCAGAACCGACTCGAAGACACCTCTCAATAACCATTTTGTTCTTCCTCCTTCTGCTTGGCTGCTTCACAGAAGATTCCTTCCTGGAGAGTGTCACATTCATTGAGAGAGCATCATGGGAGAATCACAGCCACATCTTCACAGAAAGTTTTCCTCATTTTTGTTGACACTTTACCAAACATGACTTTCATTTCTGATGACTGATCTTCCCAGAAGATGTATTCAAAATATGTGAGCTGCAGTCTTAGAATATTCATTTCTATGGAGAATCCTTGAAAGTGAATTTATTTCTCCTTGTAATAGGTTCTGGTATTTTCAATCTCCTTGGCAATGCCACATTATAGAGGTATCTTCCTTTCTCACTGTCCAGCTTTCATATGCTTCTGAGATGACCTGAGAAGACCATGGCTCGTGTCAAGTGCAACGTAATCATCACAGTGCCATCTTTGTGTTCTTAGGTTCTTAAAGATATCTCAAACAAGAGGTTTCTTGAATGCAATAAGTCACCTGACATCACATCCTGATTGTTTTATAGGCATTGATTGTTGATCCTCATAGAATGAACTCTGTGAAAGCTTCATTATTTAGAATCATAACTCAATACTTGCCTTCACGAAGAGATCACTGAAGATATGGGTAATGTAAGACAGCGTGGTGAAGAAATAGATGATAGAATCTGATAGAATAGTGAGTGGAGACTTTACTACTCTGATAGAATAGTGAGTGGAGACTTTACTACTCTGATAGAATAGTGAGTGAAGACTTTACTACTCTGATAGAATAGTGAGTGGAGACTTTACTACTCTGATAGAATAGTGAGTGGAGGCTTAAAGGCTTTCTTAAAACAAACAGTCATCTAAGTGAGGTACCAGCTAAGTTCACATAGAAGATTGCAAATAGTAAAATATAAGACTGGGAACGGGGATGGCATTACAGTGTAAATTCTCAGCACCCAGTTTTCAGAAGCACATGAAGGACAGTGAAAACCCTACATCCATTTTTACGGTACCCATATTGACTAAGCCTCTAGTGAATACCTTCAAACCATTGGCTAAGGATGTGAATAACCTTGCTATCAGACAGAAAGCTTTGGAAAGAGAATGAATACGGATATAGTCAGGTTAAAATTTAGTACCTTATCATTTTTTCCCTTTTAAACTATTTTAAATTGGTTCAGTTTTTATCATTTTCTGATCTTTTCAATTAAGGGCTTTCACTGTCTCATTTTGTTATTGTTTTGCAGATGTTGTTACTTTAGTTTTGTGTGTTTTTCTTTATATTAAATCCTGCATAGCTAAATTTATCAAGATAGTAACAGGATTAATAGCTTCTGGGGCTATGGCAGGGAATGTTGGTGGGAAAGGAGGAGTTAATAATATTAAAAGAGGGTTGAGCCCTGGTGGCATAGTGGTTGTGTGCAGGATTGCAGCCCATTGGGTTGGTGGTTCAAATCCAGCAGTAGCTCTTCAGGAGCAAGGCTGGGCCTCCTATTCCCACCAGAGGGCAGTGATGCCCCCGAAAATAAAAAATAATGGTAAAAGAAAGAAAGATTATAAACTAGATTGTGGGGTTGATTGTACAACTATTTTTATTTGATATAAACCATTGAATTCTATGATATATTAATTCTATGATAATTGTGTAAGGCCAGGTTGATTAGGGAAACAAATGAAGACACCCTCTGTAGAAGAAAGATCTTTATATCAAGATGCATTTATTTTTCAAGAAAACATCACAGCCCAGTGTAACTCACATCCGTAAGTCTGACACTAGTTTATAAGTCCCTACTCAGACTCATGCAGCCACATGCAATGATGCAGAATGCAGAACATGACAGATTGGGGATGCAAAAGGCCCATGGATCCAATGGCAGTGGATGCATCTCTGGGGTCTGGCAAAAACCAAGGTCTGCCAGCAGGAAGGTGGAGGCAAAGAGAGAGAGGGAGTTTCCCAGAACCGTCTTCCTGAGAAGGCCACACCCACACCCAGTGACCTGATTGAAGACTAGACTCCACCCCTCTGCTTTTTTATATCTTCAAGTTGACTTGAAATTATGTACCTACCACACTAATAAAACTGTTAAAATTATATATATGTATGTGTATATAAAACTACCAAGGCATATACATATATAGGCATATATATGCCTAGGTAGTGCATGGTTTAAGTGGTGGGCCGCTAATTGCAAGATCAGTGGTTCAAACCTACCAGCCTTTTCATAGGTGGAAGATGAGACAGTCTGCCCCTACAAAGATTCATAGTGTTACATACATTTGGAAGTTCTCTCTATCCTATAGGGTCATGGTAAGTCAGAATCAGCTTGTTGATGGTAGTGGGTTTGTTTGTGCTTTTATACACGTTAGGATCAGTGACTCACATCAGGGTTAACAGTTCATACAACTAGGTTATGCACTGAGAACTATTCTGTTCCTCTTCTCTCTGATAAGTTTTCTGAGCTATTGTTACAGAAACAGCTTCCAGAAAAGTGTCAGTTTTCCTTGATGGAATTAAAATTCCTGCTAGCTCTCTATGCAGCATTTGAAGGAGGACTACATAAAGGCTCAGTTTTAAGAACATGTAATGTGTATGGCCCATATTGGGGTATTGTCTCCCTACTAAACAGCCCCAAATCCACATTTGTCATACATTTTCTTGGTCTGCATGTATAATTACATTTCAACTCCATGTGCTGTTGAAATTCATTCTTTTAAATGCCTTAGAAATTCTTTAAAAGCAGACACTAACAAAGGCAATAAAGAGAAAGTTTTATAATAAATCAGGAGGGGGAGCAAGTGAAAAGAGTGGTAAACAGCATGATGAAAAGGCAGGGCATCTTTCCAGAAAAACAAATCAATGAAGAAAAGAAATTCATTTAGAAAAGGTTGACTTACACTGGGGGTGCTGGGGAGTTACTAAAGAATTAACTTGAGAAAAAGTCAGTGACAACGAACAGTATGAAAGGAAAAAAGAAGATATACAGGTGCTTCTGCACAGGGCAGAGTTGAAATCTTTCTATTGGAAAAGAGGGAGCCTTTCAAGTCAAAGTCCTTATATCTAGGCCAGCTTTGCTTGTGCTTCTACATTGCCAAATGCTGTTTTTGTTAAGTGCCTACCAATAGGTTCCAAACCATAGCGACCCAGTGCACAACAGAAGGAACGCTGCCTCATCTGGTTCCATCCTTACAACCGCTCTCCTATTTGAGCCCGTGGGTGCAGCCCTTGTATCAATTCCACCTGTGGAAGGTCTTCTTCGTTTTCCCCGCCCCTCTACGACACCAAGCATGATGTGATGCCCTTCTCCTGGCAGTGCTCTTTCCTGACGTTATGTCCAAACACGTGAGGTGAAGTCTTGATGTCTTTGCTTCTGAGGTGGATTCTATTTGTGCTTCTTCCAAGACAGATTGGTTTGTCTACTAGAAATATAATCACTGAAAGTAGGCTCTAGAAGAGAGGGCTCTGATGATTATCAGATTTACCAGAAATGTACAAGTATTTGTAAGTGAAAGGGGAGAGACAGGGGCACTCTTTTGATGGCAGGTTTATGTGCTTTCATCCCTACATCCAGTGGACAGAATAGGTTGAGTCTCATGGGAACCCTGAACTATACAATGTTCTAGAATTCTGTGAGAGTCTGGCTCTTCATGTGGCTTAAAGAATTTATAGAGCTGTTTCCACAATAGCTTTGAACATCTCCAGCCAACATGACACAATTTTCACTCCAAAAAAACAAACAAACAAAATAACACCCCCCCCAATGCAAACTAACTGTCCTCAAGGAGATTATGTCTCATAGTAGAACTGTCCCTGTAGGTTTCTGTAATTAAAAAAATATTTTTACTGGGGCCTCTTACATCTCTTATCATAATCCATATATGCCTCCAGTATGTCCAGCACATTTGCACATATGCCGTAATCATCATTTTCAAAGCATTCTCTTCCCACTTTGAGTCCCTGATATCTGCTCCCCATTTCTTCCTCCTCTCCCCCCCCCATGAACACTAGGTAAGTTATGGATAATTTTTTCCATATCTTGCATCATCCTCCGTCGCCCCTCATCCACTTTTCCATTATTCATCTTCCCTGGGAGGGGGTTCTAGTTTGATCCTTGTAATTAATTCCCCTTCTCCCTGTACCTCCCATAATCCTACTGGTATCTCTACTTTCCTTGTTGGCCCCTGAGGGGTTTATAAATCCTGAATTACCTGTATTCCAGACTTTTACCATGTAGCAGTGTGCATGTTTTGGCCTAATCCGATTTGTGAGGTAGAATTGAGGTCATGATAGTGGGCTGAAGGAAGCATCAGAGAACTAGAGGAGTCAGCCAGTCAGGGCACAGTGTGGCAACAATGAAGTATGCAACTTTCCTCTAGTTCCCAAATATTTCCTCCCATCCACTATCATGATCACAGTTCTACCTTGCAAACCCAGCTAGACCAGGGGATGTACACTGGAGTCAGAAACATGGGGAATTCAGGACAGATGATCCCTTCTGGACCAGTGGTGGGTGCAGTGATACCGGGAGGGGAGAGGGATGGTGGAGTGGAAGGGGGTAACAAATTGCAGGGATCTACATATGACATCTCTGGAGTATGGACAGTGGGGAAGTGGGTGAATGAACACAGTGGACTGAGTGTGATATGAAAAAGTATTAACAATGTGTGAATTATTAAGGGTTTATGGGAGAGGGAAAAGGAGTGGGGGGAGGGAGGGGAAATATGGGGAGCTGGTACTGCGGGCCTAAGTAGAGAGAGAATGCTTTGGGGATGACGATGGCAAGAGGTGTGCAAATGTGATATGCATACAATTGATGCATGTGTTGATTGTGGTGGGAGTTGTATGGGCCCCCAATGGAATGATTTAAAAAAAAAGGAGGGAGAAAGAGGAGCTTATATCAAGGGCTCAAGTAGAAAATATTTGGAAATGAAGGTGGCAACATGTGTACAAATATGCTTGATACAAAGGATGTATTGAATGTTATAAGAGCCCCCAATAAAATTATTGGGAAAAATAAGGTCTCTAAAGTGGTTCAGAGACAAATATAAACTATAGACATATTAATGGATTTTGAGCTCACCCTTACTTCTTACTTCATGGTCCTACTAAATATTTGCCATCGTGAAATGATCACTGAAGATATGGGTGCTGTAGCAAAGTGTGGTGAAAAAATCAGATGGTGTCCCACTACCAGGAAAAATAGTGTCTGAAGTCTTAAATAAGCACCCACCTAAGTAAGGTGCCCGCCAAGCCCATATGAAGAAGCATAACACCACAGATGGTAAAGAATACTATCCAAGACCAGAGATGCTAACTGTTACAGAGTTTACATCTATGCATCTGGTTTACAGAAGGCTCTGGCTGACAATGAAAGCCCCAAACACATTTTCAGGAAACCCATGTGGATGGTCTCCAGTGAATTCTCTCTATTAACCAAAGATGTCAATAACTTTGCTATGAGACAGAGGTCATTGGAAAGGGGTTTAATGCAAATTGTTAGGTTAAAATTTAATGTGTTTTATTTAATGTGTTATCATTTGTTCTCCCTTTTTACCCATTTTAAATTTGCTCTAGCTTTTAACTATTTTCTTCTTTCTGTTCGATTGATATTTTTCTGTTTTATCTTGCTATCGTTGCTATTTTTGTTTGTTTCATAGTGTTCTTTTCAGGAAATCCAAGACTGGTCAATTTAGAGAGGCAATAACTGGATTAATAATTTCTTAGGGCTTCAGTAGGGAAGCTTGAGAGGAAATGGAGAGCTAATCATAATGAGTACAAGAATGAAGAAATACTTATAAACTTGATTGTGGCAATGGTTGTACAATTATTTTTAATATGGTTACACCATTTAATTGTATGATATGTGAATTATATGTCAATAAAACTGTTAACATTTTTAATTTTCTAAATATTAAATTTTTAAGTTTTTAAATTTCTAAATGTTTTTAAATTTTTTAATTTAAAATTTTTTAAATTTCTAAATATTAAAGAGCAAAGATGTCATTTTGGAAAAAAAAAGAACTAGAAGAAAGTTGTGTGTTTCATTGGTGCTATACTGCACCCTGACTGGTTCATCCCTTCCCTGTAAACCCTCTGTGACAAGATGTCCAATTGTCTGTAGATAGGCATTGGATCTCCCACTCCATGCCATCTGCTCCCCCCCCCACCCACTCCCATTCACCTTGGGTATGGTTTATTCTGGGTTTTAGATCCCTGACATCGGATCCCATTTAAACCTTGAAACCTCATGATCACACAGGTCGGTGTGCTTCTTCCATGTGGGCTTTGTTGCTTTTCAGCTAGATGACCACTTGTTTATCTTCAAGCCTCAAGACCCCAGACCCTATGTCTTTTGATGGCCAGGCACTATCGGTTTTCTTCACCATATTTGCTTATGCACCCATTTTGTGTTCAATAATCATGTAGGGAAGGTCAGTATTACAGAATGCCAAAGTGTTAGGACAAAATGTTCTTGTTGAGAAAGTACTTGAGTTGAGGCCCAATGTCCATCTACATCCTTAATTCTTAACATAGATATAAGTTCATAGTTCAATTCCTCTCTCATATATATTTACATATGTTCATGCCTGTATTTAGACCTCTATAAATGTCATTTGCCTCCTACTTCTTTCCTTCATTTCTTTTTTACTTCTCTCTTATCCCATCATGTTCAGCCTTCATTCTGGTTTATTCCTTCATTGAATCTTTGCTGCTCCATTGCCCTTGATTGAACTCCATTAGACACCCCATGACCTTCCTTCCATTGATTTTAGTTCACTTGTTGTTCCCTTGTCTGAGACTGTAATCTTTTTATGGAAGCAGAAAGCTTAATGTTTCTTTTCTTTTTAAAATCCTTTTATTAGGGGCTCATATAATTCTTATCACAATCCAAGCATATGTTCCTTGTATGCCAAGCACATTTGTACATCTGTTGCCCTCATCATTCTTAAAACATGTGCTTTCTATTTAAACCTTTGGCAATGTCTCCTCCTTTTTCCACCTCCTTCCCCACTGCCTCCTTCCCTCGTGAACCCTTGATAATTTATAGATTATTATTAATTTGTCATATCTTACACTGTTTGATATCTCACTTCACCCACTTCCCCATTATCGGTAGCACAGGGAAAATGTTATATGTAGATCCTTATAACTGTTTCCCTCTTTCTACCCTACCTTCCCTCCACCCTCCTGGTATTGCCACTCTCACTGCTGGTCCTAAAGGGAGTCATCTGTCGTGGATTTCTTATGTTTCTGGTTCTTATCTGTACCAGTGTACATCCCTTGGTCTAGCCAGATTTATAAGGTAGGATAGGGATTATGATAGTAGGGAGGAGAAATATTGAAGAATTAGAGGAAAGTTGTATGTTTCATCATTGTTACACTACACCCAAACTTGTCTCTTCCTTGTGACCCTTCTGTAAAGGGAAGTCCATTACCTACAGATGGGCTTTGGGTCCCCAACCTGTATATCCCCTCATTTACAACAATATGATTTTTTAGTTCTTTTATGCCTGTTACATGATCCCTTTGACACTACGTGGCCACATAGGCTAGTGTACTTCGCCCATGTGGGTTTGTTGCTTTTGAGCTAGATGATTGCTTGTTTACCTTCAAACCTTTAAGACCCCAGATGCTATGTGTGTTAGGGTTCTATAGAGAAACAAAATCAGGACACTAATAATAATATATATTTATATAGGTAGTTATCTAACATGAAAAATAAACAGTTAATCTATGAAGTAATATGAATAATTCAGTGCAACTCACTTCTGCGAGGCAGCTAATACACTGACAGTCCTTCAAGTCTTGAGGATCACCAGATAGTCCCCTGTAGGCAGCAAACAACAAGGCAGGTCACCAATAGTCAGCGAAGTGACAGGGTCTGACAGTTCCCAGCTCAAGAGATGTATACTCCAGAAGCGTGGTGAAGCAGGGCTTAAAGGAATCTCAACTTACAGCAACACAGTCCATGGATTAGGTGTCCCATGGGTAGTGCAGCTTGCAAATGGAGGCGAAGGACAAGCAAGGCAGCTGACTGCACACTTGTTCATAGATCTAAGAGCAAGAGAGAGAGGCTTGCTCAGTCATTTAGATCTCGGATCAGTCAGTCTTCAATTAATCTTACATATGTTGATTGGCCACGTTGCTACAGCAAACCTACCTATTTTCCTTGGCCATGGTGGCACAACAAACCTACCTATCACACTATATCTTTTGGTAGCTGGGCATCATCAGTTTTCTGAATCACATTTGCTTGTGCACACATTTGTCTTTAGCACTGTATTAGGGATGTGAGCATCATGGAATGTCAATTTAATAGAACAAAGTGTCCTTGCATTGAGGAAGTACTTGGGTGGAGTCCAAATGTCATCCACTGCCTTAATGCTGAATCTACAAATATATGCACGTAGATCTATTTCCCCATCATCATATATAAATATATTTACTTATGTACATGCCTGTATATAGACCTCTATAAATGTCCTTTGCCTCCTATTTCTTTCCTCTATTTCCTTTTACTTTCCTCTTGTCCTACTATCATGCTTAGGTTTCATTTGGGTTGTAATAATTTCTCTAGGTTACCTTACCCTTGACCAATCCCGACCAGGTCTCTCACACCTTCTGGCTATTGATTTTGGATCACTTGTTGTTTCCTTGTCCCTGGGTTGATCAATACCACCTTCTCCCCCCACCCCATCCCCTGCCCCTCTCCCATATCCTCCCCCCTCCTGAACGATCGGTCTCAGCACTTTCTCCTCTGGATGGATCATCCAGCCTACCTTTTCTAGATAGACTTGCAGATATAACAGTATGCACCAAAAATAGACCATAGCAAGATGAAGCAACAAAAGAAAACAAAACAACTACCACAAGAAAAAAACAATGTCCACAAAAAATATATATAAAAAAATAAAAATAGCCTGAGTGTAAGTGGTTGAGTGCGGGACTGAGGTCGGTGGGCTTGGCGGTTCAAATCCAGCAGTGGCTCTCAGGAGCAGTGCTGGGTAACTCCCAAGACCACCAGAGGGCAGTAATGCCCCCCCCCAAATAATTAAAAAGAAAACTTGTAAATAGTTCAAGGTCTGTTTGTTGACCTCTAGGAGTGACCTCTGGTAAAGTCCGTTGGAGTTCCATGCCCTGGCCCCAGAGTCTGGCCATGGCACTCACTCAGGACATCCATGCTCTGTTCTCTCTGCTGCTCTGCTGCAAACCTTTAGTATTTTTCTCTCCATCTTAGGGTTAGACCAGTGCAATCCTGACCCTGTGTCTCCAGTGTTGTCCCCATAGCATCATGGGTCAGCAAGGGACATCGTGTCTCATAGGGGAGCTGGTCATCTGGTCCCCTCTCTGTGTTGGCTTTTCTGAATGCAGATATCATCCTCAAGGATTGCTGAGCCAGGGTGAGCTCCACTCTCTCTCTCTCCCCCTTCATTTGCTTCTGTGTGTTCTGCTCAAATGTGTCCCTCTCCCTCTGAACTTCAGTGTTATCCTTTAAAGTAAATTCTTTTGGGATGAGGGGCAGCTCTCCACATGTTTGGGATTGGGGCTGGGCCCTCAGACCCTGCCATTGCCTCCCTGTCCTTCCTTCATGCTCCATTCACATTATGGAACACTGGGTTTAAATCTGGTCCCCTTTTCCCTGTGGAGATATAAGCAATACCCTTCCCTTGGGTGGATTAGTGCTCTCTTCCCCAGATACACATTGGTATCTCCCTCTCCCTCTCCTTTTTAGTTGGCTACCATAAGCAGCTCTGGACTTGGTCTGACCCCTGCTATAGCTTAAATCTTTCTTCATGTATTTGGTGGTCCATGAGTAACTCATTAGCATTTATTTAATATATTCTATTCTTAGGCACACAGTCTGAATTGATTCAATGGTATCGAGGTATTTTTCCTAATTATAGGTTTTAGGTGTCTGGGTGGTGTGGTGGGTTAGATGTCAGGTTGCCTACCACAAGCTTGCTAGTTCAAGCCCACCAGTTCTTGCATGGGAGAGTGTTGGGACTGTCTGTTTCCCTAAAGATGAATAGTCTCAGAAACCCTCAGGAGTGACTCTCCTCTGTCTTTTGGGGTTGTTATGAGTTGAAATCTATGATATAAAAATGTTCATTGTAGGTCTTGGAGAGAGGTTTAGGGGTTTTGTCAAAGAACTCTTACCTGCTATGTAAGAGACCCAGGATTTTAATTCTCAGCCAGTGTCCTTCAGGCACACTCATCATCGATCTCTCTGTATAGGTTTGCATTTTGCTATGATCCGCATAACTTCTAGATGAAGACAAACCAGGAAGAAGTATGTAGTAGTCTAATTCCAAAAGTCAGCCCATAAAAACCCCATGAATTCCAAGTGTTCGATCCAAAAGAGATCATGGAGATGGCACAGGTCTGGGTCTTGCTTCATTCTGTTGTGCAAAAGATCTCCAAGCATTAGGAACAGACTCAATGGCAGCTAATAGCAAGCTAGTTTCCTGAATGAGGGCCACTAAAGATCTTTATGGTCAGTGGAAACACAGAGCCATAGACTGTCCCTTATTCCCCTTCTTCATACTATTTGTATTCTCTTCCTGCCCTGAAGGGTGGAAGGACCAGCAATATCATAAGAGGTTGTGAAAGTAGGAGTTGGACTCTTTAGCATTTCTTTCACAAACATAATGAAAATGGAAGAGGAAAAAAACATTTCAGGGATATTTGAAAGGAAAAAAGAAAAGTGAGGGAAGCTTTATCTTTCTTACTTTCTGTTGACTTCTACCCTCCTGTGTAGTCTGAGTTGGCTTTTCTCGGTAGAGGTGATTGTTTTTGAGTTGTTAAACATGTACTTCTATTTCTATTCATGGAGAGAGTCCCTGCGGTTTGAATTTATGATCAGTGGTTATGATTCATAATCAGATTTTGAGAGATGGGCCTGAGAGCAGACTATACAAGTTCATTATCCATGAGGAATATTTGAGCATCAAAGTGATTCATTTAGTCAACAAATGTTCTAATTCTGTTTCAGGTATTGGGGCTCTAACAGAGAATGAGGTAGAGGAGGTTTCAGTTCTGGAACAACTTATCTACCAGTGGGAAAGACTAGTGATTTAACAAAAGGTCAAACATGGCTAGTTGAAAGGTTCCAAAGCAATCCAGTCTTTTTATTCCCCAAGGTCATTACTAGTGATAAAACATGGTGTTACACTTACAACCCCCCCCCCAAAAGCAAACATTATCCAAACAGTGGAAGCTGCCATACTCTTCCCCAAACTTGTTAAGTGAAATCAAAGATCAAGATGATGCTCTTTTAAAAAAATATATGTCAGAGGGATTTTGCATTTGGATTAACAGTTCAGACTATTCATCAAGCTTTCTATCTAAGTGGTTCTCAACCTGTGGGTTGCAACCCTTTTAGAGGTCGAATGATTCTTTCACAGGGGTTGCCCAATTCATAAAGTAGCAAAACTATAGTCATGAAGTAACAATGAAAATAGATTTATGGTTAAGGGGGTCACCACAACATGAGGAACTGTATTAAAGGGCCATGGCATTAGGAAGGCTGAAAAACACTTTCTTTACGTGGAGGTTGGGAGAAGATTGTGTAACAAGCATGTGACAAAAAAAACTTGATTTTTGGCAGATGGTGGGTTGATTTTGCCACCATTTTGGCAAGAAAAAGCATGCCTTTCTTGGCTCACGCACCTTATTTACCTGACCTTACTCTGTGTGACTTATTTTTGTTTCCACAAATGCAGAGGAACATGAAAGGACAACAATTTGATGATGTAGAAGAGGTGAAGAAAAAAATGCAGGAGATTCTGTCAGTCATCCAAACAGAGTTTGACATATGTTTCTAAGACTGGAATTGAAGATTTGACAAATGCTTTAAGTGTAATGAAGAGCACTTTGAAGGCAATAAGTTCATTTTATAAGAAATTTGAAATACAAATCTTTGAAACAGAAAATTCTGTTGGGACGGAGTGGCTATCCCCTCATAGGACAAGGGCACTGAAGTAAGAGAAGCAATGGGTTTTTTGTCATCCTCTAACTTCACAAGAGAAAAGAGAGCATAAAGATCAGCATCAAGGCTTATTCATGTGAGACAGAGTTTAGTTGCTCCTCATCCCTCCACCTTTAAAAAGGATATGTGCAAATTCTGACACCAGCCATCCTTCCCATGGCATTCTGTCCTTTTCTGCTGGGCTTAGTGATTTATCAGAGTGGTTACACAGGACTTATAGATGACTCTTGTATGATGGGGTTTATTAGAGAAGTAATAGGTGACAGATCAGGATCCTGATCAATAAGCTACAATTTGCCATCAGCATCAGGATGCTTGGAGACAAAGTGTCCCTTCTTGAATTCAGAGCAGCTCCCTCAGCTCCTCTCAGCTGTGCGGGCTTCCTGAGAGCAGGCTCTTCTCAGTCTCCTGGACACGGCTTCTTTTGGTTCATTGTGGGCAGACTCCTTCTGTTTTCTTCAGGAAAGGGCTTCTCTGTAGTCCTCAGTGCTTGGTTCTGCTTGTTCTTGGTCTCTGCCCTGATCAGGCAAGTGTTATAAAGTACATTAACTCTGCCAATAAGTGCCCAGAAGCAACCCAATTCTTCAGGAAGACTCTTATACTCAGCACTCTTACTCTATGGTCTGCATGGCCACTGTAGTCACCTTGCTCCATGGACTGGAATACTCACTGCATTGCCTCTTGCCAGTGTTCCGGTTCTGCTGCAGCTGTTTGTTTTTTGGTTATTGTTTCTCACCATCTTAACCTGTTTCTTGTGCTGACTTTCTCTCTTTCCTGTCCTCCCTAGACCTAGGAAGGTCTCTGTGCAGACACCCTTTCAACTCTTTCTTCTTTCTGAGATATCCAGAAAATCCAGCAAACACACATCTTCGACAAGAGGAAGATTGTCATTAATAAAATATTTCAGACAGGCACACATATGTGCTGTGTTCACAGAGAAAGGATAAAATGTTTTGTTTTGTATTTTTGGCAGGGCAAAACCCTTTTCTCCCTGGTCCTATCACACTAGCAAGACAGGAAGATTCAGAGATAATGATTTTTTTTCAATTGAAGCATAATTTCCATTCAAGGAAATATCCTGATATTGGTGTTTTGAACCTGTGTGTGAGAAGTTGGTGACGCTACTAAGCAGACCTGAATTTTGGAAGGAAAATGTGTCCTTTGGTGGATTTAAAGGTGCCCTTGGATCTTTATCAAATTAGACCTCTACGGTTGAGGTATGAATAGGTTATAGTTAGGTTACAAACTTAGCAGTGGGTCATTATTTAACTTCAGAACTGGCAAAATTTGGGACAAATAACCGGACACTCCTTTAGTAAACACATGGACAACATTGAAAACACTGAAGACAGATTCTTTTTATTGAAAAGTTGGGGACACAAAGCAACACATGCCAAAGCTAAGAAGGTCATGGAAGTAAAACTTAGGTTCATGGTCATAGAATCACAAACATTCAGAGTAGAAGATTTCAAAGGGACAAAACAAAATGGAAAACCCCACTAATGAGTGAAAGGGGGCCACAATGTATTTGGTTCTAGTTTTTACTTCTGGATGAACCACATCCTGGTCTTATTTTTAAACCTGGGGAGTTTCAAATTATCCTACCTATGTGATTCAGGAGCCCATGGTCTAGGAAGTATTTGAAAAGTGATAGGGGACGTGAAGAACACCTGAGACTTGGTAAGATTCCTCTCAAAGGAGCTCTGTAGTGATATGCAGTCATCTTTGACATGAAGGACTCCCTCATTAGAGCCCACCTGAAGACATGCTCCTAGAAGAAAACCTCCAGTACAACTACTGGTCATAAGCTTCTCATTCAGCTAGCATGCACTTGATAGAACAAATAGGAAATAGAAGAGAGGAATAGATGAAAAATAGATGAGCCATACAGACAGTCCCAAAGCAGACTTCAGGTATGTGCAAAAACTCAGAAATAGAATTGTAAATGAGTGAGAGAAAGGATGTAAATTTTCTAAACATTTTGGAGCTTTTGGTTTAATTTTTACTTTATAAAAAAATCTAGATTATGCCTATACTTTCTACTTTACACCAACATTCATTAAAGATGATGCCTTAAAGACTTGCAACTCAACAGCCCACCTTTTTAAAACAATCTGAGACTCTCTTTCAGATCTTATCCAAACCCAAACTATCCAACTCACTGCCATGGGGTTGATTCTGAGTCATAGAGACCCTAGATGGCAAGGTCTAACTGCCCTGTGGATTTCTAAGACTGCAATGCTTACGGGGTGCAGAAAGCTTTCACTTGCTCCCTCGGAGTGGCTGGTAGTTTCAAAATGCCTACCTTCCAGTTCGAAGTCCAACAGTAAGCCAATGTGCTACCAGGGCTTTCTTAAACACAATAAAACTAATCATAAGCACTGAACAAAAAGATTAATATATTGACATTATTAAATTTGGAAACTTCTCTCCAAGAAGATTGGGCCCACCAAGTGAAAACACTACAAGAAGATATTTACAAATCCAAGGTTTCCATAGGTAGTTACTATCTGGAATATATAGTGAAATCCAACAATTCCACACCAAGCAGACTAATTCTTTTTAAAAATTGGACAAATTATAGAAGTGGGAAGATTCTCAGGAGGAAATCTGAATTTTCAAAAAATTATGTCCAATCTTGTTACTTAATTGAAGTAAAGTCACAAAGGAGAGAGATGAACATAAATGTGGTATCACACACTCAAGCCACATACATTTTTGCATCCACTTGAAAGAGAGCTGTGGTAAAGTCAGTAATAGTGAATGCACTGCTTCTGGGTACAGAGGCTGAACTCAAGAGGACCTTGTGTGTGTGTTTGGCGAGTCACAGAAGTGACAGGGTTTTCACCAAGAAAGAACACCAAAGATAGAATTTTGCAGCATACCTGTGTGTTAGATTCCACTGTGTCCTCCCCTAATCCAAGTCCTTTGTTAAATCTTTTCTTGTAAACTCTACCCCCTGCTACAGTTGAAATTATATTAAGCCAATAACAGAAATGGAACAACGCTTAATGCACCTTTGGCAAATTGGGGTGATACTTCAACTGTTGGTGCTGGTATTAGGTGCAGGCAAGTAGATTCTGACTCAAAGCAACCCTGTGTGCAAGAAGAAGAAGCACTGCCCAGTGCTGTGCCACCCTCACAATGGTAGCTTTGGTTGAACCATTGCTTCAGCCAGGGTGCCAGTTCGTCACATTGAGAGTCTTAGTGGCTCCATGCTAGGCTTCTAACCACAAGGTCGACAACTGGGAGAAAGATGGGACTTTCTACTAGAAAAACTGAAAGTCTCTGAAGCACAATGGAGCAGGTCTCCATGGTTCAGTAGTGTTGCTATTTGAGCCAGCTTAGAGCCTATGGACATGAGTTGTAGCATCTCTGTGAGTCACAATGGACGACCACATTACCTCGGGTCAGGCACACTTCAGTCCTCACATTGATGTCTTCGGATTTTAACACTACAATAACTACAGTGAAAGCTTGGATGACTCTGCAGAAGGAATGCAACCCTGACTGCGGCACTGTCCTGATTTGAAAGTGAGCAGTACCACCTGGTTATGTTAGAAAAATGGCTTCTTGTCTATGTACAGGTTCTGAATGAGACCAGTTATGTGTTCTGAAAGCCCATTTTCTGCAACCTTATCCATAATTGGTTATGAACCAGATAGTCGAATGCCTTCACACACTCAGTAAAACACAAATAATCATCTTTCAGCTTTCAGTCAAGGTCTGTTTGATGTCAACAACGATATCCCTTGTTTCACATCCTCTTCAGAATCTAGCCTGTGTTTCTGGCAGCTCTTGGTCAATGGACTGCTGCAACCATTTTTTCAATTACCCTTAGTAAAATTTTACTTGTGTGTGATATTAATGGCATTGTTGGATAAGGTCAGTGGTTCTTTGGAGTGGGCACAGAGATGGATGCCTACCAGTTAGTTAACAAGTTTAAAAATGTCAAAGGTGAAAGACCTTCGAAAACTATCTGTTGGTATAGCAATGAAGCCAGGGCACTATATTTAGGGTAGAAATCCACCCTAAAACATAGCTGTCACTCAGATCAGAGTCTCTTCCATCAAAGCTGGCTACACAGAGAGTTTTCTCCACACAACCTCAAGAGTTCAGACACAATAATCTCTCCTAACCTGCTTGACTAACTCATTGCCATCAGGTCAATTCCTACTCACTAGGATAGCACTGCCCCAGTGTGTTTTGAAACTTTTCAATCTCAAATCGTTAAGGCAGCTGGTCTTTCTCCTACAGTGTTGTGGGTAGATTTGAACCACAGACTTTGTGATTATCAGCTCTGTGTGTAGCCCACTATGCCACAAGGTTTCTCTGCTTAACTGCTTAATAGACTGTGTGTGTTTAACTTAAAATTGCCTTTGGAAGCCAGGTTTTTCAAGGCTCGGTATTAAAAAGGAAATCTGAGGGGCAATGATTTAGACCCCAACTTCATGACCCCAGGAATTTGGATTCCAGGAGAATTAAAATTGTTCATTCACCCCTCTCTCTGTAGCTGTAAACCCACCTGGTTTTCTGAGGTGAGGATTCCATTTTCCAAGGTGCATTGGGAAACCATCATCATGGAGAAAGAATTTTAGGTGGCACGGTAAGTCCCATCTCACAAAGGGCTCTGTGGAGTGAGTTAGGACAAGACACTGATGTGGAAGTTGGGGCAAGTAATGGACTCAGGAAGAGGAGCAGAGGTGTTTTTTTGTGTCCTTTTACCCACAAAGTTTGGTTCTGAGAGAAAGGACAAGGGCACAGTATTCTCTGTGGATATACTGGATCAGGGGAAAGATAGACCTTGCTTTCTGGAGAGCTCGGCCTTGAGCTGTGTGCAGCCAAAGACTAGTGATGCCACAGGGGCAGGAGAAAGAGAAGAGACTGTGCTATCCAGGCTTCCTTTCTCCTGCAGAAAAGACTTACATGGTGATTTTATAGACTTCCAGTTGGAATCTATTTGTGTGCACTTAGAAGTAAGAATCTTTTGAGGACAGAAACCCTAAAGAGTACCCAAGTGCTTAGTCATGATGCTTCTAACACCAGATCACCCTTGAAAAATATACTGGTTTTGTACTCATCTCAAGATTGTTTTGCTTTCTTTTGTCTTGTGGGGAGTTGTGTTTGCTTATTTTAGTCAGGCAAGGAAATAGTTTCAGTATAAGATCCTGGGAACTGATGATGGAATTGTCTCTGTCTTTTCTACATAATGGTTTGGCAAGAGTTCAGGTATACATTATGGGAATTTGTCCTGCAAAATTATGCTGTACTTTTGTTCAGACCAAGGTTTTTGTGCTGTTTTTGTTTGTTTTTGTTTAAAGCTTCTTCTGTTTGACTACTGGGAGAAAGGCTGGGAGAAAATTGCATTTGCATTTCCCAGTCCACAACTTTTCTTTTTTACTTTGACTGTAAATACTCCCTGGTGGTCTCTCTTGTAGCATGGGCAGAGCTGGTTTACTCAGTCTCAAGTTGGATTCTTGTGTCTCAGATACTTCCTCCTCTTGGTCCCATGATGTCCATGCCCAGGCTTGGTTGTGGGCCCATCAGTGCAGTCTTAGCTGGCCACGTGTCTTATCTGCTGAACCTCAACTCAATATGCAGTAGCACCAATCCCAGCTCGCTGCTCTTGTGTTGATGTCAACTCACAGCAAATCTACACAGAATTTCTGAGGTTGTAAATCTTTATGAAACAGCCAGATTCATCTTTTCCCCTTGGAATAGCTGGTGAAGAATCACCAACTTTGCATTTATCAGTCTAATCCCTAATCCACTGCTTTACCAGGACTCCTTAATCATGACAAAATAACTGAAAATGACCCTGGAGTGCTTCAGCTAAAGGCTGCCCTCTGAAATCATATTGCATCAGAAAGTCCAGGTGGATACACAAAGTCATTGATGAAATGTCCTCCAAGAGCCCATGGTCACTCCAAGCCTCCACCATCTCTGTGCCATTGCAGTCAGACACACCAACAGTCATGTGGCGGCAGAAAAAGACAACAAAAATGGGAACAAGTAGCAATCAGAGGTTTTGGAAGACAAGTTGAATCCAGTGAATTCTCAGAGGATGAACTTCAGAATTCTTTAAAAGCCATAGCCATCTTTTTCCTTCCTTCCTTCCTTCCTTCCTTCCTTCCTTCCTTCCTTCCTTCCTTCCTCCCTCCCTCCCTCCCTCCCTCCTTCCCTCCCCCCCTCCTCCCCTGTGATGGTATCCATGTTCCTGTGATGATGAAAGATGTGCCACCAGTGTTTCAAATACCAGCAGGCTCCCCCAGAGTGCACAGGCTTTCACAAAGTTTCCAAACTGAGTCAGAGTCCGAGGAAAGGTCTATCAATTCACTTCTGAAAACCAGGGAGTGAGAGACTTGGGGCTGACCCTTGAAATGCCCACCTGGTGGCCCCAAGAATGGACTTCAGGTACTGAGAGCTATGAGAAGGTTGGTGGGCCAGACCATGTTTCCTTCTGTAGTATGTGAATTTGCCTTAACTGGTACCCACTTGAGGGCCACTCATAAGCGCAACAGGGATTTAGATGATGTATGAAACAAACCAAGAAGTTCTTCATTAAAGGTACCCACTCCCAAGACCCTAAAAAATAAGACTTTCCCAGACCAGAGGCTATGTCTGCAACTAGGAGAGATGACCATTTATTTGTAGACCATTTTTGGCTCTGCCATTTTTGGCTCTTTATGTCTTACTGTGAGGTGACTCAACGATGCTTGACATCTGGAATATTAATCCACTGTCCTTTCTTGACATGTAATGGTGATCTTTGATAGGGATTGAAATCTGCCCTTTTATTCATATAAGGAGCTCTGGTTGACACAATGGTTAATCACTCAACTCCTAAGCAAAATGACATTTCAACTCCTCAGCAGCTCTTTGAGAAAGATGTGCTAGTCCACGCCTATAAAGGTTCAAACCGCTGCCATCAGTTCGACTCACAGCAACTCTACATAACCACATAGAACTGCTCCAAGGGGTCTCTCACTGTCCCCTTTATGGAAGCAGACTGAGTTGTTGGTAGGCTTGAACAACTGACCTTTCTTTGAACAGCTGAGTCTTATATACACTGTTCAACCATGGCTTCTCCACCACAATTATTACAACCTAGGAAACCCTATGGGCTGTTCTACTCTGCCCACTCTATAAGGGCTCTGTGTGTCAGAACAGACATGATAACAACCGCTTATTGGCTTATTAGTATGCTTCTCCCATCCCAGTGGAAAGTAAGATGTTTTCCCATTCCAATCCATTAGCCTTAAAATTAACTACTAAGTGAATGCTAAAGAAGTTAAGTTAAGTTAAGTAAGTACATAGAAGTTGTGTGATCTGCGCTTTAAAGTAAGTGGGAAGAGGCTCTAAAAGCATCATTGGACACTGATCTCTAATGGCTAATCTTGGTTCTTCATCAAGTCTAGTCCCCACAATGTGGGACATGGCCCAGAGTGACCTCTTCCTTTCCCACCACGTACCACTGCTGTTGTCTCTTATGAGCCAGTCAGCCCAGCTGGCCTTTTTCCGGTTCCTCAAGTTGCGAAATTCCTGTTGACTGAGATCCTTGGGAGACCTGTTCCCATGCTACTGTCCCATTCTCTTAGCTGTTTACCAACCCTCTGGCCCTCTCTCCAGGCTTCCTAAGGCAGATTCTACACTCTGCCACTGAGTGACCATTGTTTGTGTCTGATTGTGCACTATACTATAGGAACAGCATACTACATCACTCTGTTGCTGCTCAATTTCACATCATATTGTGATTCTTATTTATGTCTGTTTTTACAAAGACCTGTTTAGTTTCTTTTTATGTCCTAGACTAGGTGTAGGAAAGCTGGTAACACAGTGGTTGTGTGTTGGCTTACTAATCACAAGGTCAGTAGATCAGAAACACCAGTCTCTTCTCAGAAGAAAGATGAGGCTTTGTATGCCCATAATTATTTACAGTTTCAGAAACAGCCAGGAGCAGTTTTATTCTCTCCTGTATGGTTCCTGTGAGTGAGCATCAACTCAGTGGCAGAGAGTGGGTTTGAGGCAAGATGTTCAAAAAGAGTAGAGACCCTGTTGTGATTTTTCCTGCTCTCTTTCTGTAGTGATCTGGTGGCTATATTTGAATGGATAAACAAATGAATTTATATTAGATCACAAATAACTCAGGGTTTCTTTGTGTGTCTTGTAGATCTAGGATATGCTAAGCACTTGCATAGACACTAGAATTACAAAGTTTAGTAAAATAGTTCTAAGATCACACAATCTTACAAGTTTCCAGGCAGTCTCCTGTGTTGGATCTAACTGGAGTTTGGAGGTGCAGAATCCACCAGTAGGGAGACAGGACAATGTAGATAAGGGTGATACAAAGATGGCAAGGCAGGCCATCCATATATGAACAAGTTGGAGTTCAGTAAAGCCTCCATCCTCCATCCTTTTTACCCAGTCTGACACCAATCATTCCTTCCATAAAACTCTAGTTCTTTGTTGGTTTCCATAATTTGTTGCAATGGTTATGCAGAACTCACAAGTAAGGGGGTTTATTAGAGGAGTGAACAGGCTACCATAAGCCAGAATTAGTAAACAGGATACAGTCATTGGTCCACAGAAATCTCTCTCCTCAGATGGACTCAAGTCTCTCTGTGGTAATTCTATAATTATTTGCCACTTTGTGGAGTCTAGTCTGTCAATCAGGTCACAGCCAGTGAGGCCTCTGTGTGGGCACGGCCTTCTCCTGAGGACTCCTCTTTGGAGGAAGGAGACCCACACTCTCTGCTGACTTCCTGAGAGACATTGCAGCTGACAAGACACAGGGAACTGCATTAGTGCCCTGAGCTGGAGGAACCAATTGAAAACCCGTGCCAGAGCTGAGATGCTCACAACACCACTGGATCCGTAAGACTTCCCACCCACTAGCCTGTGATCTTCCTACATTCGGCATCCTTGCATGTATTTCATGAGTTTGAAGAGAACTTTATCAATTGGTATCAGACATATGTATTGACATCAGACTTACGAGCTTGATCTGGACTGGATTTTTATTCTCTTCAACATTCAACTACTCTTGTATATAAAGCTCTTTCTTATCCACGTGAGTGTCTATAAATTTGCTTCTCAATCTATACTACCACATTCTCCAGTCCTCAGCTTCCCAGATATGAGCTCCCTTAACCTCTATCTCTATGGGCCAGGAAGCCTACTCCTTTTCTGTCTCTGTTTCAGATGCTCTTTTCACCTTATTCTGTCTGGTCTTCTGGCCTCAATCTCTGTTGCCCATGGTCTTGGCATCTGCCCCTTCAGACAGAGATCTCAAATGTGCTCAAATGCCAAAGGTCCTGGAATTTTTCTCTCTTCCTGTGAGAGAGCTTCAATCATTTGCCACACAAACTTGTTTGGGGAAAGTGAAGAGGACTTGAAGCACTTGCTGATAAAGATCAAGGGATTGGCCAGGGGAGTGACAACTAAAACTGCCTGATCTCCTCTATTAGTTTTGCACACTATCTATTTGTATAGTACCACTCAGTCATCTGATTGCATACATAATAATCATGTTATTGGCTGCACAAAGGCACTTGATTGCATGGATCGTAACAAACAATGGACAGCCTTGAGAAAAATGGGAATTTCAGAACATTTCATTATGTTCCTGGGGAACCTGTACATCAATCAAGAGGCAGTTGTGTGAACAGAACACAGGGATACTGCATGGTGTGTGTCAGGTTGTATCCTCTCATCATACTTATTCAATCTGTATGTAGAACAAATCATCAGAGAAGCTGGATTAAATGAAAAAGAAAGTCTTCATGACTGAAGGAAGGCTTACTAGCTATCTTCAGTATGCATATGTTAGTTCAGGTAAACCAGAAAAACAAATCCAGGGACACTCATGTGTGTAAGAAAGAGGTTTATATACAAGCGCAATTTCATATTGCAAAAACATCCAGCTCAGTCCAGGTAAAGTTCATAAGTACTGTATTAGCTCATATGTCTAATACCAATCTATAAAGCCCTCTTCAGACTCACAAAACATATGCAATAACACTGAATTCAGGAAGATGACAAGCCGGTGGGTGGGAAATTTTGTGGGTCTAGTGACATTGTAACTACCACCATGCAGATGACACAACCTTGTTCAGTGAAAATAAGGAAGCCTTTTATCACTTTCTGATAAAGGTCAAGGATTATAGCCTACAAGCTAACATAAATAAAACAAAAGTTCTCACAACTGAACCAATAGATAACAACAAGATAAAGGAGAGAAGATTGAAAATGTCAAGAATTTCATCTGCTTGGATCAACAATCAGTGCTCATGGACTCCGTAATTCAGAGGTCAAAGGATTCATTTAATTGAGTAAATCTGTTACATGAGACCTTTCTAAAGTATTGAAAAGCAAGAGTGTTACTTTAAGGACTAAGATGCCCCTAACCCAAACCATGGTATTCTCCACCATGTCCTATTCCTGTGAGCATTGAACATTGAAAAAGAAAGACTCAGAAGGAATGGATGCATTTGAATTGTGAAGAATATTGAAAGTACTGAAGGTTGCAAAAAGAGTCCATAGATTTGTCTTAAAAGTCGTGAGACCAGAGTGCTCCTTAGTAGCAAGGATGGTGAGAGGTCATCTTACCTACTGTGGAAAGGTTGTCAGAAGAAACCGGTCCCTGGAGAAGGACATCCTACTTGATAAAGTAGCAGGGCTGCAAAAAAGAGGATGTCCTTGACAAGTGGCTACAAAACAGGCTCAAATACAGTAATTAAGTAAGGTCCTATGAGAGTTTTGCAGGACCAGCCAGGGGTTTCATCTTTGAGTGCAAAAATGGTTAAGTGCTAAAAAAAAAAAAAAAAAAGACTTGTGCCTCTTGTCCATTCAGAAGAAATATGGGCTGTCTCTTTGTGAAAGATCCCAGTCATTGGATTCCTCACAGAGCAGAGCAGAGCTCTGCTTCAACACTCACGCAGCCTCCATGGATGGGAATCTACTCATCGGTAACTGGGTGGCCTGGGAGCATTCTGAATCTGAATGCTTAATTCTGGGATGAGTTGAGGAGATGCCTTATTTATAAGGAAAAGGAAGTAAAAAGAGAAAATACTGTTATGCCGCCATGGCCCCTGAAGGAAATGGCATGCTGAAGGGTTCATGTTGAAAAAGGAGCCCTGTTTCATGGTGAGAAAAGCTGCCTTTTCTTGGTAGCACAGAGGTTGCGAATAAGCTTGTGACCCACAAGGTCAGTACTTTGAAAACACCAGTCACCCCATATGCGAAAGATGGAACTTTCTACTCTGCTAACCAGTTACAGTCTCAGACATCCACAGGGGCATTTCTAGCTGCTACCGAGGCTCATTCTGAGTCAGCATGTGCTCCATGGCAATGGGTGTGGTTATTTTGGTTTCTCTGTTGAGAAAGGATGTTTTCAGTGAATCTGGTGTGAGCCTGTGGGGCAGGCCAGCACAGGCAAGTTGTGTAGATTCAACAACTTGCAGAGATTGTTGGTGTCCCCAAATCTGTGTGACATAGTGGTAGTGTATTCAAGAGGAAGGAGAAGAAATTGAAAGACAACTTTAAAGATGATTTTTGCTTTTATGAACAGATTACATTTCTTATTCACTAACGCTTGAAATGGATCTCAATGTTGAATAATTCCTTTCTTGCCCTCAACCCCAAGGTATTGCCCCAAACCTGAAGATAGGCTCTCATGTGTCTGTTGGGGGTGAGGGATAGTGGTTCATATTTATGGGCCCAGCACGCTTCGCCTGCGCTACTCTGCTACCTGGATGGTGGTTTATATTTAAATCATGAAAATTGACATTTTCAATTTGAATTGCAGAGCTGCTAAACAAATGCTTAGAAACAAAACACAGAGCTTTTCTGGTCTACAAGCTTGGCCGTAAAGGGCACAGAGGCCGGCTTTGAAGTTTTCCGTGGAGCTTTTAAAGAAGAGTGTTTTGGAGTAAAGAGACTCATAGCACTAAATATTTTCAGGGTGATATATGAACAGTGACGTAATAGACCTTTCTGTTAATAATAGTAAAAACAATGTCTTGACACTTGGCAAAACGATGATGATTTATGGGCAAAGATTTTTGCCTGGCAGCTTCTGAATAATAGACTCATAAATATTTCCCCTATTTAATTTGTAAGTCAAAATAAATTAGGGCAGAAGAAGCACCAAATTAAAGGTATCCAGTGAGATAGAGTACACTAAATTTGGGTTTTGCTTACTCTACAGTCGTGAGCTATGAATATCCTACCTAGTCAATGTCCGAGGGAGAGCTCTGCAAATCTGTCTCGCTTTCTTCCCTCGATCCCTCCCTTCCTCTTCTCATCTCCAATCCCCTCCTCCTCCTTGTCTCCTTCCTCTTCATTTTTCCTTCCTTTCCCTCCTCCTCCTCATTCTTTATGTCACATATATAAGAAGGCCTCAAAGCAGGACACAACCGTCTTTAACAGAACGCAACCTTATCTTCCCAACGACACCAACACAGTTTCACTAAGCCATAATGTTTGCTTCTCTCAATAGTGGTCACCTTCCTTTCTGTTCTCTTACTTTTTTTTTTCTTCCTTCCTTCCTTAAACGCCCAATACTGCGTCCATGGCATTCTAAGTATGGGAAAGTGCAATTGAAAATGCAGACTCCTGTGTGTTACTCAGGAAAGAGTGCAGCCTGAAGAGCCTAGGCTGCAAGAAGAAGGGAAAAAGCTCACTGAGGAGGGCCTGGTCTGGTGCTGGTGCTTGGGTCAGAATGCCTTCTCCCACTCACTGGGATTCTTCTGGGCTTCCTGACTTAATTCATCCCAGATGCTCTGAATCCTTCTGTCTTTTGGCTTCTGTGGCCATGGGTGTTGTTGCCAGGGACAGGCAGGATCAGAGAGTGTGAATGAGACGGAGAAAAGTTGACCACACAAATGCAATCGCAGGGACAGTGGGCCCAGTGTACAGGGAGGGCCCTGGGAAGCAGTCTGGCCACACAAAGCAGGGCTTGTTCCCATAGAAACCAGTGTTTGGAGCTGAATGAGCGCTAGCCTCCTTAGCCCCTTCCTCTCTCTTTCTCCATCTCTGCTGGAGAAGCAGCATTTCCTGGTGATTTCTGTTTTAATGGAACTAAAGACCAGGGGCAAAGAAAGTGCCCTGTTACTCCACGGAAGCCTGGGAGCAGGTTGAAGACACAGATTCCAGGAGCCTTGGGAATCTAGCCCGATGGCCTTGTATTGAGGTCTGAGTCCTTTTCTTGAAGTCTTGGACCAGCAAGCCCCCAGGACAGGGCCAGCCTCAGACTGGCAGTCTCCTTTGAATGCCAGCCCAGCAGTGGGCTGCCGTCCAGAGCCTGGGGGTGGGAGGGTAGGGGTGGAGGGGGCAGGGTGGGGGCAGGGGTGTTCTCCCACCAGTCCCAGCTTCTTCTCTCTCCTTCTCCCATGCCCCTTTTCTGCAGTGCTATTGGCAAGCCTGCTTTCTATTCTTTGAGGATTAATGCCTCAGAGCAAGGGAAGAATTCGCAATTAAAAAAAAAAAAAGGTCTGAAAGCCCTGGATTTCTATCGCTCTATCATTTTCCATTTGGATTTCATTAGGATGCTGATGTTGAGACAGGCCCAGGGCTTTTAGAGGCTGTGTTTCTAGAGAGTTTAAAACTATGGGCAGGATGTTTTTGCCCTTGCTAGAGAAAAGATAGGCAGTCCTTTGTGCTGTCGGAGATTAGCTAGCATGGATAAACAGGTCAACTTTCTAAAGTGCATGAGGATTCCCATAATAGTCTCTAATAAACCACCCTGATTAAGGAGAGGCAATAGGTTCCTGTCGGATTGATGATTTTTTAAGTGAATCCATGTTCTTTTTATATTTGAAAAAAATTAAAATTCAGAGATTATAAGCACTCATTAAATTTCCATTGCCCCTTCCCAAATATTGAATCTTAAATTAAACCATGGCTTTGTCCTTAGATGGCCAAGCGTCTGGCTGAAATGTTTTCCCAGCCTCTCAGAGTCTGATTAAATGTCTGAGCCGAGTGGGTGCTCACGGGACCCAGGAAAGGTGAGGCGGGCTCTTGCTTCAGGGGTTGACATTGGGACGGTGGAGTCAATGCGGCTGAGGTTCCTTCCTATGTAGCTCCCAGTACACCCACCTGTGAGACTTGGTGACATCAAACCGGCTAGGGTGTTGTCTCTGAGTCCAGACACAGGTATGCATTGTCACCATCAGTGGGTATTCATCAGGTGTCTGAGGGCACAGGGTATCCTGCCAGGGACATCAGTGACACAGATTCATTCGGGTGGGACATGGGGTCTTCTGTTTATCAGCACAGTGGCAGACAGGGCCAGTTTATTTCTCTGTAAAATGTGAGAAAAATGTGGCCACCAGTTTTTGCACCATTGTTCTAACAAGGTGGGCAGAATTCTTGTGTCTTTTTTTTCCCCTTCGGAGATAGGGCTCTTCCCTCTCTCTAGTATTTTTGGTTTTCTACCTTGAAAGAGCAAACTTGTTTGTCATTATCCGCTACAGATAGTACCTCAGGGGGTGGTGTTGGGGGTCATCGAGTCAGTTCTGAGTCCTGGAGACGTCATCCAGAAGAGGAGGAAACGCACGCCTGTTCTCCGCCATCCTCATGAGTTGTGCTGTGTTGAGCCCATTGTGTCAGTGTCCCGCTTGGAGGGCCTTCCTCTCCTTGGCTGGCCCTGCATCTCACCAAATGTGATGGCCTTCTCCAGGGACCAGTTCCTCCTCATGACACACACAAAAGATGTGAGACAAAGGCTGGCCATTCTTGTTCCTAAGAAACATTTGTGCTGTATGTCGTCTAAGACTGATTTATTCCTTCTTCCGGAATTTCATGGTATGGTGCTGGACTACATGGATTTTAGCAACTCCAAAATATTTTCATGCAGACCAAGATGTCATCAAGCAGGCGCATTCTGACTGCACTTCTTTCAACATCCCAGCACATTATTATCTTGAATGAACTCAAGAAGAGGCCTTGTTCAGGCCAAATGAAAGGGCATTTATGGAAAGAATTAATGAAACTGCACAGACGATTTTAAAATATAATTCTGTGCTTGTCATAGAAAGGGACTTTTGCAAGTTTTGCCAACCTGCCCAGAGGATGAGTGAAGATAAAGAAAGCACTCGTTACTTGATACAATCTTTTCAATTTGGTCAGTGTTTTAGCATTCGTGTTTGCTTCCAGTATGCCTGCTGAACTATTTTTGCCAAGCAAATACAATTAATGGTTTAATAGAGAGAAGAACATTCACCCTCACAAATTCAATGTTGAGCCCAGTCAATAAGCACACAGGGTGGGAGATCCACTTTTCTTTACAAGTAAGCATTAGGAAAAGTAAGGATTTGCCAGATAGAGCATGCTTATTACAAGACCATGTGCACTGTCCATGGAAGTGCCTTCCTTTTAACCTTCTCAGGTGCTCAGTAGAGGAATTGAACACAATGAAATCACTCTCAGCTTATGTTCTATGCTGGACCAGCCTGCCAGGTCAATCAGTCATGGAGAAGCAGGTGATAAGGGTACAACATACGGAGAGGGAGAAGAAAAGGGCTATTGTTGTTAAGACTCTGTTCTCTCCCTCTGAGAAGGGTGGGCTGGAAGGCAACGTGAGCCAGCTCCACAAGACATAACTACAGACCCACGTCATTGCCAATAAGGTGATTCCAACCCATAAGGACCCTAACTGGGTAAAATGGGTAGAACTAGGGAAACTCGCAGAGTTTCCTAGCTGGTCAACTTTCAGGAAGCAGTCTTCTTTCCTCCCTCAGACTAGCGGATGGGTTCCAAGCGCCATGTTGGCTTTAGCAGCTGAGCGCATCACCAAGGCTTCCATCTGAATAACCGAGGGGGTATCATAGTTTCTCAGGATGGAATCATTCCTTGAAGCTTTGCACATCTTCAAGTTCTTAAACTCGGGCATCAGAAATGTTTGCTCCATTAAAAAAAAAGAATGAAGACCTTGAGAAATGAGTGCTCTTATTTCCCTCATACCTCTCTCCTTCCATGTATGTCCTCGGCTCTTCCATTAGCTCCTCCTTTTCTTATTTTAACACTGAAAATCTGATGTCGAGTTCCCATTGTCCTGGGCTGGGTTTGAGGTTGGCACTACTGCTCAGGACACTGCTGACCAACTGCAGGTCAGTCAAACCCTTGGAATCAGCAATCAGTACTCCAATGGATGGCTAAGAGAGGCTGTTAGAGAATCTTTCCAATTCTGCAGGACAAAGCATCCTCTTAAGTCACATTCCTCCCAGGCCTTTGAAAATGTCTATCGACTTAGGGCAACAACAGAAGCTGTGAGGAGGGAAAGCTTCAGAGGGAAGTCAGGACTTTGTGTGTCTCCAAGGTGAGCTTTTCAAGTCTTGAGAAGGCTTCCTGGCATGGGTCCTGAGCCAGGGAGGACCTGGCACTTTCACTGCAAGGTTTTGAATGACCCACCAATAAAGACGCTCTCTTATGTTCAGTGGTCTCAGACCCCATTTAAAGTTCCTTTCAGCAGTAATATTACTCACGCTTGCTTTGTGAGCAGCCAATTCAGAAGTGCACATGGTGCTTTTAAACCATGTGAGGCCGCAATCATGAGAAACAAAGAAACAAAACCTTGGCCTTGGAAAACAGGACCCTGCAAATTCGGAAAGTGCTGGAAACGTAGTTTCACATTCACAGCATCTTCTTTTTTTTCTCCTTGACTCTTGTCTGCCCCCTCCCATTGGGCACATCTCTCCATCTGGTTGGAAAGCAGACTTTCCACGGCCAAACCCCAGAACCCAGTGCCAGTGTGTCTATTCTGACTCACGGTGACTTTGTTGGATAGCGCAGAATTGCGCCTTCAGTTTTGCAGGGAGAAAATCTCTCCAGAAGCCAGCTGCCGTGTCTTTCTCTGTGGAGTGACAGGTAGATCCAAACCAGCAACTTTTGGGTGAGCAGCCAAGTGTTTCACAGCTGTGGCATTCGTCTCTTTTTGTTTTTTCCCACCATGCCTGCTGCTGTTTTCATAGCAACCCTATGCACCAAAGACCGAAACACTGCCCAGGCCTGAGTCATCCTTACAACGGTTATTCATTGTGCCCCCACTGTGCCAACCCATCTTTGACCCTCTGCTTGACCAAGCACGATGCCCTCCATCAGGATGTGGTCACTCCTGATAATACATCCAAGGCACTTGAAGCAAATCTCCCTACGCTCACCTCTAAGAAATATTCTGGCTGTCTTTCCAAGATTATTTTGGTTCCCCTGGCCTTGTTTGTGGTGGTTATTTGTTGCCGGGTTGCCTCTGACTTCTGGCAACCTTATTTGCAATAGAACCAGACACTGCTCCTTCCAGCACCATCCTTACTCTTGTTATGTTTGAATCCATCAGTTGCTCCCTCTTTGTCAGTGACCTTCTGCTCAACAAGCACAATGTTCCTCCCCAGGTACTCATCTCTCCTGACAACAGGGCATAAAAAAAAGGTTCCCTACCCTGGTGTCCAAGGAGCATTCTGACCGCATGTCTTCCAAGACGCATTCGTTTTTCCTCCTGACCATCTACGGTACTTTCACTATTCTTGGCTCACACCATAGTTTCACGGCATCTATTCCTGGTCATTCTTCCCTGCTCACATCGACTCTCACTGGCCTGTGCACAAGGTCATCAAAAGCATCATGGCTTAGCTTAGTCTGCCACTTGAGTCCTCAAAGTGATATGGTTTGCTCTGTAACACTTTTAAAAGGTCTTTTTGTAGCAGATCTGCCTAATGCAACAGACCATTTGATTTCTTGGCCATTGCTTCTTTGAGTCTTGACTATGAATCCTAACAAGAGGAAATCTTTGACAGCTTCAATGTTTTCTCTCTTTCTCATGATATTGTCTAGTGATCGAGTTGTGAGAATTTTGTTTCCTTCTCAGAGAATTGTTACTCATATCGAAGGAAGCAATCTTTGCTCTTGATCATAGTACTTCAAGATCTCTTGGCTTTCCGCAGGAAAAGTTGTATACTATGCATATTGCAGATTGTTCTTAATATTTCTCCATTCCAGATGCTATGCTATTTTTAATATAGCCCAGTTTTGTGGCTCATCTTCCCAGCACAAAGATTCAAGAAGTATGGTGAAAGGATGCAACTCTGATGTATACCTTTCCAGGTGTGAAACCACACATTTTCCCATTGTCCTGTTTGAACATCCTGATTCGTGGTTGGTGCTACAGTGTCCTTAGAACCACAACTAAGTGTTCAAGAATTCCCAATCTTTGTAACATTCTCTATACTCTTTAGGGAACACATAACCAATTGTTTTTGCAAAGTGATACAATCCAAGTTGTCATTTTTCTGGTTTTAGTCAAGGTTCATTTCAAATTAGCAATGATGTTCTTTTCTGATATCCTCTTCTGAGTCCAGCTTGAATTTCTGTTATCTCCTTGTATTTACTACTGCAACTGTTTTTAAATGATCTTCAACACAATTTCACTTGCATGGATATTAATGATACTGTTTGATAATTTTCACTTTCTACTGGTTCACTTCTCTTTGGAATGGGAACAATCAAGGGTTGCTTCCAGGTGACTAGTTTTCTAATTTCCTGGCATAGTAAGATCTTCCAATGACACATCTCTAGTTTTTGAAACATTTCTATTGGTATTTGGTAAATTACCAAATATAAAAAAAAATGCTTGCTTTTATTTGAAGCCTTTAGTGGAACTTAGACTTATTCTTTTAATATCACTAGTTCTTGTTCACATGCTACCTCTTCAAATGGCTGTATACCAACCAATTGTTTTTGGTGAACTCTGTGTATTCCTGTCATCTTCTTTTGATGCTTTCAGCATCATTTTTTTATTCACCCATAGAATTATTCAATATTGAAGTACACGGTTTGGGATTTTCTTCAGTTCTTTTAACTTGAGATTTGTTAATGCAATCTTCCTCTTTGTTTGCTAAATCCAGGTCTTTGCACCTCTCATGGCAGCACGCTAGTTCGTCTTCTTGAACTGCCCTTTGAAATGTTCTCTTCAGCATGACTTCTCTTCTCTTTGGGATTCTGCATCAAGAACAAGTGTCAGCAGTGCCTCTTCTGCAATCCACTTAGATCATTTCTTTCTTGTCTATTAAATCACCTTTTGCTCTTTTGTGTATGCTATGCTGTCTATGTGTATGATGTTTCTTTTTTGATGCTATTCCCAAAGTCATATGGTCTTCAGTCATCAGTATTCATTGAATTTGCTCTTGAAAACATCTTTAGATTCAGATGGAAGTTACTCAGGTCCATATCTTAGCTCTTGTGGAATTTCAAT